>JARHVA010004179.1:762500-1292500 GCA_037957365.1 Torreya grandis | reverse complement strand
AATGTTTAATTATTCATTATTAATGAGTTTTATGAAGGAAAAAATCAATCTTGTGTTTTTAGACATGGATGAAAAGGAGCCTTTTTATATTTGCAAAATATTGGTATATGTTGCATTGATACTTTGACAAGTTGGATGACTAGTTTGGTTATTAGTTTTACCTCATTAATTCCTTGATTGAATTAATATAGGCTAACTCATTTAATTTTATAAGGTATTCTTCTCTATTGACTCTATGTGACTATGTTGGCATGGTAAACTTGAATCCATAATGTGAGGTTTTTCTTATTGGAGTTTTGTCTGCCTTACACTTTTCTCTGTTAGTTAAGTTCTTATGTTTCTTTAATTTATTGTTGCACATAAATCCATGGTCCATTTGACTTAGGTGAAAAGGATTTATGATAAGGTAATTAGGCTTTGTCATATTCAATTAATCATTTGTTTTGATGAATTTGGTTTTAAAATTTTAGCATGATTAGGAATTTTGACTTAGGGTTTGTTGGTTGGTGTGTTTAATAGGTTTTGATTTGAAACATTTGAGTTTTTATGTCTTTTTTTTTGGAATCATTGGAATAAGGAAACCCTAATCCCTACTAGGAGATAGGGAGTCTATCATGTTTATTTATTTTTATATTGAGGATGTTTTATTTGGGTATTCATGGAGTCTATTTTGTTCACCACCTAAAACTTAGGGGAATATGGGCATTATGAAGTTATGGTGCCATTCCATTATGCTTAGGTTTTGGGGGTGGAGTTTAAAATTAACATACATAATGTGAAGAAATAATAAAAAATAATGTGGTTTTCGAAAATAAATCGAGCTCTCTACTATTGATTTTGAAGGTAATGATTTTTCATGTTCAAAATGAGTAAGTAAAATCTGGGTTTTCATGGCATGATTTCAATTGTAATGATATTATATATAATATGTAATAGTTGAGTTCTAGTTAATGTAACTACATTATGATTCACATATTATTTTTAATATGGTTTTATGTTGTTTATGGATATGTGTTATGGGTATGATTTACATACCATGTGAACTAGGTATTTTTTTTTAAACCCCGTATTAGTTTTCATCTATCTAATTCATGTTCAAAATTACATTGTGCTATCATGGTATTTAGACTAGGAAATGATAAGATGTGGGTAATACTATTGAGGTGTTTCACTTTCTATTTATCAATTTGCATGGGGTTCATTGTTAGTTTCCAATTTTAAATATCATTGTATATAATAATATTTTGATGAGAAATACAATGTTATGTTTGGGGTTTTATATGCTTTATTTAATTTTAGTATATTGAAGTTATTATTAGAGTTTTAATGTATTGGTATCATGAATTTAAATATGGCCATAACCCATGAGTAGGTTTCTTCATCTTGTCAATGGTTGGGGTGGTCTAGGGTCACCAATAGGGGGATAATAGGACTAGCTGAATTGGTTGTGTATCATTATTGGATGGATTTTAAATTTGAATTTGTTGTGTACTTTTTTTAAAATTATGTTTTAATCATTTTTAGTTATGTTATCAATTAGAGTTTATATTGGCATGATGCATTGGAAAATTGTAATGAAGTGATTGTTAATGCAATGGATAAACATTCTGGTAATTGTTATTGGGATAATGATTATACAAATCGTCAGTGGGTTAATTGTCAGTATCAAATATATAATTTTAATAATGGTATTATGTTTATTATTTACTATAGAATTAATCATTTGGGTATGACTATAAAATGTATATTTGACTTGATTTCTAGTTTTCATGGTAGAATGTTTCTATGGAGGCATGTGTTTTTAAATTAGGTATAAGCATGAAGAAATTTATATTACTCCATTCTTTATAAATTAGAATTTTGTAATTTCAAATTTGGTCTATGATGAAATGGATTTTAAGTGTTATGTAATTTAAATGCTTAAGTTCATTTTTATGCTATTGATTGAAGTCATTAAGAATACCAAAGAAGATTTTAGGTCCATATTGTATTTTACATGAATGAATAAATCTTGTGCTTTTAGTAAATAATTACTCTCTAAATTTAAATGAAATGTTAGATAATTGAGATCAGGGTTGTGTTGAAATCCATGTTATTCTCTTAGATTGACATCCCTTGGTACTGTATGCAAATAGTTTAGATGTCTAAGTGATGACTTAAACACTTCATTTTAATCACTTCCATGTCTAAACTATAATAAAGAGTGAATTTACATAATCACATACAAATTTAACTAGAAATCACCAATGGATGTAATTTACTTCCACAACTATCATTTTAACCCAAAATCATAGTGACATATCCTTGATTGGGGTAATGAATCATATTACATAATTAATATTATCTAGTGTATCTTTAATCAATTAAATACTTTATAAATGTCTTCAAAATATAATTAAGTGAATACTTGATTGATAAATAAACATTACAAATTTTACCATTCTTATAATTTATAATTAAATGCCTTGATTAATTATCCTAATAAATCCTCTCATGGAAAAATCCATGAATCTAGAATTATCCATTTTCCTAAAATCAAAATTTAATTATTGAGTCACATGGGTGATGTCACAAATAAGTCAATGGGAAAGAGGAGTGCAATAAACCTCTTACACCCCTCTTACATACTCTTCATCTTACACCTCTATTACACACTCTAAGAGGACCAATGACTACACTTTTCTTCCAACATGCCTTCCATAATATAAAAGGCTTTAAATGAGATATATTACATATTCCATGTATGTGATCATTATTTTTAGGACTCATCCACCACCATTTATCTTGATCTCAAATCAATTGTTCACAAAAATCCAAAAATTCTATAAATATAAGGACCTTTGGCCATTATTGACAAGATACTTAATGAAAACTTACTTTAATGAATTATATAAGGATATTAAGCAAATTCCCATGCCAAAAATAAGCCAATACAAAAATTAAGTGTAACAAGGAGAGGTGTTTCCAACATGTGGAATCAAACATTTAATAAGACTCTATAGCCTATAAGCTGAGATGAAACTCTTTAAAATAGTTCTCAAAAAAATATTATAAGGAGGTATATATATATATATATATATATATATATATATATATATATATATATATATATATATATATATATATATATATATATATATATATATATTGTCTTCTAATGTGCATTTATTACTAATTTTTTACATAACTCAACCTAGGTATTAGGCTTGAGATGGTAGTTCTTTAAGTTCATTTTGTTTTTTTTCAATAATGGATGGACTAACATTTTTTGGATTTTGAATCTACATAATGGCATGCTCAATGGGACTTGATGAATCATACAAGTTATTTTATACCATTAACATTCTTATAGTGACTATAAATAATCTAGTAACTAGTTTAATTCACCTCTTTTATATTTAAAAAGTTGTTAATTTTTTTTTCAAGTGAAACTTGTGAATTTGACCTACTTAACCATGATTTACACCCCAAAAATAGTGAATTTTCTTTGCCTATCACTAAATTTGACCTAATAATTCTAAAATTCACACTTTTATATTTTTTATATGTTTTGAAATTAGTTATATTACTCTAGAATTGATGAATTTTACCTGCTAATTGGTTAGTTCTCCATTTTATATTTGTTCTATTTTTAGGTTCTAGAATTCATAAAATTGCTCTAGAATCAATGAAATTTTTCTAGAATCAATGAATTTGACCTATTCATTGATGTATTTAACCTTTTATATTTTATGTATGTTCTATTTATAGGTCATATATGTAATCAACAAAATTAATCTAGAATTAACAAAATGGTTTTATAATTAGAGAATCCAATTTATTGATCAATAAATTATCCCTTTTATATTTTGCATTTTTTTCATTTGCACGTTCTAGAATAGGCAAAATTACTCTAGAATCAATGAAATGGCTCTGTAATCAATGAATTTGACCTACTAATAAGCAAATTCAACCTTTCTTACTTTTTTTTGTTTGGTGTTTTAGAAATGGTTAAATTACTATGTAATTTAAATCATTCTTAATTGGTGAAATTGACTCTACCTGCATATTAGGGAAATCATCTTTTTGATAAAAACTTGGGACCTTAAAAGTCTATATTTATTACCTATATTAAAACTTCTAACCATTTTTTATAGCACTTTGATTGGAAAAGTGTGTAGTTGATTATAATTGAATAAATTTTTCTTATACACATCTCGATTTGAGGTTAAAACAAATTCACATTTTAATTTGAGTTATAAGAAAAAATTGATTGTTTGCCATAGTTATTTCCTTTCATACAAGTTTTTTCTTCTTTCTTGAGTGTCTTGTGGGGTTATTTTACATGTATGCTCTCTCTTTTTGGTTGACTCAAAAATGTAAAGTTATTATTTTCCTTATACCCTTCTTTTTAATTTGGATCATGTGGGGTGGCGTTCATCATTTTCCTACATATCCTAGGGGTATGTGGACTAAGAATTCATATCTTAATATCATACCAACTCTATTATCAGATGTGGTATGTAAATTGAGGTTATTCCAATGGTATCTTAGATACAAAGTTCCTTATGGCTTGATTTTTTGGTAGAAATTCACTAAAATATTATAGTTGAAGTGGTCACAAAGGGAGTAAACCATGTGTAAAATGGTGTATGTAAAGGGAAATGCAACTAATCTATAAATAAATCTTATCTTAGAGAATATAAATCCTACTTACACTTATGATTATCAATACATTATATATTCAAGGTCATGACCAAGATGGATCCATTAGACCTAGCCAAGGGATCTCTTACCACAATAGAATCACTAGGGAGGATTCCATAGCCTCTAGCCAAGCAAAACTATACAATAACCCTAATTAGGTCCAATGTATTCATATTCAATAAACTAATAACAAGTAATTCTAATCTAGTGCTTACAAAAGATTTTGGCATAAAGCGAGGGTTAGTAATTATAAAAGTAAACATGCATAAGAGAATCATAATTAAGCTATGTATATGTAAAATCATAATGCATGGAGATAGTAATATATTCAAAATCCATTACTTATGCTACTTATATCTATTAAAAGAGATGAACAAATTTAGAGATACCTACCTTGAAGATGAACCCATTGAGACCCAATCTTTCCCTTTGCCAAAGGTGCTTTACAAGAGGTTTTTTTGGTATGTAAGGATCACTAAGACAATCCAAATCATCCAAGACTTTTCCACAAGACAAAATTCTTCTCCAAGTATAAACCCTAAGATAAGAATCCTTAAGTAGAATTGTAGAAGAGAAGATTATAAAGAAGTGTAAATGAATAAATAACTCTTATTTTCTCTCTAAGAATGGCAAAATGGATGTGTTTATATACCTCAATCAAACCCTAGTCATTTTTGGAAGTTTAGCCAATAGAGTCAGCCTAATTTATTATGTATCATTACTGACAAAAATAAATTAGGTCCTAGTCTATGTTAGCCAAAGGCTGACCTAGACCCTAAATGATTTTTGTCAATTTGAGTACAAGGTTGATGGGTTCGATTTTGTATTGTAAACTACAAAAAAGGATTTTAGGCTAGGGAAGGGATAAGAAAGGTGAAAAATGACTAGAGGAGGGTGAAAAATAGAATTAAAATCTTAGGGTAATGTATTTATGAGATGGTTTTAATGATAACAAGTGGTAGTATAGGGAAAACAATCTTACAAATGACCAATGGTCTTTTAACCACTTTATTTTGTACCTCTTAAGGTGTGCACTTAGAGATATTGAGACTTGATGGGTTTCTACAAGTTAAAAAACATCAGTAATTGATAAAGTTTGAAAATATTATGTGTATACATATTCCCCACTTGAATCTCATCATGTATCACTTAGGTGTAATAGGGGATGGTACTTCAATAAAATAACATAGCAACACAAAATTCTGAGGATAAAAAAATGTTATAGTATTTTAAAGCAAAAATAACTAAAATTAAAATGATTGAAATAGAAATAACTAAAAATAAAAGTAAATGTATGTGTACCTTGGCTTACCTCTATTATTGGATGGTTGTCTATTATGTTTTTAGTTTTGATCATGGAAGGCATAAAGACTAATTTTGACAAACCCAAGGATACAAAACTAAAGAGAAAAAATAAACAAATGCAAGAAAGCTAGATAACTAATGCCATATGGACAAGATGTACTTGTAAATTTAGATAGTTGGGGTGACAAATTCTAAGTTAGACCAAATGACCAATTCAAAATTTAGAGTAAATCAGGGAAATGAAAATCTAAGACTACTAAAGATTTAAAAACTCAAAAAAGTAAATATTAAGTAAGAAAGGTAAATTCATAAGTTCAAACCAAGGATACATGTCAAAAAGGATGGTAATAAAACATGAGTATAAAATAAATAACAATCCTTAAGCAAAGATGGGCGATAAAAATGGTAAGACAACATTGATGAGTGAGAAGTAATAAACTTTACTCAATAATCAATGGAAAAAGTTCATAAAAGGGAAAACAACATTTGTGAGTGAGAAGTAATAAGCCAACCTCACTTAGAAATGGAAAAATTACATGAAAATAGAAACAGACTCACGTGTTTGCAAAAATGGTGGTACAACAATAACAAATGGTAAAGGAAAGCAAAGTGATGATGGGATGTAAATCAATGGTGTAAATAAAGGATTCCATATTTACTCAAACATATTAATTTTTTATAAAGATAAATAATATTGAAACAAAGTAGTGCTAGCATGTATTTAAGATGTGAAGAATAAGGAAGTATAGAAAAGGGATAACATATTCAAAATCACACTTGAATATCAAGGGGGAAATGAAATGGGTGGAGGGGAAAAATAAGGAAAAACCAAGGTAGAGAAGTTCTTTATCAAAGTCAAGACACTCAAATTAAGTTTTTCATAACAATACTCTAAATAACACCTTCCCACAATGTCTTCCCCATTCCTCAAGACATCTTATAGAGTGTTGTTCTACTATGAATATTGCGTACTTGTGTGATAAAGTAGGTAACACTATAGAGTTTTTTGAATTCTCCTATTCTAATATATTGTCCTACCACACCCCAATGGACCTCGTCTCTATCATGAGGCCAACTATGGAGTTTAAGATTTGATCAGAGATATGATATGTTCTTATAATAATGTATTTTAGCATGATTTTGAAATTTGAAATTTTTATTTTTCCTTTTTATATAATTTCCATTTATTTTAAATTATTTGTATTTAAACTTTTCATGGCTTTTTCTATTCCTCCTCCATATGGATTCAAAGAACCAAACATGGGTGCTAAAGATTACAATCATTTGAAGACTTTGGAATTGGTTGCTAAAAAAGAGAATTGAGAGGGCATGGTGTGTAAGAGTCTTGTTAATTTAGGTGAAATAAAATTTCCATGTTGACTTTGACTTTGTTTTATCTAATGTGGAGTGAAAGGAAAGGAAATCAAGATGAATAAAACATGAAACAATTTGAATTTCTTTAAATTTCAAAAAATGTTTGAAAAGATCAAAAAGGAATACAATGAAAATAAAATGTGATTATTTATCATAAAAATGAGGGAAGTGTAGGAAAACATTGTAACAAAAGTTGTGAAAATTTTATCTACTAAAGAAGCAAAAATCCAAAATTAAGAACAAAGATAAAAAACTCGTAACCATTGAAAACATTCTACAAAATGAAAACTAATTTAAATATTCCTATCCATGGTATTACACTAAAAATCATAAAAGATAAATTCAAGAGATTTGGAAAGCATGTGAAAAACAAATGAGATAAAGATGGTATTTGCTATGTACCTAGGGATATGATATATTAATGTATATGGGTTGATGGAGATGCTGACATGTGGCACACATCCCCTTAGTTAGCTATATGGGTACAATATATTAGGATAATGGAGTAACTTGTGAAATTAATACATTGGGTAATGGTCAGCCTACATTCAAATTAGGAGGTTATACATCCATGGGTTAGATAGATGTCTATATATAGGAGGTTATTATCATGGTAAAGATATCAAGTAAGTATTGAGTTTTCTATTGTAAGAGGATATTGGAAGTTGTCCCCTCGAAGAGACATTGTGGAGTTATTCCTTCCTAAATGAGTATTATATGGTGTTTCCCTACCTTAAGGTTATTTATAAATATATTGAATATTTTAATCATATTAGGATCATATCAAGTGGTATCAGAGCTTTGATTTGGGCAATTTGTGTGGAACGAAACCCTAGTTTTTTGAATCATCAATAACTTTTGATTGGTTGTGAATTTTTTCACAATTTTTATACTGGATATTGAGAATATTTCAAGTAAGTTAGAGTACAAAAATAGAGATTTATTTATTATTTTTGAGGGAGTTATTTCTATTCTAGGTTTTATACTAATTTCCATATATCTTCTAAAATATAGGGAATTTTTATTCAAAAAATTTACTAGATATATAAGAAGATATAAGAGAAGCACGGTAAAAATTTCAGATTTTTTTGAGTTGTTTTGAGTTATTTGTTTTGATTTTGATTTAGTTGTTTTGAGTTAGAAGAAGAAGAAGAAGAAGAAGAAGAAGAAGAAGAAGAAGAAGGTTCAAATAATTTGGGTCCAAAGAAAAAATACTATGGCACATGGAATTTGGAAACAAGCTTGGAGAGTTATCACCTACCAAGATCACATATGGATGGCTAGATGATCGACATTGGAGACAAGTGTGAAATTATTTGAAGCACAATCATTATTTGGTTTCTTCCTATGTTTTGGGGATGAAACATGTCAAGGAGGGAAATAATTATATATACCTATGGGTATGATATATTAATGTATATGGGTTGATGGAGATGCTAACATGTGGCACACATCCCCTTAGTTAGCTATATGGGTACAATATATTAGGATAATGGAGTAACTTGTGGAATTAGTACATTGGGTAATGGTCAGCATACATTGGGATTAGGAGGTTACCCATCCATGGGTTAGATAGATGTATATATATATAGGAGATGATTATCATGGTAAAGATATCAAGTAAGCATTGAGTCTTCTCTTGTAAGAGGATATTAGAGGTTGTCCCCTCAAAGAGACACTATGGAGTTATTCCTTCCTAAAGGAGTATTATATGGTGTTTCCCTACCTTAAGGGTATTTTTGCATATATTGAATATTTGAATTATATCAAGATCATATTGATATTTTTGAGGAAAGTTAGGTCTTATCCATGGTCTTACACTATAACTCACAAAAGAAAAACCCAATAGTACATAAAAATAATTGAAAAGAAAGTAAACAATGAGAAAAAGGAAAATCATGAGGAATATTGGGTCATATCCATAGTTTTACAATGTAGCTCATGAGAAAAGAGAAACCAAAGGACAAAAATATGGGACTAATGTTTTTGGAAAGAGAAAACTATTACAGAGGGTGGGACCCATGTAATTATCTTGAAAAAAGTTATAGTATGATATCATATAGAAATAATGATAAGAAGTGAAGGATTTAGGGAAAATAATTCTTTAAAAATTATGCATTTGTGGGTTCTTTGAAAATATGTCATCCATTAGTTTGAAGGCAATAGGTGCTTAGATCAATAATGTCTTTCACTAAATAAAGGCCCTAGTATTTTTGGATGTATTTATCTTCTCTTTCATGAGTAAATTATAGTTTAAGGATAATATTACCAACATTACAGTGTGAACTTTAACTCTTTTATTATGTTTTTGGGCAATACGAGCCTTGTATTGGTGATTGTGTTGTAGGGGAAAATGATGGTGTTCATCAAGAAGATCAAGAGAATGAAGGTGAGATTCATGTAATTATTCATTTGGTATGATACCATAAATAGATATATGTAGATAGGGAAGATCAACATAGAATGGGAGGATTGATTAAAAACCATAGACTAGCAAAACTAGTGTTAGCCTAGTAACAATGTATATGTTAGTGTAATAAGCCCAAAGAGTAGGATATAAATGAATATGCAATCCATGAAATTTTCAAAAATAATATTTTGGATAATTTGATTACTTATTTTTTTGGTGTCCTCAACTTGACCATTACATTAGGGATGATAAGGCATGGAAAATTTGTGATTGATTTTGAGTTTGACACATAGTTGTTTGATGTCTTTATTTTTTAAATTACCATTATTATCTAAAATAATAGAATGAGGAATGCCAAAGAGGAAAATGATTTTATTGATGATAAATTTGGAAATAGTGGTATTGGTGACATTAATGAGGGGCATATCCTTGATCTATTTGTAAAATTACTCAGCTGCTATGATAATGAAGACATGTTCATCCTGAGATCTAGGTAGTTTGCTTATGAGATCTAATCCCCACATGGAGAAAGGCCAGGGAGACTCTATGGTTTGAATCTTGGCTATAGGTTAATGGATTATATCATTATGAACTTGGAAATGAGTACACTTTTTCGTAAATTCAATGGCATCCTTTTCAAGAGTGGGACAAAAGTATCTCATACATAAGCATTTATGGGTTGTAACATGTTTGCTATAGTGACCATTGCAAATTCCCCCATGTGTTTGTTCAAGGAGATGAGGAAATTATTCTTTCATAATATGATAGATAAGTGTACCTTAAGCATTATGGTAATAAAGGATGTTATATCAAAATACATACTTAAAAGTTTGCTTGATAATATGAGTCTTGTCATGGGAATCAATGTTTAGGGGATATGTTTGGTGTTCAAGGAATTTAATGAGGTCTTTGTACCATAGGATTTATCAAATGGTGATATCATCAATATGGTAGATAAGTTAATCTTGTGGTTTAATGTAAGATGGGGAATTTCTTATTTGGATAAGAAAAGTGGAATTGGTAACAATATGGTGTGGATGAAAAAGAGAAGTTGAAGAAGAAAGTGAATCAACAATAGAATTTTGATCTCAAGGGATATGATCAATGGTAAAAGAAGTAAATTTTTTGGAAATGGTAGTTGTTATTTGATGATAATCAATTATATTTTCACTTTTTCATTGATAATCACCATTAACCTGATGGAAAATGAGTTGGGAATCACAGAAAGTGTGTATATATGTGATGTATAAATCAAAGCCTACTCTCATGCATAGCATTAAAGCTTCATATTCTACCATGTTGTTAGTGACATTAAATGTAAGGAAAAATTCCAAAGGGATAATTTTACCAAGAGGACTAGTGAGGATTCAACCTACCCTAACTACTTGAAGGCTTTTGGTGCCATGAAAATGAAAGGTCAATAATCTTTAGGAAAATTGATAGTAATTTCAAGAAGTACTTAAATAATTAATTTTGGTTTAGTAGTGTCAAGGAAGATAGATGAATATTCAATATTACTTGCTTCAATATCAATAATGAAATTATGGAAGTAATATTTAATAGATATGGCTTGATTAAGACCTTCAATATAGAGAATATTATCATCAAGAAGATTATCTTGAAGGCAGTTAGCAACTTGTATGAGAGATATTCTGAGTTGATCAGTGATGATTTTTATCTTGACAACTTTTTTTGTAATAATTTAGAGGTCAAATTACATGAGAAGAACCATCTACTTGCCAATTATATCTCTAAGAAGAAAGGCTTTGGAGAAGAAGTGATGGAGTGGATCAGAATGAATGATAACATAAGTGGTTTGATAAATCATATAATGTCAGAGATTTTTAGAAGAAAAATATATGGTGAGTAAATCACATTCTACATTTGTATAATGTTTCTCATAGCCGATGATGCCTTGGCTGATATAATATATGGCATATTTTCTTAGGGTGTTATCATGTTGGGAAAGCATTACTCCAATTGATATGTGTGTGGAATAAGTATATAAGATTAAATGATGATCCTTAAAAGTTGGATGAAGAGTGGGTTGGTGAAGAAAAAATTATTTCATAATGTCAATTTTTTTTTGACAAAGATCCATCCATTTTAGGGCATTACCTTTCTTGAGAAGAGAATTAAAAGGATAGATAATGTATGCCATTTCAAGGATAAAACATCTAATTGCCCCAAGTTTTCCAAGGTAAGTGCAAATATCTAAGATGGAATGAGGTATGGTAATTTTTATAATAACATTGATCTTAGCGAGATAGACATCAATTCCATGAAAAGAGACTAATAATCCTAGTAATTTTCTAGATGTGACACTGAAAACACATTTTTAAGGATTTAATCTAACTTTATATTTAATGACATGATCAAAGATGATATAAAGATTGAAGAGATGAGTCTTTTAGATTTTATACTTGTAGATTAGGTCATCCACATAGGTTTAGACAATTTTATGGATGAGATCATGAAAAATGTGGGTCATTGCCCATTGATAGGTATCTCTAGTATTTTTGAGGCCGAAGGAAATTTTAACATAAAAATAGGTGACCCATTTCATGGTTATACTTGTCTTACATTGGTCTTAAGGGGAAATGTGAATTTTATTATAACCTAAGAAACCATTCATAAGGTAAAACATTTCATAACCATTAGTGGAATTGACCATGTCATTTATAGAAGGTAAAGGTAAATTATCCTTAGGACAAGTAAGATTAATATTATGAAAATAAATACAAATGAAAATGACCGTGGTGACTTTATTTTGAAAAAAGAAAATGTTGGAGACCCATTATGAATAGTCCATGGGCTTGATAAACTTAACATCAATAATTTTAATGATTCTTCAGGGAATAAATTAGAAACTTCTAGTGGAAATTTTTGTTAATTATTTTTCATAGGTTTGGCATCGATATAAGTGATGATTTTGTGCACCATGGTGCTAGGGTCAATATCGAGCTTATCCTCATAAGACTAAGAAAAAGTCTCATGATATTTATTGAAGAATAAGATGAAGTTATAATGTTTAGTTGGTGTGAGTTTGTGAGAGACTATGATTGGTCAAGGGTGTGATGGGGTACCAAATTTTATTCAGGTAATTTCCTTGATAAGCAAAACATTTCCATATTATAAATGATATGGTGTGGTAGGTAAAGATGAAATGGGATTTTTTTAGGATCAATTATAGTGATGAAATTTTTGAAACAAGGGGATTCCATTTTAAAATTTTGAAGTTTGTGGTGTTATCGAGGTAGTTGAGGTTTTTAGGAAAGAAGTAATTCAAGAATGTATTCATCATTAGGGAAGGTGGGAAGAGGACCATAATAATCGACTCTTAATTTGAGATCTATAAGTTTTTTACAATGGATATCATATTTAGAGTTTATTTGATGTATATCTATGACATTAGTATCTAATGTAATCTCAAGAGTAGGCAGAGTAGGGGAAGAATATAATTAGATTAAATTATTTTGTAATTGACATCATGTGTAGGAGAAGAATTGGATGTAATGATTGGTTTTATAGGTGGTATATAAGATGCAAGAATTTATAGAGGTTTAGAAGGTAAGATTTGTTTGGCCACCTAAGGGGTTTCAAGAAGTAGAGAATTATTAAAAGGTATGTGACCTTTAGGTGCTAACTTAAATTTAGTGTAATTGGTATGAACATCATGATTAAAAACATGTATTTGAGCTAGAATTTTCTTTTAATGTTGAACATATAAGTCTCATGTATGAGCTTGGGCCATTATGTAATTATCATCATAGTTTGGAGAAACTATACATGCTTAATATTCAAGAGGAATTTTAGAGGGTAAAAGATCTTGGAATAATTTGGCCACTACATAATCATTGTATGTGAAGTCAACTTCAGTACAATAGGCTTCCTTAGCATTACATAGATGGTGAAAATCAGTAATATAATAAATGAGGGGAATGGTGTGATCACAAGGAAATAAAGGAGGAAGCCACTCTGAGATGTAAGGAGGTAGCTTAGTAGTGTTACAAATATTTTTCAAGTCATTAGGTTCATCATCATCTAAATTAGCAAGAGTGAATTATAAATCTATATTCACATTGACCAATTTAGGTAAGGGATTACTATTGATCATTGGGATGGTGGGAATGTGATATCAAGATTTAGGATTTGGAAGTTAGATACTCTAAGGGTTAGGATTAGCCTCATTTTTATACCATTTTCTATTATAAAAGAACATGATACATTAGCTACCAAAAGAGGTGATATCCCTACTTATATGAGTCCATAGTTGTCCTAAGAGTATGTTGTAAGATAATGGTAAATAAAGGACCATAATATTAGTTCTAAAATTCTTAGGTCTAATTGTAATAAGTATCCAAATGCAACCAAGTCTCTTTTAATTAGTTTTGTCAAATACATGACATGTTAGGTAGGTTTTCTTTAGATAATATTTTTTATATCCAAGTTATTGGATGAGCCACAATTATGTCACATTAATACCAAACCCTTCATCTACTAATAATTTATGAATGAGGGTGGTATTAATGTATATTTTAGTGAATATAGGTGGGTCATTGGAGTGAAAAATTATCTCAGCATTAATCATGTATTCTTTGAGGATTTCTATCAAGGGTTTCAAAGAATGACAAATAGATTCAATGGTATGCATGTTGATTAGTTGAGGCTCATAAGAGGGTGGTTATTCCTCTATAGAATATAGTTCTATTTCTTGAAATTATTGTATGAGGAACTTTTGATGATAAGGGGAGGTACAAACTAACTCCATAAGAGGAATATTAAAAGGCATGGATTTGAAATCTCATAAGAAGTTGTAATGGCTTTTTGATTAAAAACCAACATAAGGATTATAATATAATTTATATTTTGGAGGAATAGAAGTGGTTGGTGATTTGGAAGAAGGATATAGTTCCTCATTAGTTTCAAAATCTAGGTGAGTGGTTGTATTATAGTTGAGGATTTTTTACTCCAAATATACCTTCTTACATTTAGTGGTAGGATCTTTGTGAGCCAATTTTAATTGATAACTAACCTTAGATGCATTAACATATTGGTAATTATTGTACTATTGTTCATAGTTGACATAAATGGCACAAACCTATTTTTTAGCTTGTTGAGCATTAGATATGGAAAATTATTTTTGCTTATTAAAATATAATCTTTGGGAGCTTGTTTTTTTGAGAAGTTTTATACTCTTGATGGTGGAGTTTAATCATAGATTCATGATTGAATGAATCACCAAACACATAGGAGATAATAAATTTGGTAATCCCTCTACAAGTTGCATGGGAATGAATGATGTGGATGTGGAAATAAAAAAATTGACTAGGGTCATACCATTTAGGATGATTATTAAGATAATTAAATGGTTTATATGGTAGCAAAAATTATTTTATTTGTTGCACCATTAAAAGTGTTTGAGAATATGCTAGATTAGAAACTCCTAGGTTGGTTTGAGGAGTATTTATGGTGATTTTTGTGGTAGAATGTTGAAAACAACCTTTTTTAAATTTTTTATTAGGTTCAAAATATTTCATTAAGAAGTATTGATGTTTGGTTTGGTCAAGAGATTCATTAAGTATTTGAGGGGAAAATTTTTGAACCTTATATTGAAGAAGAGTAAAGGTGGTTATAAAGAATTTAAATAACTTATCATCAGTTATGTTATGGTTAGCCTTGTGGGATAAATGTTTCCATCATTTGATAAAAACATGAGCTAATTTAGTGGGATATTGCTTAGCATTAGTGGAATGGATAAGGAAGTTTTTGGGAGATAATTGTGTTGAAACTCTTTAAGTAGAGGATTAACTAAATACTATCGTTGTTATATGGAATGTTGGGGAAGTTGATTGTACCATTATAATACATTATTAGTGAAGGTTTTAAAGAAAACTTTAGTTATGGTGAAAGTATTAGTTTGGATCCATTCCTTATAAAGATTGTTGAATTCCTTATGAAAAGATGATGGGTCTTTAGTCCCATCCTACTTGATAGTTGGAGATATGTTACCAATATCAATGGAAATAATGAAATGGGCTAAAGGTTCATTTTGTATGTGTTGAATCACTTTATTGTCATTATAGGTTAGGGAATGACATTTATCATGGCATCTCTAAGAGGTGGAGGAATAATTTTTTGGTTATTTTGAGGGACAAAAAAGGGAGATTGATTAGCCATATTGATTAAATGATGTAATAATTGCATTAATTGGGAGGTGTTTGATTTTGCATGATGTTCATTTTTTACATGATCTATGTGAGAATTTAGGTTGTATCAATTGGTGGGTTGGTGTTTATAGGAAGACTCCCGTAATTTTTTATTAGGGGGAGAGTTGTTAGGAGGTGGATTGAAATTGGGGTTGTTAGATACACTTGTGTCAATTGCTCCTACATTGTGATGATATTATTGGAGATGAGAATTATCTTGATAGGTACAAAAAGGATCTAATATACCTACTACATCTTGAGTCATGATTTGAACCATGTTGTAATCTAAAGATGAGGGATGGAAAGAAGTACTCCAATAGTGATTATTCTCTTAGGAGGTAAATAAAAAAATAAAATAACACCCCATATAGTGTATAAATGGATTTAGGTTGTCCAAAAATATTCTAATAATATTAGGAAAGAATAAAGAGAATTAAGGATAGATTTAGTAAGATAGAGAATAAAGTTAGCTAGACAAAGAATAAGGTCAGCCAATAGGTACATAATTGACTAGGTAAATATACTAATACTAAGAGATAGGCTAAAAAGATAAATAGTCATACAGGTTAATTATGTACTATTAGATAAGGGATATAATAGAGAGATATGAAGACACAATCATGTAGGTTGATTGTGTACTATTGGTAAAAAGGTAAAATAGTTTGTAAGAGATTATATTAACTAACATGACAATATTTGGGAATAGTTAAATTTTTTGTAATATAATTGGAAGCAATATTGAAAATAAATACACAAACAATTAGATCATTGGGATTTATCTAATTGGGGAACACAACACAAACCTTACACCAATGCTATAAAATGCAAGTTTTACAATACAACACACAATGATCAAAGAGAAATCAATCAACTAAAAATTAATTGATAACTAGTTGGTCACCCTAAGTGTTATTAGATTATTATGATATTTTGATTTTAATGTGATAATAAAGTTAGCTGAAATAGGGAAATAGAAAGCAGTCTAAAGTTGGTTTCAGGGATTTTGAGATAAAAGGGATTTGTATTGGAAATGGTTCTAGCTTAGTATTGGGGCCTACCCCCTCACTTCACAATCCCATAGTAATAAGGGTGTTGGGTGCTTTTCCAATATATACAATTAACCATGTCATTATACTTGGTCATAAAACCAAGTGATCTTCCCCATTGGTGATGAAATCCAAGTAGGTGGGCCTTGGAAAGACAAATGTTTAAATTATTTTTTAATGTTAAGTGATTTTTAGTGTTTACAAAAGAGTAAAATAGTGTAAATAAAATAATAATTTTGAAAAAACACCTATTTAGATCATGTGAGTTACTTTAAGCATGCAAATAACTAAAAAGAAAATGTAAATTAATTACTATCAACTATATGTTAATTCCTTGATTAAGAATAATATAGAGTTAGTTTAGGAGACACTCTATGCAAATAGTAAATAATAGAGTCAACTGGTTCACTACTATTTTGAACAAGTAGAGTCTTTAATAATAGAGTAAAATAGGTCAACTATGTCCCTCAAATATAAGATTGACTATATAACTAGGGTAACTAGGTCAACCTAGTTAGCTGTAGGATTGTAGTTTTGAAGACTGCTAACTTGTGAAAAATAGAACTAAAGTATTGAAATGATAGAGAGAATAGAAAGGAAACTTGGTGGGATTGAATATGATTTTATATTGTAAATTTTATGTTATAGTTCTTTAGTTCTTACTTTTGAATTCTAAAAATTGGGTTGACTAGTTTGACCAAGTTCTAAAAAACCCTATATACTAAAGAAGAATAAGGAATAGGGTTGACTTGTTTGATAATGTTCATTGACCTATATGTTGGCAGAAACAATTAGCAGACATAGTCAACCTACTTGATAGTGTATGTTAATCTATAACTAAAGTTGAATACTATGTTGAAACATTTAATCTAGTGACCTATAGTTGATGAAGAACTACAAAAACATAATAGAGTCATTTTGAATAAATTATGCATAAAATATATGCACATAAAGTTAAAAATATATCAATTGGTTTGATTAAGTACTATAAATATGTAAAAATATAATATAATGATAAAAATGATGGCATGAAAGAAAAACTTCAAGGGTTAGATTCACATCAAGTTCACCATAATGTATACAAAGGGAAATACAACTGATTTATAAATCAATCCTATCTCTAAGAAGATAAATCTGACTTACACTTCTAATTGTCAATACATTAGATATTCAAGGTCATGATCAAGATTGATCCACTATACCTAGCCAAGGGATCTCTTACCACAATAATATCACTAGGGAGGGTTCAAAATCTTCTAGTAAAATAAAAGTATGCCATAACCCTAACTAAGTCCTATATTTTCATATTCATTATACTAATAATAAATAAAGTATAATCTAGTACTCATGAAATCTTATGGTATAAAGTGGGGGCTATTAAACATAAAATTTAACATGCATAAGAGAATCTTATTTAATCTATGTATAGGTAAAACCATAATTCATGGAGAGAGTAATATATTCAAAATCCATTACTTATGATACTTTTATCTACTAAAAGTGAGGAGCAAAGTTAGAGATGTTTATCTTGAATACAAACCCATAGAGAATCAATCTATCCATTGGTCAAAGGTTATTTAAAATAGGTTTTTTTGGTTTATAAGAATAAATAAAAAAGGTCAAAGCCTCCAAGACTTTTTCCATGAGATAAGATTATTATCCAAGTAGAAACCTAAACAAAGACTCATCAAGTAGGATGGAAAAATAACAGATTGTAAAGAAGTGAAAATGAATAATTAACTATTTCCATCTCTCTAATAATGGAAAAATGAATGTATTTATATATTTTAATCTATCCCTAGTCCTTTTTGAAAGTTTAGTCGATAGGGTTGGCCAATCGAATCTATATCATTATTAATAAAACCAAGTAGATCTTGTTCTATGTTAGCCAAGGGCTGACCTAGGCCCTAAATGATTTTAATAAATTATATTACAAGGTTGATGGGTTCAAAAGTGTATCGTAAACCACAAAAACGAATTTTAGGCTAGGGAAGGGATAAGGAAGGAGGAAAATGCCTAGATGATGGTTAAAAAAATAAGGAAAAGAATAGGGTAATGTTTTTATGAGATGGTTGGAATGATAAAAAGTGTTAGTATAAGTATATTAATCCTATAAATCACTAATGGTATACTTAACCCTTTCTTAGTGCACCCCTTAAGGCATGAACTCAATTAGATTGAGACTCAAGGAGTTACTTCAAGATAGAAATCATCAATCATTGATAAAGTTTGAAAATATTATGTGTATACAAATGGCTCATTAAATATAAACATCAAATTGATGAATATTTTTTTCCCACATACCATAAGGTACATCAAAACCATATAAAAATCCAAGTATAAACTCTTAAGACCTTTTTTTTTATTGCATAACATTCATTAATGTAGGGTTGAAAAGGAAACAACCCTTGAATATTACCTTACTCATATAAAATATTTGAGAGAAGGGTGGTAAAAATCCCAGATATAATGGAAATAATTTATTTAAAGAATATTAAATTTTATAATCCTCTCTCAAGGCAAGTATATTAAAGGTTTAAATGGATGTGATACAAACCAATGCAAATTATTAGAATTGCCTTGTAATGTTGATGTGTTTTTTCTTGATTGTTGTGTCAAATAAAAATTTATACTTAAAACCAACTCAAACAAATTAAGTCCAAATCCAAAATATTTTTATACACACACAATAAGATGTTTCTATACCAAAATTTTGGGTCAAATAAAATTTAGATGTCAAACTTGGTCTAAATACCTACCTTTCTTGTCCAAACCACATCATTAGGATGCCTAATTTGAACCAAATCCTTGTTCTAATTCAAATTTCAAATCTCAAATCAAAAGAATACCAAAGTCCTAAATTATTTTCCAAATTATGTCATCATGCCATTAATTTTGATTGAAACACATTCCAATTTTTAGATCTAATTCCAACTCAAAATCCAAGTGTCAATTTTGAAGTCAAATAATTTCAAAGCTAAAACCCAAATATTATTCAAATTGTGCCATTATGCCATCAATATTATTCTAAGTCTACTTAAACCTATTATTATTCTAAGGTTAAGTTTAAATTATTGATAAACTATTCCAAAGTCAACAAAAATCATATCTTTTCTAAATCCAAAGTAAAATTCATTCTAAATTTGAAAAGCATGTCAACTCCTTTTATAAGTCAAATGTCTAATCCTAGTTCAAAAATGATTTGATATTGTATAAAACCACATTTATTACAACTTTAAACATAGTTCAGAGTTCAAAAATCCTAAGTCAAGTTTTCAAGACCAAATCCTTTCAATTAGACTAAGTTAAAAAATTTCCAACATCCAAAAATTAAACATTTGCACTTGAAACCATTGTACCTAAATCTTATGTGTGATTTTTGAGAAATGTGTTTAATTCACATAGCTTTGCTTGTTGAAACCATTTAAATTAATGTACCCTTAATATTTTTGTATTATAAATTTATATCTTTATTGATGCAAGAAAGACATCTTACTTTAAAACATTCCCAAGTGTTATTCAAATTAATGTCACAAACCAAATCAAGAAAATTTTAAAGTATTGAAACCTCTTTCAAGATGAAGATCATAAACATAAGCATGCCTAAGTACACATGTAGTGAGGGCATATATAATCCATTATTTGATTAGGATGTAGTTTACAACCCATATAGGTATGACCACTATGTAGCGGATGAAGAAGATCAATACCTTCCCAACATGCCATCTAATGCCAAAGTTAAACAACATAACCCATACCTTCTAGTCATACCACCTAAAGCCAAACAAGGCCAACACCAACCATAGACCTAATCTAATGTACCTTTTTAATTTCCCACTTAGTGATGAATATGGATAAGATTAATTTTCACAACATATCTTTAATAATAAGGATGAACATCTTGTTAGATTATTAGAAATGGGAGAAAAAAATTCTTGTATTTCTCATAAAAGACTTATGCTCTTTGGTTAGAGCACCCAAATAAATACCTTTTCCATTATTATAAAATCAAGTCACTTCTAGCCAAGATCAAACTTATATACCATATTTTAATCAAGATCTTGTTGTGTCTAATAAAGTAAAGGTTCAACTCATTAACTAGTCTTCTCGAATCCAACTTATACCTCTCAAATATAACAAGCTAAATAAGCTTTAGATACTCTCACTATCTCCTTTCTGATGTTGGATTTTAAAAAATCATCATTAATAGAGTCAAGTCATTCAATTACATATCTAGTGTATTTTTTAACCTATCCCATGCTTAATCCTAATACATTTTCTAAAAATACCTTAGTTAAAGATCTATTTATCACACCTATATCTAAAAATAATATAATAACTAATCTTGGGTTGAATCTCCCCAAATATTATTTCCATCATGAGATGGATAAATCTAAAAAGGCATACCCCAACCCACATCAAGTTACATCTATAACATAACATAACATTCCTCCAAATTTTTTAGGTATGTCACAATAATACATTGTGACCATACCTAGTAAGAAAAAATAGGTTACAAGTAATAATCCACCACTTCAATAAGTGGAAACCAATACCCCACCTCAACAAGTGCTAATAAATCCCCCACTTCAATAACAAATATTTTCTAATCAATAATTTTCTTATATAAGCTAAACACATGTCATTTATATTCAATAAGGAGCCTCTTCAAGTGAATAACATGTTCCTCTTGATGAATAACATGTTCCCCTTACTATACATATTCCTAAGAATCAACATTATATTCCTCTCTAATTTTCAAAAAAAATAATTGAATACCTTACAAACCATTCTTTCATTTAGACCCTAGTTCCCTCCAAATCAATCCCGCACTCCATAGAAAGTGCCTTATCAATAACAAGTCCCATATTAATAATACAACTCTAACCAAAGATTAAATATTAAAATAAAGCCCAATCAAGTATATATTACCCTATATTATATACCACCTATTTATATGGGCCAAGGTAATATAACTTTGAATACTTAGGAAAATGTGCCCACTTCTTTTAACTCTAGTCCCACTTTTCAAGATTTGTAGGAGGTTAAATACGTAGTTTCAACCATTCATGTAAGAAATTAGAATAATAAATTTAAAATATATGACATATAATCTTATCCTTTTTATGCAATTTGTATTCAAATACCTTTCCTTCATCATTTTGAGATGCCCAAAATATAGAAAATACAAATGGAAAGGTGATCCGAAGAAGAACCTAAAATATTTCTTCATCACATGTCAAAAAGTTGCATATAACAGTATCTACTTAGTTCACTTGTTTCCATGTAGCTTGGCTAAGAACTACTTAGAATGTTTCATTGGTCTACTTAGGAATCCATTGATTATTTTGATGACTTGTTAGAGAGATTCATTTAACTCTTCTCTTTTAATGTGGAACATGAACTAACTATTATTGATCTATGTTAGGATAAATAATGAGGAGGATAAATCTTTAATATTTTTTATAATGCTGGTACTCATTGGCCAACCAAATCCCACATAACCTCCCCAATAAGTAATTGGAGAAAATGTTCATTTCCAACCTATAGTATGATATATCTCATAATATCAAGCTTCATTATGCCGATACATTTGAATAAGTTATTTCTAAGGGAATACAAATTGATCAACCCCTCATCAACAAAGGAGTAATCATGATTTATTCTTAGAATTAATTTATAAAAAAGGCTCAGACACAAGCTCTTAAACAAGTGCAAGAAAGTACATTAGAGAAGTTTAAACCATTCAACATGAATATAAATGTTTTAGGAGATGGGGTAACTAAATATTAGCATGTGTAAATGGTTCAACCATTGCCTATCCAAATAAACTGACCCACTCAACCTCTCACTTTGTAAAGACCCCATCCAAGAAGAGCTCATTATCATAATATAATTTTTAGTAATCTTGGTGAGAGTATTGAGATGGTTTTATAGAAGCTAGTTTTTGCTAACATGATCATCTACTTAGTTCCCAACCCATTTATATAAAACTAACTTGAACTTGATTGGTATCAGGAGAATGACTTTTTTTATTATCATTAGGTTAAAGGTCATTCCATTTATATATGTGTGTAGTTATGCCATATCATCCAATATTTGCTTGAAAATGGTGAAATATAGTTGGATAATGTGATCACAACATCTAATCAGAATTTGGGCATTTATCAAAACAATTTTCCATAACATAACTCCAATAATAATCAAAATAGTAATCAACATCAAGTTAATAACCAAAACCCAAAAATCAAACCTAACAATTAGAATCAAAGACAAAATTAGTAACAATAAAACTAGAATCAAGGTTAGGTTACCTATTCTAATCAATTTCATTATAATAATGTCCTTTGTGGCCATGGAAATGTAATAGGTCACATTACTAGTGGGAATATATCTACCATTAAGATCAATCCTAAGACAAACACCAAAAATACCTAATGACCTTCACCATCCATTTTAAAACATCCACTTCTATTTTTTGATAATCTTCTTTTAGTTATTGCTAATAAACATTCAATAATTACCATTCCATGCCCTTACTCACCATATTTTAATTATAGTAACCCCATACTAACATGAGGGTGTGTAATTATAACTCGATATTCTAAGGTTACCATTGAAGGTCTTTTACCTTCTTCTAAAAATCAAATTCAAGGTCATTCACCTTAGAAAACCAATCTGATTACTCTAATTAATTAACAACCCAATGATATTTTGGAAAAAATAAAAAATACACCAATGTGAATTTCTATTTTATATATATTATGTATGTAAAATGTATATAAGAACATATTGAATGAGATTCTAAGTTAGTTTAAGGTCCCAAGTGACTACACATGATAAATTTCAAACACTGGAGTCATTTAGCTCTGCACCAACAACTTAATTTCAATCAAACTGATATGTCATAATTTAGACCTTTAAATTATAACCCTCGTTATATATAAGTAGTCATTTCCCAACATAAAATTAAATTTTTCCTCATAGATAATGGTTCAGGGATAAATATTGTAACTTTGAATCTACTCAAATACTTGGGATACTCAATAAAACATGTTTAAATAAATACCATCACTATCAAATCATAAAATAACTATGAGTGTGAATCTTAGGGTACCATTTATTTACTTGTTATCATTGGGCCTTTAACCCAAAATACTCTTTACCATGTTCATAAATTAGAAATTTTATATAATTTTATGCTTGGGTGACCATGTATTCATGAAGTGTGTGTTATACCATCTACTCTCCATCTATGTAAAAAATTTACCCATTAAAGCTCATAAGTTACTATTCCTAGTGACCTATAGCCACACTAATTTTTCAATCATTTGGAAGTGGAGTATGAAAGCTAAAACTATCACCTTGTCATAGAACCCATATCTAATAAGGATAAGAATTTAATTGATCAATCTCTTGAGTCTAAATATGTGGATCCTAATACTCTTACCTCCACTTCATCAATGTTGCCTACTATAATAGCTACGCATTTTAATAGCCAAAATTGGTAATTATTTCCATATAGCTAAGTTGTCTAAAATACCTAAATTATAAAGTAGACCTAAACTAAAAATTGGTAAAATGGAAAGGCACGGGAAATATGATTCTCACTAGAAAGGACCCATGGTTTTCATCAAAACCACATAATAGGAGTAATAAAAAATTAAGGTCAATGATGATTCATGATCATATAATGATTATTTTACCACCTACTACCAAAAAAAAGTATCATATTCCAAAAATGATAATGGATAACTGGGCATATAAGGGCAAAGGCCTTGGGTAAAAATATCAAGGGCTTATTGAGCCAATATTATTTGAAAAAAACAAAGGAACTTGAAGTATTGTATACAAACCACTTGGGGGTGACCCCTTAGATCTCAAGCATGATAGTAATTTATCATCTAACACTAATAATTTTGATAGTGATGTAGAGTCCTATTATAGTATTTATGATGAGTTAGTTAACACTAAACTATTTAAACCTCATACAATTTATAACATTACTTATATAATATCTTATTTCCCTCTTTTACTCCATCCCCAATTGACTGACTAGGACCAACAAGACTAATACTTATCATTAGATGATTTTTAGAATGATGAGGTAATATTTGAATTCTTGGGAATCAAATATGGTTTGCCACTTGGTGACTAAAAACATGGATTTTATATTAATTTAGACCTTACTTCTTATTTTAGAGAATAAGTGAACTTAGTCACAAATGAAAATAAAAATAAAATCAAACATTGGAGTCCTGTTAACTAAATTTCACCCTAGGTCAAATTTTATCACCCCCTATATATTAAAAATTTCATAGGGTTACCTAGGTTTGACATTCGTCACTTGGTCATTAATGAGGTCAAATAATGTCTTGAAGGTCACATAATATGTTTTCACCTTGGTCACATTTGTTTAGTTTGTCTTATGTCATTTTATGTCACCTTTTGGATATTTTTAATGAATTTTTATATTTTCTAACTAAAAAGACAAATGTCAAGGCTCAAGATAACATACCACATGTCAATTAATGTCATATAATAGTTTTTAAACTAAAATTTTATAGGTTCAACATTAAAACAAGAAGTTCAACTATAAAAAATGTAGTTTCAAGTATTTTTATAAAATGGATAACTCATCTAGCACATGTGAAAGCTTAAAAAATGTGTGTTGATATCCCCATAGGTATTTCCTAAGATTAAGAAGATTAAACAAATATAAAATTGATCAAAACTAGTTTCACTCTCCTATTTCTCTCTTAGGTAGGTCAAAAGTGGTCACCAATTTTTAGTTGGTACATATAGGGTAAGAAGAATTGAAGTGAATGCACTTGGTGGATGTTAGGGGTATATGTGTACTTACATTGTATGATCATATTTTAAATATTGATGGTTCATACTATATGAATGATCACTAATATTGTTAACAACTATAAAATGCTTGTGCAACCATAACACCTTAGTTTTCTTATCTGATTTCATTAGTATATGTGAACTAAGTGGTGTAGGTGGAATTTTAGAGCATGTTCATCCTTTCATGTTATTTTCAATTGATTTGGCATGTGTGGATATGAAGGAATAGGCATAAGTATCTCATTGTGATATAAGTGGTCATCATTGGTCTATAAAATAATGTTTTATTAGTTGCAACATTTTATCCTCCTATGAATAAATTTAGGACAAGGCTAACATGTTTGTTTTCAACTTCATAGAGCATGGTTGATCATATTTTCCACTAAAGGTTTTATCTCAAGATAATAATTGATGGAATGCAAGGTATTGGACACTTGAAACAATCACTTAATCTTGTACATGTACCTACATGTTTCGACATGAAAATTAATCATGTTTAGAGCTAAAAGAGAGATCAAAGAATGTTTGGAAACATTTGAACTTGATTGGTATCTCAAAACTAATTCATTGATCAGGACTCTTAAGATCATAGTGTAAGTGGTGATATCATTACATACATCTAAACCTAGGAGAGTTGTAGAGTTGAATAAAGTTTCTTAATGATAATTATTACCTTAAATTATCTAAAAAAGGATCATTCCCTATATAATGTCATCTATTGGTGAAAGTCTATGAGTCCTAGGCAAGCCTAATGGTTTCATTATTATAGCCTAGGCCACAAGGTTACATCTGAGCATAAGATGAGGTTGATAGTTTAATAATACTAATAATTAACTGACTTTAAACTTAGTCATGTTTCCAATGAAAACACTTAGAAGCTATAGTGCCATTAAAGCTAACATGAACTTGGAGTAACTTGTAGACATATATTACATTGGTGATAGAGAGATAATAATATGTGAGGGTAGAGACAAGTCCATGCATGTGTGATGTGGCCCTAGTGACTCAAGGAGGAACCAAAGGTGTGAAACATAGTGATTAGACATGAGTCACCACCTGAAATAATCTCTTGACTTCCCAAATAAGCACCTATAGTTTGAAGTAAGGACTAAAGACTAGCCGAAGTGAATGAAATTACAAGATTGGTTGGTAGACATAGGTGAAATATGGATGATCATATATAAATCACTCTCACAATGATTATATCACATTCTATGAGATTATTAGAGGTAGGGATGAACAAGAGATAGTTATAACTAAGGATTTCTAGGCCCAACCAAAAAACTACATATAGTAATAGTCTTATAAGCCACTTTTGAGAATTTGAAGGTTTGAATGCTTTATAAGTATGATATATCCTTGAAAATTAGAATATAAGGTCATAATGAAGCCATGGTTTCAAATTAAATCCTTCTCTCTCCTCTCTTATGCTCTATATATTGAATCCATTTTGGCATTTTAATGAATCCATAATTGGTATGGTGAAGCCCTACTAGTTTGACATCTTGTTTTGCGTTTGAATAAAGTTATGAATCTAATGTAATCTCTACAATTCTTGCCTAAGTAATTGATCCTGATTTATGTTTAGAAAAAGTTTCAAAGTTGTGATGAAACCAATTGCATAACATAGAGCTTGTTGATATCTTTCCAGTGGTTTTCACGGTTTTTAAAATGGAGTCTGAATGCTCAAGTTATACGCTGTTGAAGTTCTAATTCGATAGGGGAAAATGTGGTGTCGCAAGATGATGTGGAATAATGTGGGCATGCCAAGTGGTCCAATCAGGTGGTGGCACATGGTAGTCAATGGGAGTCCAAAAATTTAGGGTTTGGTTTATTTTTGTCTTTGACATCATGTACATATTGGACAATGCATTATATTTTACTTGTATGTTTTAAATAGCTCTGTAATAGCTTGGTAATATTTTAAACTTACCAAGTGAAACCCATTACACCACATGGAGAAACAAAAATTGCCATGCCACCTATAATTACCTTACTAACTCAAGCTTGAGATAATGCTAAGGTTGGAGACCATGAGAAATTCCACCTCAAATGCCGAGTCATAGACCTCGAGATTAGAAACATTTACAATGTCCTAAGCCAAGGGAAATGTCGATTAGCATCTATGCCAAGTTGGTACTTGAACTAACGTGCCATGCCATGTTTGTTGCACTAATCAATAAACCATGATAATCTTGGGACCTTGATCCCACCAAAATGGGTGTAGGCATTATACAAGGAATCTGCTTACTTATTAAGAGTCTTGAAAACCGATCCCATTTACTAATGTGGGACTAAAAGATAAGTATAAAGTGCCCAAATAGAAGGGATAAGACTTGAACCTATGACCCACCTTGTAAAAAGGATAGGTCTTGACCGACCAAGCTATGAACTTGGAAGTGATTTAGAAGGATCGAAATTGTATTTGAAGGGAACCATTCAGTTGACTGTGTATTAAAAAATATAGACCAGTTTGTTGTATTTGGTCATTTTGGAGCCCTTAGAGGCCAAACTAGAGCTCATAGTAAACTACAAACTTGTTTATAATTATGATACGCTCTATAAAATATATTCATTACCCATTTTGGAGAATTGGTGATGTCATTTTTAACTATGTAAGTTACCAATTTTGATTTGGAGAAGCCTCTGCATGTGATTCAGGAAGGTGAAGGATGTGCTGAGTCAGCCAAGGTCTTTCAAAGGTCTGAAACACTATTTTTATAGAGAGTAGATATATTTTGTTGATTGTAAGTATTATTTTATATTTCAAAATTTAGAAAAATTAATGGATTGGTTTGATAAGAACCTAAGGACATAGGAATTCTGAACCCCGTAAACAATTTTTGTGTTTTGATGTTTGAATTCATTTTTGCATTTCAATTTCAGTTAATTTGTAGATTATAAATTCAAATTTTTAATCATAATGCAAAATTTAATCATTTGATCATTTACGAGAAATTGAATAAAATTAGTAATTTGGAAAATCTAATAGTTTCAATGGATAACTGAAGTGATCTTTCAATTCACCTCTATTTCTGTTTTGAAATATGATTCTTGGATCAGATATTAATTAATTTATGAATACTCCAACTTTATAAAGTTAAAAAAATTTTGCTTCCAATTCATTTTAAATTTTGGAATTGAGAACTTAATAGATCTTTTTAAACATTTATAATAGTAGTGAAGTTCCTACTAGTGTTTACGGATCAAATTTTGGTATCAGAGCAGTTAGAAAGTAGGGATAGATTCTGATTATGATTAGATAGTTGCTTTCAGTTTATTGGTTTTCAATATCACTTGATTAGATTGCAGTGTGCAGTTCTAGAATCAGTGTGTCTATAGGAAACCATGGGAAAGTTTTCACATAAAGCCAAGATGGGAGAGCTTGAAGCCATCAACACTCAGATCCAAGAAGAGAATGCTTTCTTGAGAGCTTGATTATACTCCTTGGATGAGGAGATTGCAAGTTTGAAGTTAGAGATTGAATATAAGGATGATCTCTTAATCAAATCATAGTGTGGTGAACCAAAAAAGGCCATACCTTCTATTTTAGATGCAGAGACTATGATTGAGTGCACTGTAAGTTATTCACCAAGTAATTCATCTTCTTCTTTCCATTTAGATTTGGATTCAAGTAATGATGATTTTGGTAGTTTTGAACAACACACTAAGGGTATATTATCCAAATTGTTGAAAAAATGGGTTTTAATGGAAGAGGTCTTGGTTTAGATGGTCAAGGAATTACTAACCCAATACAATTAGAGCATATATCTCTTCATGCAGGTTTGGGTTACACTAGTGAGTAGGTGGATATTAGAGAAACTTCTTCTACGACTAAAGGAAGAAAATATTCTGATAGTAAAGGTCTAAGGCCACTAGTAGAGCATGTGCAGTGTAAGAGGACATGTAAATGAGGTATTGAGATTCCACCTCCTATTTCCTACACCAGAGTTAGCACTAAATCTTTTGATCCACTTTTGATGTTTAAAAATTTTGGATTTAACATTCAAAAGATAATGCAATCATTTCCATGCACTTTTTGTGGGATGCATAACCACAATGTTGCATTTTTTGAAAGAGACATGCTTTGCTTAAGCAGATTACAGGTGTTTAAGACCATTCTCATCATGGCAAAATGAGAAGAGGTAAAAGGGAGACCTCACCTAAGAAGGTTTTATGGACTCATTGTAATATGAGTGGACATCAGATTGATCATTGTTTTAAACTTCAATCATCTTCTCATTATATAAATGGTAAAACTAAGATTATTTATTAAATTGTTAATAAGGTCAATGAATTTAAATCAATCCATAATGATGTTAAATAATCCACTAAGGAAATTAAGTTAACTAGGCAGAAAAAATGATTAAGTGGATTAATAATGCACTTATTTGTCAAAGCAATGTTAAGAATTCTATTAATGGAAAGAACAAGCTTTGATGATGCATTAGTAGAGTTTGTGAGAACATTTTGAGATAGGTTCATCATTAGAAGTATTTCAATTCTCACCTTATGTTGAATAGCTCTATGTTTTGGAAATTCCTATTTATGATGTGTGAGTTGTCTATAGGACTTTAACACATCTTGATCAGTTGGAGATAATAGTAGAATTCATGTTGTGGGTTGAGTTAATTCCTTACAACACTTTCTCATATTTGACTTTTATTTTGAGAATATATTTATTTTTGGCACATGGATGTATAGATGCATTGTAAGACCCTATGGGCATGTTTGAATGTTAGGCAATATACACTTTGTGTTGTTTGCATTTGCTTAGCATATAAGCCCCATACCAGGGCATTGTATTGAAACATGTCTACAACATTTATTGTATGTTTTTAGCATTAAAAAACTTGTTTTGTAGTTACATTGGGAATTGTTTTAGTTTATTAACAGTTCATCACTTTACAAGATGTGACGTGTGCAGATAGTTTTGGTATGTTGTGATTAGTTTATTGGTAGTTGTAGATTAATTTACTCATTCCATGTTGTAGGTATTTTCACTTGAGATGTGAATCATTTGTTTTTCCAATTTTTATCTCTTTCTATGATTGGGTTCTGTTTGATGTGATGTAGTAGACCAGTTATCAGTTTGAGGAGATAGTAGACTTTTGAAGACAAAAAGCCTCTTTTGTAAGGAGGTGTGATCTGGAGTTTAGTTTGGAAAAAATTTCTAAGTCATGATGAAACTAATTTCACATCATAGAGCTCATTGAAAGATTTTTGGTGCTTTTTGTGGTTTTCAAAACGGAGTCTGAATGCTCAAGTTATAGGCTATTGAAGTTCTAATTCGATAGGGAAAAAAGTGGTGTCACAAAATGATGTGGCATAATGTGGACATGCCAAGTGGTCCAATCAGGTGGCAAGATGTGGTAGTCAATGGTAGTCCAAAAATTTGGGGTTTGGTTTATTTTTGTCTTTGACAGCGTGTACGGATTGGACAATGCATTGTATTTGACTTGTATATTTTAAATAGCTCTGTAATAGCTTGGTAATATTTTAAACTTACCAAGTGAACTCCATTATGCCACATGGAGAACCAAAAATTGTCATACCACCTCCAATTACCTTACTGAGTTAAGCTCAAGATAATGCTAAGTTTGGAGACCGTGAGAAATTCCACCTCAAATGTTGAGTCATAGACCTCGAGATTAGAAACATTTACCACGTCCTAAGCCAAGGGAAATGCCAATTAGCATCTATGCCAAGTTGGTACTTGAACTAATGTACCATGCTATATTTGGCACACTAATCAACAAACCATGCTAATCTTGGTAGCTTGATCCCACCAAAAGGGGCATAGGCATTATACAAGGAAGCCGCTTACCTATTAAGAGTCTTGAAAACTGATCCGATTTACTAATGTGGGACTAAAAGATAAGTATAAAGTGCCCAAATAGAAGGGATAAGACTTGAACCTGTGACCCACCTTGTTAAAAGGATAGGTCTTAACCGACCAAGCTATAAACTTGGAAGTGATTTAGAAGGAGCGAACTTGTATTTGAAGGGAACCATTCAGTCGACTATGTATTGAAAAATATAGACCAATTTGTTGTATTTGGTCATTTTGGAGCCCTTAGAGGCTGAATCAGAGCTTAGAGTAAACTACAAACTTGTTTAGAATTATGATACACTCTATGCAGTATATTCATTTACCCATTTTGTATAATTTTTGATGTCATTTTTAACTATGAAATTTTCCAATTTTTATTTGGAGAAGCCTCTACATGTGATTCAGGAAGGTGAAGGACATGCCAAGTCAGCCAAGGTCTTTCAAAGGTCTAAAATACTATTTTTGTAGAGAGTAGATATATTTTGTTGATTTTAAGTATTATTTTGGCTTGAAAAACTTAGCAACATTAATGGATCAGTTCGATAATAACTCAGGGATGTAGGAATTCTAAACCCCATAAACAATTTATATGTTTTGATGTTTGAATTCATTTTTGCATTTTAGTTTCAATTAATTTGTAGATTATAAATTTATATTTTTAATTAGAATGTAAAATTTAATCATTTGATCATTTATAGGAAATTGGATAAAATCAAGAATTTGGAAAATTTGATGGTTTCAATGGATAACTGAAGTGATCTTTCAATTCACCTTTATTTTAGTTTTGATATATGATTCTTGGATTAGATATTAATCAATTTCTAAATACTCAAACATTATAAAGTTGAGAAATTTCCACTTCCAATTTAGTTTAAATTTTGGAATTGAGAACTTAAGAGATCTTGTTAAACATTTATAAAAGTAGTGAAGTTCCTACTGGTGTTTACAGATCAGTAAGTCAAATAGTCCATTTGGATGACAAGTGATGATTGTTTTCTCCTTTCTTCTATTATACTCTTGTATGCATTATGTGAGTAATTCATTTATTCTAACAAGTCTCATGAAATTTATGTGTTTTATAAGTGTATTTTAAAGTGTGAAGGAGATTAGCAGTGTCTAAGATTAGACCTCCTAATTACCCAACTCTAGATATGCATATCAATCTACCTCCATGCAAAAACACTTATGATAGAAGAACTTTGAGTTGAGATTAGTTTTATAAGTCTTCCTTATTATTGAAAAATCAAGTATGTTTGTGGAGTTATCTTTGGTGTATCACCTTCATTATTTTAGGTTGATTTTATGTTTACTTCTTCCATTTTCATCCCTAATAGTGATTATCCTAGTGTAGTGTGTGAGTTGAATAGATAAATCAAGGGAGCTATCCGTTCAATATAGAGATATATCTCTTGTAGTAGATTAAATATATTTATAGACAGTTCTATGTTATCCAAAATTTAATAAGGTCTCGTTAAATTTTCCAGGGTTAAAATTTTAGCTATAATAGTTATGTCATGCCTGGTGGGACATGATGTTTAAGAAGGTTGTTCAAGGTGGATGTTGGTCTTGAATCTTGGTTGAAGACTAGTGAACTATTTCATGCCTAAGGTAAACATAATATATCTTACTAAAGGTGATCCTTTTAAGTTATAAGAGCTTACTCATTATTCATACAAAGGAAATAGATTTACAAACACCCATCCTTACCCAAAGAGGTCCTACCTTTCTCACAAACCTATAAGAAATTTTTTGATTGGCCCATTCTTGAAAAGTCCTAAAACTACCATGGAAAATAACTTAATTTCTTTTGCCTTCAATGGATATTTTTCTCTAATACTTTACCACTATGATGACATTCCCATATCTTCCTTCATACATGTTCCCTTATATACCAATGAGACTACCATTACACCTATTGAGCATATTAGAAACATTGATAACTATTCAATATACATCACATCATTGATTAAAACATAGCCATTAGGTTGTTGGTTATCTCTTTTAAAGTAAAATATATTGAATGGTGTGGAACTTTGGCTTGTGAATCTATCACCACATGGGATGAGTTGGGAGATGCTTTGAGGAGAATATTTAAATACAAGAGTGACAACGTGTCATTGATTGAGTAGATAACTAGCATAAGGAGAGCACCTCAAGAGGATATTCAATATTTTCATACAATATTTCAAAAGACATAATATAGGATCCATATCTTGGAAATACTTACAACACATCATGCTTTCTTTTACTATCTTAAAGCTTTTGATAGTGATATTTTTATGATGATATAATCTATGGTAGGGATCACATTTCCTAATGCCTCTAAAGTGGCCATAAGGGTAGAGATTTATTTGACTCAGGCTAGGAATATTTACCTAAGACTTCCCATGCCTCCATTCCCTAACTTTAAAACCCTTACACCTGTGTTTGCTCTCATCCCTATAACAAAATAAAAGCCTATTGCCTCTAGTCAGCCAAGAAAATCTAATGAGGTAGAAATAATAAGGGATATGGATCAAGATATAGTAGGTATAAAAAAGATCATACAATAGTAAAAAGTGAGACCATTCCAAATCCATTATCAACATAATCAGTATTACCCTAATTATCAAGGCAATAAACCACCCTTTCAAGGTCATATTGAATGTCAAGGGTGACTAGTTCAAGTAAAGTCATATAATGGATATAATCCCAATGCTTCATCCACCTCAAGAGAATAAGTGCCCAATAAAAATAACCTTTCCTAAGAGCATGATGGTCAACCTCCATAGGATAAATATCATAATCCATAAACTTATGCCAATGAGTCCTTCAACCAAGCTTTCATGGAAAATTTGTGAATAATGCCAGTTATAACTCAATATGAGCTGCCTAAAAGAGGAGACAATAATGGGAAGAGTTATAAAGTGGGTTATACCTTAGTTAATTGGTATAAATATGAATCATGTGTTATAAATTAATAAGGACAATCAAGCAAAGACTCAAGTCCTATAGCTATAAACATAATTGTAAAGAGTAAGATAATTGAAGAAGTTCAAGGAGATGGTGAAGGTTCATCAATGAATGTTCAAACTTCTCAAAGGGTAGGTATGTCTAATGTATTCCCAAATTCAAAATTTGATCATATAATTTAGAATTATAAGAGTCCTTTCACACTTCAAAGTTGTTAAGTTGTAGGTAGTACCATTCCTACTAGTGGACAAGCTAAGGTTAATGGCTCTTTCACTAACATTGTAGAGTATTTGAATAAGTATCATGTGAATGTGTTAATGTGGGATACATTAGTAATACTTGGATAATCATACCTAATCCAAGAAGTGTTTTCCAAACTTAGCATGACAACCAAGCAGCCTAATGTGAAATAGGTAGCCTTGAAAACCACTTTTAATACTAGTGAAGGATAATCACATAAAATTGAGAAAGTAGACATACCTCCTCCTTTCTATCTATCCATCATTAGTAGATATACATTTTTACATAGTTTATTAATTAACAATGGAGTAAGAAATTGTGTCATGCCCAAGTTAGTAGTTAATAAGTTAAACTTGAAGTATGAGCCTCATTCCAAATGAGTGATATAATTGGATTAGTCAGCTACCAAGATAATTATCATAATCAAAGGTTTGTAAACTATTCCTCATGCTTGTCCCAATTTCACCATTTCTCAATATGTTGTGGTTGTGGATGTGCCACATCATTTTTCACTTTGTTTTTTAAGAGATTTTAATTCTAAGATTGGAGGTTATTTGACTTCAGATTGGTCTTATATGGAATTTAGGACTAGGTATGGTGCTAAGGTGTCAATCAAATCTAAAACTCTATATAGTTTTCATGCAGAGCCATATGTACCTTATACAACTAACATTAATTGTAATATCAATGATGAAGAAGATCATCCTAGTGATCAAGAACATATAACACTTATTGATGGCATAGATAACTTATACCTTCATGAATGGGGACTTGAGAAATGCGGATTTGAAGAAACTATTATTGGTACATACGTCCTCCATGAATAATGTGATGGAGTTCTTGAGGTAGATTCTCATGATAATCTAGAACAAATTATATGGGGAAACTATATTTTGCACATGGATGATGATATTCATATCCTAGTTTTGAAAAAGCATGATATTCCTATTTAGCAATCAATTTTGCTTTCCAAATAAGAGAAAACACATGAACATGAACCTCAAGAAGAAGAGAATGATATGTGGAAACAATTTAATAACATAGTGCAATATTTTTAAGAGGTAAGCAAATCTATAACTCTTCAAAATAAATACAAACTTGATGATGAGGTCAACCATGCACCTAATGATCATAAAGAAGAGCTTGGGGTATTTGATAATCAAGGAAAAAATTTAATAGATCAAGAAGTGTTTGGTGAATAAAAATACATCCTTGAAGGATCTAGACAACAAACATATCTTGATTCAAATGCATTTGAAATTGACGATTATTTGATGTTACTCAATGATTAGATTGAGGAGTACCAAGTAAACATGACAAAGAACAAGAAAGATATAGAGTTAGGCAAACCTCCAAGAGAGAAATATATAATGTCCATGAGAATTCCAAGTGCTACACTTTATATTAGGATAATATCCAAAGATGGTAAGTCATTTGACTATCTCCATAATAAATGTTTCATTAACAAGTATGCATAATATGAGGGTTTGTTTTCATGGAACAATAGTGATGCAAGAAGCATTGTATTTGACCTTGGTTGAAGCAATGAAGATTTGTCTTTCACCTCAAAATATTTGAGGTTTTTTACATATTAGGATAGGTGTGTATTTTTTATGAGTTGTTTGTGTATTTTCCCTAAGTGTTCATGAGATCACAAGTGTGTGTCTTGTTGTCTTGTTTTTGTTCTCATTTCCTTATTGTGTGTGGTGTGAGTTTTGGTATTTTTATAGACATACCAGTGTTAATTTCATAATATAGGTGAATCCATTACCCTAGGATATGAGAAGGAAACTGGTCCTTAACATAGAAGGCATGTTATCCCCCAAAAATTACCAAAATGTTGACTAAATTTCACCCTAGGTCAAATTTGGTCAACCCCCTACTATTAAAAATTTCAAAGGCTCCCCTAGGTTTGAAATTGGTTACATGGTCATTAGTGAGGTCAAATTATATCTTGAATGTCACATAATGTGTTTTCACCTTGGTCACATTTGTATTATGTCATTTTATGTCACGTTTTGGGTCATTTTAATGAATTTGTATGGTTTATCACCAAAAACATAAATGTAAAGCCTCAAGCTAATGTAACACATGTCAAGGAATGTCAAAGAATAGTTTTGAAATTGAAAATTTATAGGTTTAAATTAAAACAAGAAGACTAATTAAGAAAAAGGTAGTTTTAGGTAGTTTTATAGACTGTATGACTCATCTATCATGTTTGAAAGCTTCAAGAAGTTGTGTTGAGATCCCCATCTTTCCCATACTTAGTAAGATTAAATATATCTAAAATTGATTAAAACCAATTTCTCTCTTCTATCACTCTCTTGGATAGGTTAAAAGAGGTCAATGATTTTCAATTGGTACAGACATGGTAAAATTTATTGAAGTGAATAAACTTGGTGGATGTTATGGGTCCTTGTGTACTTCTAATTTACGGTCATAGTTTCAAGATTTATGGTCCATACTATATGAATAATCATTAAGATTTTTAACACCTCCAAAATGCTTGTGTAACCCCAATACCTTATGTTTCTCATCTGATTACATTGGTCTATGTGAACCAAGTGGTGTAGGAGGACTTGTAAAGAATGTTCATCCTCTCATGTTATTTTAAATTGATTTGGAATGTGTAGATATGAAGGAATAGGTATAAGTATCTAATTGTGATATAAGTGAGCATAATTAATCTATATAACAATGTTTTATTAGTTATAATTTTTTGTCCTCCTATGAATGGATTTAGATCAAGGATAATATGTTTGTTTTAAACATCATAAAGCATGGTTAATCATATTCTCCATTAAAGGTTTAGTATCAAGATAATAATTGGTGGATTTCAACATCTTGGACACTTGATATAATCAAGTAACCTTTCACATGCACTTACAAGTTGTTACATGAAAATTAGTCATGTTTAGACCAAAAAGAGAGATCAAATCATTTTTGGAAACATTTGAACTCACTTTGTCATCTCAGAACCAATTCATTGATCAAGAGAAGATCATAGTGTAATTGGTATGATAATTACATACAACCAAACATAGGAGAGTTATAGAGTTAAATAAAGTTGATTAATAAGATTTTTTTACCTTAACTTCTCTGAAAAATTATCATGCCTTTTAAAATGCCATATATTGGTGAAATTTTATGAGGCTAGGCAAGTCTAATGGCTTCCTTATTATATTCTAGGCCTAGAGGTTAAATATGAGCACAAGAGAAGGTTAATAGGTCAATATATATTGATGTTTTATTGACTTTAAACTCATTCAAGTTTCCAATGAAAACACTTGAATCTATAGTGCCATTAAAGCCAACATGAACTTGGAGCAGCATGTAGACCTATAGTGCACTGGTGATAGAGAGATAGTACCATGTGAGGGGAGAGACATGTTCATTTAGGTGTGATGTAGTATTAGTGACATGATGAAAAACCAAAGGCATGAAAAATATTTCTTAGACATGAATCGCCACCTATAGGAATCTCTTGACTTCCCAAATAAACACATATAGTTTGAAATAAGAATTGCAGATAGCCTAATCTAATGAAAGTGAAAACTTGGTTGGAAGATAGTGGTGAAATATTTTTGATCACATAGAAATCACTATTATAATAATGATAAAACATTCCATGATATTATCATAGGTAGGTATGAAAAAGATATAGTCATAACTAAGGGTTCATAGGCACAACCAAAAAACCTACATATAATCACAGTCTTATAAGCTAATTTTGAGAATTTGGAGGCTTGAATTCTATATAAGTATGATTTGGCCTTGAAATTATAGAGGGTCCTCGTGACCTAAACTATACCTCCATGGTATCATCTAATTTAAACCAATAGGGGAAGTGTCCCCTATTTTGTCTTGGATCAAAGACACTCTAAAATTAATATACCTATAAACTTATTACATAAATGATAAATAGGATGAATGTCATATTATTTAAACATTGTGAGAATATGTATAGGATTGGGTTGCATTTAAATTTTTTTTAGAAGGTCCTATGGTCATCAGAATCAATCAGAGGTGGTCACATACTCAAATACATAGTCATGCTTATTAGGCAAAGAACTATGCATGAACCCTCATGGCTTCTAATGACACTCATATGGTCATATGATCATTAAAATTAGTTTTATAATATTAATGGGAGAGTGGAGGATTTATTAGAGTAATTATTTTATAGGGAACAACTCAAATTTGTCATTTTGGACTAAATTTATCTCAGGGGTGCCCAAAATGCAAGTAGTTAATCAATAAGCCATTTTATTTCCTTCATATATTTACGTATAATATGAATGGTGTCTTAAGAGATTATGGATAGTTGAGGGAGGTATTTAAATCAAAATAAGTGTTATTGGTTTGAGGGTTAAGGGTTGAACCTTTATGAATCACTATTAACAACCTAAATGACTTAAAACCCTCCTAAAATCCTTATATGATCCTGATGAGAATGGTATGAATAATTATGATTATAGGATGGGTTCATTCACCTGGAAGATGTTTTTGAAATTCTTGACACTCTCTACATCTCCTTGACATTTGATTGTTCCATAATGTCACTTGTATAAACATGTCAAATATTATGTTTTCTACAAGTTTTGAGTTGAATTAAAGGTGTAGAAGGGAATTTATAGGTGAAAGCCATTATGGAAGGTTTATGGAGATGTATTTAAATTCCTCATACCTTATTCTCACCTTATAGATGCATGGAAACCCATATGATAAATTTGTTGTCATAGGTAGTCTTGAATAGGATAGTGAGAAGCAATGTGACTATCAAAAATGGGAGGTAAGAACTATGATATTGAATCTTATTTAAGTTTAAATGATATAAAAGTGGACAAATAAATTTTAAATAGGTGTCTTACATCCTTAAAATGAACTTTATTAAACAAATTCAAGTCACAATAGTGACAAGTGTGAGAGCCTAAGCCTAGAAGGCTAATGAGTGACTGCAAGAAGGTAAGTTAAAAATGACAAAGAGAAGGCTATCAGATGGAAAGGTATATAATTAATTTAAAAAATCATTTTTTCACCTTCCTAAGATTATGTGTCAATTATTTATATAATAGTTTTGGATAGTTAGTGAACTCCTCATCAAGAAGGGTAGATTTAAGAAGGACATGGAATATCTCTATGCCAACTTTAAGAAAGATGTCATGTTCTATATGGAAATTTGTCCAAGATAACTCTATGAAATATTATCTAATGTGTTCTCTTACATTTTAACTTTTTTTCAAGTCTAGACACTTGGCATTGTGACTATTCAACTTCATTCCTTATCTCTCCTCTCTTATGCTCTATATATTGAAGCCATTTAGGCATTATAATGAATCCAACATTGGTATGGATAAGCCTTGCTAGTTTTACATCCATTTTTTCCTTTGAATAAAGTTATACATTTGACTTAGTCTTTTTCATTCTTTCCTGGGTATGTCAAGTAGTCCATTTGGATGACAAGTGATGAATGTTTTCTCCTTGCTTCCATTCTACTCTTATATTCATTATTTGAGTAATTCATTTATTATAACATGTATCATGAAGAATATGTGTTATATAGGTGTATTTAAAAGTGTGAATGATATTATAAATGTATAAAATTAGACCTCCCAAATACCCACCTCTAGATATGCATAACAATCTACCTCCATGTAGAAACAATTATGCTAGAAGAACTTTGAGTTGAGATTAGTTTTAGCAGTCTTATTTCTTAGTGAAAATATGAGTATTTTTGTGGAGTTATATTTGGTGTATCACCTTCATTATTTTATGTTGATTTTATGTTTCCCTCTTCCCTTTTCACCACCAATAGTGATTATCTTAGTGTAGTGTGTAAGCCTAAAAGATAACTCAAGGGAGCTAGCCCTTCAATCTAGAGATCCGTATTTTTTAGTATCTTGCCTAAATATAGAGATAGTTCCATGTTATCCCAAATTTTATAAAGTCTCCTTGACATCTCTAGGGTGAAATTTGGGATATAATAAGTACCAAAGTGAAAACCTCTTTTAGGTGCTTTTGGACCTGGGAAAAAGTAAATAAAAATATGAGTCCCTTAATGAAAACCTATTTCAAGAACCATTAGATGATGAAATTAACCTTATTTAAAATGAATCCCATGCCTCATCCAATCCCATAACTTAATGTAGACCAATAATATATTTAGAGGATCATAAATTATTTGATCATTAACTCAAGATTTCCCACATGCCCTTGCCAAATGGCTTTTATCATAGCTTATTGATTCATATTATTCCTACATAGGTGAAATAAATGAGCCATTCATGCCACTAGATGAATAAAAATACCAATGTACTACATTTCCAACTATTCTAGAAGATGGTTCCATGCTTCTTGTGGAGGATATTAGAGAAGCCAATATTAAAACACCATCTAGTCTTAAATGGATAAAAATTGGAGTGCCCTCATTGAATATGAATATGAGCTTATTACTTCCATCATTTGGTATTTTATTGATATTTATTCCTAGTATTATTCATATATGTCTATCTTGGACCTTGCTTTAGTTATACATCACCTTGTTTTACACCTTGACGTCAAGACAATCAAGTAGAAGATAATAAAAATACATCTTTGCATAATCATAATTGTCAAGAAAGAATTATAAAAACTATTGAAATTAGGGTGTATCCATCCTATAGATTATTTAGAGTGGATCTCCAACATCATCCCAGTCAGTCAATAAAAATCCACAATGATTGATTTCAAAGATATCAATAAAGCATGCTTAAAGAATGACTTTCCTTTAACCAATAGTGATATAATTGTAGATTCCAAAACAAGATATGAGATGATATCTCGTATGTATGGATTCTTTGGATATAGTTAGATCAAAATCACACCTGAATAACAACATAAGATAATGTTCACCACTCCATGGGAAATGTTTTTCTATCAATTGATGCCATTTGGACTCAAGAATGCCAATACCACATACAAATGTGCAGTGATTCTCATTTTCCATGACATGATGCACCATATTGTTTAAGATTACATGGATGTTATTTTATAAAAATCCAATACCAAAGTAGGACATCTAGATGCATTATGAAGAATATTTGGAAGGTTTTATGAATACAAGTTTAGACTTAACCCTAAAAGGTGCATCTTTGGTGTTACTTCTAACAAATTACTAGGTTTCATTATCTCTTATAAGGGCATTAAAGTCAATCTATCCAAGGTTAAGTTCATTATATAAATGCCTCCATATTATAATCTAAATTATATTTATAGCCCACAAGTTAAGATTCAAACTATCAAGTGATTTATTTCTTAGTTGGTAATATATTCCATCCCTTCATGCATATTTTGAAGAAAGGTATCATTTTATCATGGAATACTAATTTTCAATAAGACTTGAGAAACTAAAATAATATCTAGAAAATCCTCCTATTATCACTCCATCAACACCTAGAAAACCATTAATTCTTTACATATCAATAACTTAATGTGCCTTGGGGGAACTCCAAGTAAAAATAATGATTGTGGGAAAGAAAGAGTTGTATACTATTTGAGCTAGACATTGGTAGCCTATGAACATAATTATAACTTACTTGAAAAATCTAGTTTAACAATGGTGTTTTTAGCCTAAAAGTGGTGATATTATATGCTAAAAATAATACTATTGTCATTGCCAAAGTGGACCCAATCAAATACATACTTTCCAATGCAAATTTGACTAGTCATATGGCCAAATTGATCATGATATTAAATGAATTTGAGATCAAATATGTACATTAAAAGACCATTAAGGGGAATGTACTTATAGATCAACTTGCTCAATCACCCTTATTAGATACCAATCCACTCATTTTTAGTTTACCTAATGAGTTAATCATGACTCTAGATGACACTTATTTTGATCCTTAGCGCTATAATCTTTAATTTGATGATTCATACACTTCTCATGGATTTAAAGCCAATATTATATTCATAACACCACATGGGGATTTTATTCCCAAAGCATTCCAAATTTGTTTTTCTTGGACCAACAATATAAAGAAATATGAATCACTCATTGTAAGGATTCATCTAAAAGTGTAATGGAATATCAAGAACTTACATGTTCATGGATATTTTTAAATCATCATTGAATAGGTGAAAAATCAATACCAGACCAAATATGACAAGATTATTTCTTACAAAAATATGGTGGACCATCTTAAATAGATCTTTTGACACATCTAAAAAAATAGGAATGTAGATGAAATGGTGAAAATTGGTTCACTAATAGCCATTTGAGATCATGTTCTAGATTATTAATTCCTCATCACACATCTTTTAAGGCCATCTCATGAATGTTTAAAATATGAAATGGTATGTGATATTTTTGGTCCTAGTTCAGCTTGGTAATATAATATATACACCTACCTTCATAATAATATTATCCCTTATATCATTTCCCACAACAAAAAAAAATCATTAATTCATAATATTTAATGTTATACAATACTCATGGCCATACTCTATCATAGAGGATATGATGGAACTCTACTTCCCTTTTCATCTTCGTTAAAGTCTAGATTAATACTTAAATAAGTAGATTAAGGGATTTTTGAGGCCCACAATATTATAATTTTCCTTACCAATAAATTCCTAAATATAAGTTATTACTACACCACTATAAACATTGATGCATATGCTTATGTAAAAAAGTGTGGGGCTTGTCAAAAACATGCCAATGTCATTAATGCACCATCTCATCCACTTCATTTGATCACTATGCCATGGTAATTTTACATATGGGGACTCAATCTTGTAGTTAAAATAAATCATACTTATTCATATGGCCATAAAAATATCCTCACTACAACTAAATATTTTATAAAATAGATTGAAGCCATTCCACTCACTTACGTAAAATGTAAGCAGCTTTCAAAATTCATCCTGAATCACCTCATTGTATGCTTTGGCATTCCCTTTGACCTTATTTCTAAAAATGATGAATAATTTAAAAATAAGTATAAATTCATATATTCCAAATACCATATCAATAAATAATTTTATACTACCTATTTTCCTCAAAGCAATGGCCAAGCCTAAGCATCTAAAAAAATCTTCATCCAAATCCTTAAAAAAACTATTAATACTTTATACTTGATTAGAATTTACAAATATTTCCTACCTTTTAGGACTACCATATCAATACCAAAACCCCAATAGGAGACACACCATACTCCCTTATTTATGACATTGAAGTTATTCTCCCTATCGAGATCAAGTTACCTTCTTTGAACATTTCATTGAAGGATATCATTGATGAGAAGGAATATATAATTTCTTAGCTCCAATAATTATAACTACTTAACTAAAAATGTGTAGATTCTTTGAATAATATCTATCCATATAATAATAGGTTGTTTCATAGTTATATCAAGTGTATGAAATATAGATATTGAGATCTTACTAAGCTAGTCTTGAAATAAAATCAAAAGAATACCACTATTGCCCATGAAAACAAGGGAAAATTTGAACCTAATTAGATGGTCCCATTCATCATCATAATAAATTATGGATATGTGTCATGTATATTGGATACACTATATGGGTAAGAGATAGATGATCCCATGAATATTATGCATATTAATCATTTTTACACTTGATTTTCTTGACCATTGCTTATGAAGACCTTTGATTGGGGGCATGACCTAGAAAATCCCTCCCTTCATCCCAATTATAATTAAGTTAGTACATATTGATATTATTCACCCATATTATTACCAATCCTAATCTTGATTTTGGTTCATCAGTCTAGTAGACAATTTAAGATGACATAATTCATAGAAAGTTTTGAGTAGATTATTCAAATTTGGTCACCATTAACAGATCTAGAATAGGCAGTATCTTAGAGTAGTTTATACATGATTTCCCTATATTGTGGTATTTGAATTACATATTTTATCTATTTTTAAATCATGTATCATTTGTTATGTTCATGTTCCATTCCTATTTTCCTTCATTTTATTGATTTGTAGTATTTTCCACTAAGGTTGAATTGCATTGACTTGATGTCCATTTGGACTATGTAGAAAGTGTTTAGTTTTTGAGGTTAGATCAGTCACCCTTTTTACACACTCATAATTTTAAAAATAATTTAAGCCAAACTCTCACAATTTTTAAAGTTAAAAAAAATTTCATCTCATAATCCTCCATTGAGTTAAGAAGCCACAACCCAAAAATATTCAAAATAGTTAGAAAAACTGTCAAATTTTTAAAATCCTAAAAAAAACTAAAAAAACAAAAAGGTTAAAATAAAAGGAACTTAAAATATCCATGTGAGATATTAATAAAAAAATATTTACTTTTTTTTTCATCTAATTCACTAGTGGCCATTGGATCTTTTTTGGATGGTGTGATTTATCATATTTGTCAAGTAAGAGCCTGTTATCCAACTTTGATCATTTCTAAATTACCATTGATATTATTTCATTTATCCTCTCATTTCTAGGAGAAATACATCAACATGAGGTCTACACATACTATGTAGGGAATGTTTGGATGCATGGGGTAGCTTGACCAATCTTATTACCACTCCATTTTTACATGTCTAAAACAATCTCATTATTTTTTGAGTGTACTTTTAATATTATTCTTTTATAATCAAATATTTTACTTGTCATCATTTTTTTATTTCCCACATATGTGAGAGAAATAAATTTGGCCTAAATTCTATTGAACTCTGTAAGTAACATCCACTTGCATGGGGCATTTGGAGACAACACAACCAACTCTTCCTTTTTATTATATTCCTCCCTTCAATTTGAGTTGTCATCTTATCTAATAACTTGACATCTAGAGATTATGGGTAGAATATCAAAGAGTAATGCCTTACTCTCACCCACATATAAATGATTCATAAATTTATTTTGTTATGGTGTGTTGGTGTGTTTATGTGTTTGTTAATGATGATTAATTTTTATTGTTGTTGGTGTGATTATTCAGTTTTCCTATGAACAACATTATGTGTTTTGTTTCATTTATTTTTTATTTGTGTTTTCTTGCTTATTTGATTTATTATTTATTTACTTTTCCTATTATCACATTGACTCAATCTATTATGATAGTTTGGCATATTCCAACATTATCATCATGGTTTTTATCATTGATGCATTATTTTCAATTATCTATTGGATCAAAGTTGGTCCTTACGTACATTACAAATTAATCACCATGGTGTTTTACACCATGGTGCATATCAATATATGATATGTCAAAAATAAAATATTTTAAGTATCACACGTAATGATACATAAAAATCTCTCTTTGACTAATATAATACATCTTGATTATTTAAATCTTTTGAGTAGTCTATATGTTACACATGATACATATCAATAAATGAGTGTATACAAAATTCATAATCATTATTATTCATCATGTATTTCATTCCCATTAAGCATTCTCATGTTCCTAATTTTTTGTGGCTTATTCATTATTTAAAAATTCATTATACCCTCACACCTAAATTTTCACCTATTCATCATTAATCTATGTAACAAGTTACACCCTTAAGCAATGCTTGTCAACCAATTGGTCAATTAATTAATAATCATTTATCAAAATGAAAATCCACCTTATTAAGGAAAACTAATTGGATTGATCCAAGATCAAATCTTCCCTAATGGGTAAGCTTATTAAATCAATTAAATACCATCCTCTTTTGGGATGGTTCCATCATTCAATCTTTGTTATAATTCTAATACTAAAACTTTCATCATGTTTGGGGCAAGTCAATGTGTATTGCTTGTTTTGGAATGTATCCTTCCCAATTCCACTTAAATTGGGTCTAATTATTATTTTTACTTAAAAATATTTGAAATCAAAGCGTTCATGCATTAGCTCAAGTGGGTTAATTTTAGCCATGAGTTAATTTCTTCCATTCTTGCTTCTTCCTATCTTTTTTGAGGGCCCATCTATTTTCAATGATTCCTTGATTGTCCCCTTTAGGGAGAATCTAGGCCTAATAAATAACCCCTTGGGACATCAATATAAGTTTACCAACTCATATTTTTTTTAAGAGAAGCGTGAAGACATCATTCTTCAAGCATTATCAAATTTATTCTTAATGACTTTTTCATTCTTTGAAAATCTATTACTATGCGTAGTGTCCCATAACACCTTATCGAACAAGGGGAAAATGTAGACATTAATTTTAATCACTTACATGTATAAAATGAAATCAAGATCAAATTTCCATAATCACATATAAAACTATAAATCTATAATGGACCTAATTTACCTGACCAACTACCATTTAAACACAAAATCATGCTCACACATTCCTGATTGGGGAAATGAATAATATTGCATCATTAATATTATCTAGTGAATAATTAATTAATTAAATCCTTTAAAAATGTATTCATAGGATAATTAAGTGATTATTTAATTGATAAATAAACATTTCAAAATTTACCATTGTTTTAATTACTAATTATTCACCTTGATTAATTAGCCCAATCTTTCCTCTAATGGAAAATTCCATGAATTTAGAATTATCCATTTTTATAAAATCAAAATTGAATTATTTAAAAACATGTATTATGCCATTCAGGAAGTAAATGGGAAAGATAATGAGTAAACTTCATCTCTTACACACTCTTCCTCTTCCACATTCTAGGAGGACCAATGACTACACTTTTTTTCCAACATACCTTCCATGCTCCAAAAGGCCTTAAATGTTAGATATTATACACTCCATGTGTGTGATCATGAGTTTGATTAATAATATTCCACAATTTGTTTTTATGTCAAATCAATGGTTCACAAACATCCAAAAATTCTATAAAACAAGGGCATTTGGCCATTATAGACAAGCTTCTTCATGCAAACTTACTCTACCAAATTATACAAGGAGCTTCAACCAATTATCATATGAAAGAAAAGATAATCTAAGAATAAAATGTAAATAAGGAGAGTTGATTACTGCACATGGAATAAAGTATTTCCAAAGACTACATAGCCTACAAACCAATTTCAAACTCTTTGAACTGGTTCTTAAGAAAATCTTCTAAGGAGGTACAAACATTGTTTTTATCTTCTAATGTGTATTTATTACTTGTTTTACACATATCTAAACCTAAGGATTAATATTTAGATGTTAATTATTAGATTTTTTTTAATTTTGATCACTAACAGATAGACTAACCTCTCTTGGATTTCTAATCTATGATGGCATTTTTCATGTTTACTATGTTTTGAAATATTGTACTTGTTAGCTATTTTATATTGGAAGGACTATAACTATAAGCGAATGGTATAATAAAATATACATTTTCTCAATATTTATTTCTAAAGTATATATAAACCAATTTATATGAATTGGTTGAACTATTCCAAACTCTTTTGGGTACTTGTTGTGATGTTTGTTTATTGGAAATAATATATGAGACCTATTTAATAAATAACTTGGTAATGTGTATCATTTCTCACTTATTTATTGATTAATTGGTGGTGTATAAAATTAAAAAATGAAACATTTAAGTGTATGTATTTGATTTCATTGATTGAGGAAATTGAAAGAAAATGTTTTGATATGAATAAAACATTTATAATATCATCTCTTTTTTATTTATTCGTGAAATAATAAAGTATTGTTTGTTTCTCATATATTAATTTAAACTCCTAAGAATAATGGATTACTTTATTTAAACAATAATAATGTGTTTACATCCCTGCACATTAGTAAATTAATTTTAAGGTATGTGTTATCACTGAGAGTTGTACCCTTTGAGGAGTTGTTTTAGGCCTCCTCACTTATTCGATACAATGGGAACACTCTGAGGCTTAGTTAGAGTGATGTTCTAGAGAAGGTTGCCTTCCTTTGATGGATCACCTAGACTAACACTAAAATACTACTTGATGAGAAAAAGGGGAAGGAAAACATAAATTTAAATTAAAAAAATAAGAAAGGTGATGCATTAGATGATGTATGATTCCTATACTAGCTTCCTAATAACACTATATAACTCATTATTGACTTAAAAACTTTTACACTCTCCTCAAATAGGATATTTAAAAATTTATATTTCATGAGTGTTATCATTATATACATAAGACATTGAGACACAATTTAAGAGTTTTAGGCCAGACACAATTAACAAATTTCTAAAAAAATTCACTATGCTAGATAATATCAACACAACATATAACCTGCATAAGTTTAATTTACTAATAATAGGGTGAAAACAAAGGACATATAAAATTAATAACAAGTTCTCTCATAAATTTAGATATACTAAGCATCAAAATCAAAAAATTATATCAACATAAGGAAGGTAACCTCAGTCTTTATTAATTTAAGAGGCTTAATAAGCCAACATCACAAAATGTACAATTTTTCACCATACCCAGATTGAGGGATCATAGGTGGATCAATTTCTATAGCATTTATATGCTATAAAGAGTCATAATGATGAAAAATCTACCTAGTTATATAATTAAAATATCTAGAGTTTGGGGTCTGAATTGGCTTTGCTCACTAATGGGGAGAATTCAAATTGAATCATGACTATAAGAGGTGGATTTAAAGATTGGGATAATCTCCTTAGGAATGCCATGGCCACTCCTATGTAACTAACTACCATGTGTCTTTAAGCTTACATCTTATCATATATTTGATTTCACTTACATGATGATTTTAGGGATAGATTCCATTGCTTTTTCCCCTAGTCTACCAATTGGAGTCAAGATACACCATGCTTTACAAAATTAAGCCATTCTACCATTGATTATATGAATCAAATGCAATTACAAAATTTTATCACAAGTTTATAGCTAAACAGGATTAAAATTCCATAAAATTTGCCTTAGATAGTGTCATTTAAATGCTAATGAACCCCTCATGGTAGGTTTCAACCACATGGTATTATTAGGATCACTCTAGCCTTTTGGAAATTTTGATAGTTTTAATGTTTAGATGGCCATAAACTTTAATCCATTATCTTACAATATGCATAGCTAGTGTGTCATTTTTCTTGGATAAGGGCCTACCACATGGCTATTTATCACTCTTTAGTTGATCTAATTCAATCTATTTAAACTATTCATCCTATAGTGAAGTTACATTTTTAAAAGTGGCATCATCCTCCTTACCTATTATATAGATTATTATTCTTCCTATACTAACTATAGGCCTATAGAGAAATGAGATTCCATCACATAGTGCCATACCAATTTTCCCCACTCTAATAAACTTTATCAAGCTACACAAAAATATTTGGTAGAGTGGGGTAATGGGATTTCACTATGTGACATCATATTTATAACCTAGAGTTTTGATAGACCTTTACAACTATATGGATGATTCTAGGTCATTAGGTCACCAGGATTGTGACACATAGAATCATCCTAATTGCTCAATTTCTTAGATATTTGATGGCATCATTGCTTCACTAGGTAAACTTTTAATAAAATTGAATAAGTCTTAAAATCATTTTGGAATAAGCTAAGGATCATTTGGGTTTGACATAAGGCACCAGGTGAATAGAATCATCTAAGTATGTAAATACTTTCAATGATTTGTTAGAGCAATCAGGACCCATATATGAATATTGTATGGCACTGAGATGATTGGAGAGGAGCCCTAACACACTAACAATCTTGGAAACTGTTAGGACATCACTTGAGGCTAGTCAAATTTAAAATAGTGCTCCCAAAACTATCATCAATAGAAATGAGCTTGAAATCAACTAAGTGTTTCATTGTTTGATGTCTATAGGATCTAGGAGTGCTCTATGTTTGTTAAGAAGGCTGATAAGAAGGCCTAGAAGATTGTAATAAGGTCAAGAATGCCCTTAAAATGCCTAAGTGTTAAAAATTAAATGAGCCCAACCTGGTACTCATTTAATTTACTTTGAATCAACTAAGTCTTGATAAGACTTCAAGTGATCTGAATCCTTGAATTGAATTAGATGTGGCTTCACCCATGGTGATAAAAATTGGTCAATAGTATGATGGGACTCTTAAAAAAATGTAATAATAGGTTATCTTGTTGTAGGAACTTTTGGGTTCCACTCACATTTCTTTGTTAATTTAAATGGTTCCAATTTGTCTTTAGAACAATTGTGTTTCTATGACTCTTGAGTTATTTGGGAAAAATTTATGATGGTGTTTCCATGTAAAATGTTAAAGTAACTTTTTGGTGAGAAATTTCTCCTTTGTTTAGCATTATGTTTTTACCACTATTTCTGGTCAATAGAACTGGAACATTCTAATTTAATGAAGTTATTTAGTTATAAATACTATTATGCAGATGAATAAAATTATATGCATGCCATTAAAATATATTGTTGGAAGTTAATAAATTATTTGGATTAATGATCCTTGAACTATAACGTATATGATAAGACATAAGATGTTCAAATACAGAGTCCTTGTTAATTTTATAATATTATATATCATTTTATTTTAATTATCAATTGTGAGCCTAAATGCTTAACACTCAATAGTTGGATGGTTCTTAGATGTGAAACTTTAATGGTATCATAATGGGATTTATCTTATTGATATGCATTATAAAATGTTTATGAAAATGATAATTATTTTTATTAAAATATTTCCAAGAGAATGAATTTGGATATAGAGGACATTCAAAGGATGTGGTGACCCTAGTATCAAGTGAAATAGATTTAATTAGGCAGAATTGAATAAATGTTATTATTATATGTGAAATACATATGAAAGAAAAATTTAATTATTATTAGTAAGTTAAGCCATTTTAGAAGATGGAAATTTGATGCTTGTGTTAACGGGAATTAATATTACTCTTAAGTTAAGGTTTATTATGAAATTAACACTTCATATTTCTATAATTAAGATGCTTAAGCCTATTCAAATTATTTAAAATTTTAGGTTTAGTTTTGATCACACTATTGTTAATATGATATATTTGGAAATATTCCTTTGTGTTAGAATTAGTTGTGTACTACTCTTATGCATATCATAGACTCTTTATGAGTGAGTTTTGTTTATTTTATCTAATGAGAAATACGAATCACATGCATAAATGTTAAGATATTAATTTATAAGATGACAACGATAACCTTATACATCTCGAGCTTAATATATAGAGAGGCTTAATCCTTTTCTTATAATTTCTGCTCAAGACACCTATTCCTAAATGATTTATATTCCATGAACCCTTTTCCAATCCTACTTGAAAATAAATCTTCAAGTTTATATAATTTTTATAAGAAATATGGGTTATATATATTTGGTTCATTGAAATAAAACCTTAATCATTACTTGTATGAGAAAAATTATATAAAAATAGGCTAGGGTGATTTAAATTTTTTATCTGATACTCTTTATTCTCAATTTAGAATAATTGTTTAAAAAATGTCACCATAAACCATTTGTACTTATTAAATTATTGACATTGACTCACCTTATTGGATAGCATAAAATTATATCTAGGAACACCTTTCTTAATGGAACCAAATATAATAGTGTTTATAGTGATATAATAAAAATTTAAAATCCACCCAAATAGTATCTATATTATTAGTACATGTTTAATATTATTTATCACAATTATCTACACCCTAATACAATATATGATGTTCCTCCTCTTTTACTTGTTGTATCAATTTCAAGACAATTTTTTATGTGGTTTTATATACATTAGACAAAGTATAACATGTAATATGAAATTATGTAGATGCAATAGATAAAAAAATGGTCACCATTCCTCTTTTTTTTAAGTTCTCATAAATTATTTATAAGGTTTATTTCATTTTTAACTTACATTTTTTATATTAAAACCCCATATAGATAAAGAATAAGAAAGTGTTTTTTGGGAGCTACAAAAAATAATCATATTGAGATACAAAAATAATTGAAAACATAATAATTTATTAATTTTATATTTAATGTTTCAATTAAAGTTTAAATGAATAGATTGAAAATGATAGGTAAAAATAAAACTAATTGTGGTAATAAAGTAACAAAAGTTTTTAAATTGTTATTTTGTTTTGAATACCTAATTGGCACCCAAAAGTGGTGATTTATTATATTTGATTTTGTGTACTTGTTGTTGTTACATATAATTTTGACAATCATCAAGTTATTTAGTCTTGTCATCATGTTGTTTAATACATAGTTTTTTCTATGGAGGGTTTGAATTTGTCTTTATATTTATTTCCTCTTTCATGGACATCCTTGATTATAATGGCTTAACCAATTATAATAAAAAATAATGCAATAGAAATAATTTTATTAATAATATAAATATGTGGGACTATTTTATAAGAGTAATATGAATTTATTTTTAGTGATTCACCTTCATTTAGATTCAGATATTTTTAGTAATTTTTAACACAATCTCTTGAAGTATATTTTCAACTATGAATATTATTGAATCTCTTTATAAATTTATTGTTTCGTATAATGCATTTTTTTGACCATAAATAATCATAATAGGGTTTGAATATATATTTCATATATTGATCATGTGCTCCAAAAAATGCACTAATATTTCAAACTTAAATGGATGATCTAATATAAAAATACTAATATTTATTAGATGCAAAATATCCAAGGGATCTGTATGTGAACAATCAAATTATATATCCACATCTTTCTCAATAATGTTGTTTGTGTTTTGAATCCCAAATCTGTCATAAATCACAAATAATCCATCTAACACACCTTAATAAATTATTTAATTCATGTTTTTAAATTTTTTTATGTAGATATGTATAGTTTTAATAAAAATGTGCACTTCAATATCTAGGACAAGAAAGATAAAAAAAATAAACCATTGCATTAGAACCAATGTAAGAGAGAATATCTATAATATCACCTTTTTTAATTTTTGTTACAACATTACATAAATCAATAATAATAAATCCAAGGTTAAGGGGAGGGAGATGATGTTTTAATTAGGTAAAAGTTGTGCTCAATTTAAAAGGAAAATAATTTTGGCATTATTTCATATGTATCTTTATCCCTCACCTAAGTGTTAGTAGTGAAATATGATATATACATTTATAAAAGGATTATAACATCATTTGACATTATTGTTTCCTCATTTTATATATTTTTTAACTCTTTTTTCCTTCCATAGTAGATTTTATATTACATTTTAAATCACAATATTATAACTCTTGACATAGATAACAAAATTTACTTTCATGAATATTAAACTTTTCCATGACATTAGATGTAGTGTTTTCTATCAAAGCAAGTTCTTTTGGCATTCATGACTTAAGATAGTCTAGAATTTTTTCCATTTTATTTGTATATTATTTTATTATTTTTAATAATAAATTAATTTTTATTATCTAAAACCAAGTTAAAATAATATTCCTAGATAAAATTATCCATTTATAACTTTTTCTACAAGTATTGATAACTCTTTTGGAGACATTCACCATGTTCCTCTGGATAGATTTGTTGTTAAATTGTCAAGAGAATTTGGATTGAAATATGGAATACAAAATTATTTTAGATAACATTTAATCCCACAATTTATATATAGTTTAAAACAAAACACCTATTTTTCCCATATATCATCTAGTAGGAGGCTAAACGATATCTTATCTTTCAAGCTATCTATTTTTTGATTTTCAAAAATATTCAATATTTATATTTGAAAGGATTGATTTAAAACATGAAAACAAAGGTTTATAAATGTATTTTAAATAAATTACCTAATGATATTTCAATTCAATAATAATTATTAAATACATTACAATATTTTGCCTTTTCATGGCCTATTCCAAGTCATTGTGATCTTCTCTCAATGATCCATAGTGACCTTGCATTGTATAGCTAGTCAAGAATTTTTTATGAAACCATATCTTATTTACCATGTATTTTGCTTTAAAATGCTAATTATATGCTTATTTGTGGGATTTTATGATAGAACATGAGTAGAACTCTATTTGATTCTACAATCTACAAATGCAAAACTATGGTTTGTAACTATAGTATTTTTTATTTGATGTGTTGACCATCAATAGTATAAAAATGAGTCTTTGTGTCACGAAAGTATTTATTTAAATATATAGTTATTATTTAATAAAAATTTTCATAAAATTTATCAATATTAAATTCATTTAAAAATGAATAGGGTTATATAATAGTGAGTTAACTAGTTGATCAACACTATCTTTGTCAAGAGATTGATATTGCAATTTAGAAGGTTCTAAGTGACAGTGCTCAATTATTATTTTGAAATATTTTTTGTTGAACACAAAAATTCAATTACTTGAGTTTTTTAATCTTAAATTTTTTTGAGATCTTTTTCATCCTATTTTATAGTAGTCGTTTGTCATGCTATGTATTTCAATTCATAAAACAAACATTGAAGTATCTTTTTCAGGCCAGCCAATTTTATGTCTCATAATAGAGTAATATTTTCACATGAAATTTTATTTTACAAAATTCATTATCCATATTTAATTGATTAACAAATGATGAATTAAATTCATACTGATAATTTATTTGGAATATGGTCCCATTCCCATTGTAATTATTTTGACTATTTTCTATACCAAATTTTCTAGAATATGGATAAGGTTATATTTTCCAACCATAGGAATAACAATAATCCATTTGGAATTTGGTAGAATAAACCATCCCACTTTTTCTATACAATTCCACCTATAAAACCATTTGAATTAAAATTAGATTTTTATAAATACATTTCATATTAAATATAATTTTGAAAGCTTCATGTGCCCCTAATATTGAATGAAACAACCACAAGTCATTATGTTAGTTATCTTTAAAATATATATCTACAAAACATTATTCATCTCTTCTTTCCCAGTGAATGGATCTATTTATGAATTGTATCTCTCTATATGAGGTGTTGCCAATTAGAGCCATTGTTTCCTATAAACAAATTATTATCAATTGTTGAGTTTAAATACACACATACTATATCAAATTTATCATAGTCAACATGTTAAATTAATAGTCAATAATAGTGTAAGTAAAATAATAACTAATAAAAAAGAGATACAAAATAAATTTAATAATATATGTAAATATAAGAATAATTAAAGGATGATGGATATAAATAAACTAGGACACTTTTTCATATTTAAAGTGGGAGGCCACCCATGATAAAACATATATTGGAATGGATTCATTTTGATTATAAATCTTAGGCATTATATCTAACAATAAATAAATTTTGGTACTCTTCAATTGGGAAGGATCCTTGTTGAATTACTTAAATTAATTTCCCTTACTTACCCCATAGTAAATATTCCATGTTAAGATTTAGTTCTCTCACGTGGATTTAGTGTTTCACATTATAATATTAATTAAGTAGTTTGTGTGTGTAAACAACGTGTGGAACAAATAATGTAAGTTATTTTTTAGAACAAATCATGTAGAGTTTGTAGAAGATATGATAGGTTGAGTGATAATATTTAAGAGATATTTATTTGGATAAGATATTAGTGTTAACTCCTATTTTGTATTGGATATTCACACTATTTTTTTTAATTTATTCCATTAAATATCAAATTAAAGTTGATTGACCCCCAAATTATGTTGTGCATGTCTAAACTTTTAGATATTTCCCCTTTAAATAAATTATCCAATATGGAGTAATTATTAAATATTGTATCATATTATACTCCCTTTAACCTCTCTATTTTTCCTCCATTAATTTTTTTATTGTAAAAAAATGGTCTAGTGCCTATGCAGTACAACCCACATATAAATGCCATATTTTACCATCCACCCTACATGCACATTGTCAAAAAAATTTAGTGTTGATGAATTTTTTTTGTCATTTTCCAATCACCCACATATCATATCTCTTTCCATAGTATTAATTCTACCCTTATTATTAATATGCATGTTTTTCATAGTTTACATCCCAAAAAATGGACAAACCTTTTTATTTAGTAGGTTTAGTAAAATTGTAATTTTTCTCTCAATTTTAAATAAAAATAAGAATTTAGAAGTGTTAAATAAATAATATAAAGAGGATAAAAAAACAAAAAATGGTTTGAAGATATTTTGAAATTTAGAGAGTTGTTATGCATACAAAATAAGGGATGTGAAGGCAATTTCAGGGTAAAAAAACTTACATATCATCTATATCTCCGTGTCAAGGTTTGAGTTTATATATATTGGATTTGATTAACAATATCATATAAAAAATATTTTTATCACCTTAATTTCCCTCTCCATTAATCTACCTCCATTAGGTTGTGTTCCCATTAAATCATTGTCAAAATAAAGCTTCACAACTTGCATAGTCCTATAGGTGGCTCACCTTTTTCTAGGCAAAGGTAATTTGTGAAGTATTTATGTTTTGGTTTAGGTATTTAGGTGTGTATTTGTTTAAATATTATTAAATATTTTAGGTTTATTAAAATATTTTATTTTGTGATATTTATATCTTATTTCCTTTTAAATTTTTATTTCTTTTGAGGTTTTAGGTCTAATATTTACTCTTTAGGAATGAATAAAGTCTTTGAGTTTTCTAATAATGTAATTTATTTTGTGTTTAGTGTTTTAGTGTTAAATATTAGTTTTTTAATTGTTAATTTTTATTTATATATAACATGTTTTTATATTTAGTCTTTATTAATTGTTATTACATTTTGTTTAGGTTTTTATTATGTTGTTTTAGTCAATAAGATTTATCTTGTATATTTTCTATAGTTCATTTTATAGTTTAGTGTTTATTTTTTTAATTTACATTTTGATTATGTTTTTGTTATTTTTTTATAGTCATGTGTGTATGCGTTATTAGTATTTTCTCAAACTATCAAACAAGCCTATGTTACAAGGCAATAATTTTATATATAAAACATGTATGATGGATGATCTTCAATGTAATAATCCCCTATTCAATGTAATGGATGCATTCTTAGGTGAACCTGACATCCATGATTAAAAATTGTGGTGGGGGATTTATAGTTATTTGTTTCATGTGGTTCCTCTCCCCATGTTTGCATTAAGTGGAGAAAGTTAGGATTCATTCCTATCATGTGGGTTTAGTGCTTCACATTAGAATACTATTTAATATGTGTGCACAAATAATGTACAAGGAAAATAATATAAGTGATTTGTTGTAAAATATCATGTGGATTTTTTATAATACATGATAAGCTAACTAAGAATCTCTAAGAGAGTTATGTGTGAGACATTTGTAGGGATAAGATATTAGTGTTGACTCCTAGTTTTTAGGAGATATTTACACTATATATTGTAATGTATTTTGTTGAACATTAAATCTAATTTCATTGACCCAAATATTATGTTGTGTAAATTTTATCCTTTAGATCTTTCACCATTAAATAAATTACTAATATGGAGTAATTTCTATAGGAATGCATTGTACTTGTGAAGAAGGGCATCGACATTATAAATACTTAAGCCTTGGTATTTTTCTCAACTACTCTATTAAAATTGAGCAAGTTTTCTTTGATTAAATTTCATAGACAACTCTCTTGGAATTTATACTTCATTGATATATTAGGTAAGCAAACACTTATCATCATTTATTGAAATTATTTTATTTCCTTACATTTGGTTACTAGCACCTAGACTAGACACATCATGTTAAAGTTAACCTTAGTGATATTTTGGATGGATTAATACTTGGAATGTTTTTTGAACATTTGATAGTTGGCATGTGTCTTCATTTGGATAGCTTGTAACTCAATAAACCTTATGTTCATCATAAATTTTCTTCACAAGTAATTGAACTGAAAAAGTGAAAAATTATTCCACATGGTGAGATGTAATTACCTCAAATTATCACAAGGGTTCATACACCGTCAATAATGAAAGTGATTGAAAATGTAAGAGTCTAAAAAAACACAGCACATGACATGTTGTGATCACCTCTCACTCCCATAGACTTCAACTTCCATCTATACTTTTAGGGAGTTAGACACTTGTAATATTTTTATGGAATTATTTTATTTATATGTTTTTGGCCACTAGAAATTATACCAATCACAAGGTTATAAAGTTAATACTAGTACTATTTTGGTCAATTTCATACTTGTAAAATTTTATAATATTTTTATATTGGACACATGTATCACTTTAGTTAGCTTGAAGTCCTAAAAAAATCAAATTCTAAATGAATTATCTTTAGAAATTATTGAAGTTCAAAATCACAAAGATGTAACACATGGTGATATGTGACTTCCTCACAAATATCACAATGGTTTTGACTCCTTGATGTTTTTGAGTGATTATTTATCTTAGAGACCATGAAAAGTGATGTGTAGAATGATGAGATCACCTCATAGTCTCATAGACTTTGACATATATTTAGACTTCCCTATCCATATATAGTGTGTGTGAGTATGAAAACATATTGTGTGGCACTAAGAGTTTACCCTCATAACCAGTTATGTATCAATCCAAGTGAAAAAATAATAAAACTATAAAATTGAACCATGTAGATGGAGAAGGACTAGGTAGGCCTTAAATATTATTACTAAAAAATCCAAGCTTGTTATTACTCTATGCAATGGTTTTCATTTATAATCTATGTCACCACACTAAATGAATATTTATATAACATAATAATTACACTTGGTTGGATTCATATTTATCACAAAACTTATATATAACAAAGAAGTAATTCATAATAAAATGTAAATTTTTTCAAATATTATTAGTGAAAATAAGACTAGTAGCATTTTTTTACTATCCATATAATGGTTTTCAATTAGAGTGTGTGGCTTCCACTCTAGGACATTTCTCGGGATGTATTTAGTGAAAATAGGATGATTAAGCTTATTTTTACTTAATGATATGGTTTTCATTTATAGGGGGTTTCATTTCATTCAAATAACATGTAACTACCTCATTTTTCTCCCTTGGTTCAAATCATTTTCATCACAAAACCTATATATTAACAACAAATAAATTATCCATAAAATGTAAACTTTTCAAATATAGTGCAAATAATATTATTATAATTTTTGTATACTATCCATGTAAGGGTTATCAATTAGAGTGAGTGGCCACCACTCTAGGATCTTTCTCAGGATGGACTTTGTGTAAATAGGATGAATAAGCTTGTTTTTACTCTATGAAATTATTGTCATTAACAAAATGGTTTTATAATTAGAATCCAATTTATTGATCAATAAATTATCCCTTTTATATTTTGCATTTTTTTCATTTGCACGTTCTAGAATAGGCAAAATTACTCTGGAATCAATGAAATGGCTCTGTAATCAATGAATTTGACCTACTAATAAGCAAATTCAACCTTTCTTACTTTTTTTTGTTTGGTGTTTTAGAAATGGTTAAATTACTATGTAATTTAAATCATTCTTAATTGGTGAAATTGACTCTACCTGCATATTAGGGAAATCATCTTTTTGATAAAAACTTGGGACCTTAAAAGTCTATATTTATTACCTATATTAAAACTTCTAACCATTTTTTATAGCACTTTGATTGGAAAAGTGTGTAGTTGATTATAATTGAATAAATTTTTCTTAGACACATCTCGATTTGAGGTTAAAACAAATTCACATTTTAATTTGAGTTATAAGAAAAAATTGATTGTTTGCCATAGTTATTTCCTTTCATACAAGTTTTTTCTTCTTTCTTGAGTGTCTTGTGGGGTTATTTTACATGTATGCTCTCTCTTTTTGGTTGACTCAAAAATGTAAAGTTATTATTTTCCTTATACCCTTCTTTTTAATTTGGATCATGTGGGGTGGCGTTCATCATTTTCCTACATATCCTAGGGGTATGTGGACTAAGAATTCATATCTTAACATCATACCAACTCTATTATCAGATGTGGTATGTAAATTGAGGTTATTCCAATGGTATCTTAGATACAAAGTTCCTTATGGCTTGATTTTTTGGTAGAAATTCACTAAAATATTATAGTTGAAGTGGTCACAAAGGGAGTAAACCATGTGTAAAATGGTGTATGTAAAGGGAAATGCAACTAATCTATAAATAAATCTTATCTTAGAGAATATAAATCCTACTTACACTTATGATTATCAATACATTATATATTCAAGGTCATGACCAAGATGGATCCATTAGACCTATCCAAGGGATCTCTTACCACAATAGAATCACTAGGGAGGATTCCATAGCCTCTAGCCAAGCAAAACTATACAATAACCCTAATTAGGTCCAATGTTTTCATATTCAATAAACTAATAACAAGTAATTCTAATCTAGTGCTTACAAAAGATTTTGGCATAAAGCGAGGGTTAGTAATTATAAAAGTAAACATGCATAAGAGAATCATAATTAAGCTATGTATATGTAAAACCATAATGCATGGAGATAGTAATATATTCAAAATCCATTACTTATGCTACTTATATCTATTAAAAGAGATGAACAAATTTAGAGATACCTACCTTGAAGATGAACCCATTGAGACCCAATCTTTCCCTTTGCCAAAGGTGCTTTACAAGAGGTTTTTTTGGTATGTAAGGATCACTAAGACAATCCAAATCATCCAAGACTTTTCCACAATACAAAATTCTTCTCCAAGTATAAACCCTAAGATAAGAATCCTTAAGTAGAATTGTAGAAGAGAAGATTATAAAGAAGTGTAAATGAATAAATAACTCTTATTTTCTCTCTAAGAATGGCAAAATGGATGTGTTTATATACCTCAATCAAACCCTAGTCATTTTTGGAAGTTTAGCCAATAGAGTCAGCCTAATTTATTATGTATCATTACTGACAAAAATAAATTAGGTCCTAGTCTATGTTAGCCAAAGGCTGACCTAGACCCTAAATGATTTTTGTCAATTTGAGTACAAGGTTGATGGGTTCGATTTTGTATTGTAAACTACAAAAAAGGATTTTAGGCTAGGGAAGGGATAAGAAAGGTGAAAAATGACTAGAGGAGGGTGAAAAATAGAATTAAAATCTTAGGGTAATGTATTTATGAGATGGTTTTAATGATAACAAGTGGTAGTATAGGGAAAACAATCTTACAAATGACCAATGGTCTTTTGACCACTTTATTTTGTACCTCTTAAGGTGTGCACTTAGAGATATTGAGACTTGATGGGTTTCTACAAGTTAAAAAACATCAGTAATTGATAAAGTTTGAAAATATTATGTGTATACATATTCCCCACTTGAATCTCATCATGTATCACTTAGGTGTAATAGGGGATGGTACTTCAATAAAATAACATAGAAACACAAAATTCTGAGGATAAAAAAATGTTATAGTATTTTAAAGCAAAAATAACTAAAATTAAAATGATTGAAATAGAAATAACTAAAAATAAAAGTAAATGTATGTGTACCTTGGCTTACCTCTATTATTGGATGGTTGTCTATTATGTTTTTAGTTTTGATCATGGAAGGCATAAAGACTAATTTTGACAAACCCAAGGATACAAAACTAAAGAGAAAAAATAAACAAATGCAAGAAAGCTAGATAACTAATGCCATATGGACAAGATGTACTTGTAAATTTAGATAGTTGGGGTGACAAATTCTAAGTTAGACCAAATGACCAATTCAAAATTTAGAGTAAATTAGGGAAATGAAAATCTAAGACTACTAAAGATTTAAAAACTCAAAAAAGTAAATATTAAGTAAGAAAGGTAAATTCATAAGTTCAAACCAAGGATACATGTCAAAAAGGATGGTAATAAAACATGAGTATAAAATAAATAACAATCCTTAAGCAAAGATGGGCAATAAAAATGGTAAGACAACATTGATGAGTGAGAAGTAATAAACTTTACTCAATAATCAATGGAAAAAGTTCATAAAAGGGAAAACAACATTTGTGAGTGAGAAGTAATAAGCCAACCTCACTTAGAAATGGAAAAATTACATGAAAATAGAAACAGACTCACGTGTTTGCAAAAATGGTGGTACAACAATAACAAATGGTAAAGGAAAGCAAAGTGATGATGGGATGTAAATCAATGGTGTAAATAAAGGATTCCATATTTACTCAAACATATTAATTTTTTATAAAGATAAATAATATTGAAACAAAGTAGTGCTAGCATGTATTTAAGATGTGAAGAATAAGGAAGTATAGAAAAGGGATAACATATTCAAAATCACACTTGAATATCAAGGGGGAAATGAAATGGGTGGAGGGGAAAAATAAGTAAAAACCAAGGTAGAGAAGTTCTTTATCAAAGTCAAGACACTCAAATTAAGTTTTTCATAACAATACTCTAAATAACACCTTCCCACAATGTCTTCCCCATTCCTCAAGACATCTTATAGAGTGTTGTTCTACTATGAATATTACGTACTTGTGTGATAAAGTAGGTAACACTATAGAGTTTTTTGAATTCTCCTATTCTAATATATTGTCCTACCACACCCCAATGGACCTCGTCTCTATCATGAGGCCAACTATGGAGTTTAAGATTTGATCAGAGATATGATATGTTCTTATAATAATGTATTTTAGCATGATTTTGAAATTTGAAATTTTTATTTTTCCTTTTTATATAATTTCTATTTATTTTAAATTATTTCTATTTAAACTTTTGATGGCTTTTTCTATTCCTCCTCCATATGGATTCAAAGAACCAAACATGGGTGCTAAAGATTACAATCATTTGAAGACTTTGGAATTGGTTGCTAAAAAAGAGAATTGAGAGGGCATGGTGTGTAAGAGTCTTGTTAATTTAGGTGAAATAAAATTGCCATGTTGACTTTGACTTTGTTTTATCTAATGTGGAGTGAAAGGAAAGGAAATCAAGATGAATAAAACATGAAACAATTTGAATTTCTTTAAATTTCAAAAAATGTTTGAAAAGATCAAAAAGGAATACAATGAAAATAAAATGTGATTATTTATCATAAAAATGAGGGAAGTGTAGGAAAACATTCTAACAAAAGTTGTGAAAATTTTATCTACTAAAGAAGCAAAAATCCAAAATTAAGAACAAAGATAAAAAACTCGTAACCATTGAAAACATTCTACAAAATGAAAACTAATTTAAATATTCCTATCCATGGTATTACACTAAAAATCATAAAAGATAAATTCAAGAGATTTGGAAAGCATGTGAAAAACAAATGAGATAAAGATGGTATTTGCTATGTACCTAGGGATATGATATATTAATGTATATGGGTTGATGGAGATGCTGACATGTGGCACACATCCCCTTAGTTAGCTATATGGGTACAATATATTAGGATAATGGAGTAACTTGTGAAATTAATACATTGGGTAATGGTCAGCCTACATTCAAATTAGGAGGTTATACATCCATGGGTTAGATAGATGTCTATATATAGGAGGTTATTATCATGGTAAAGATATCAAGTAAGTATTGAGTTTTCTATTGTAAGAGGATATTGGAAGTTGTCCCCTCGAAGAGACATTATGGAGTTATTCCTTCCTAAAGGAGTATTATATGGTGTTTCCCTACCTTAAGGTTATTTATAAATATATTGAATATTTTAATCATATTATGATCATATCAAGTGGTATCAGAGCTTTGATTTGGGCAATTTGTGTGGAACGAAACCCTAGTTTTTTGAATCATCAATAACTTTTGATTGGTTGTGAATTTTTTCACAATTTTTATACTGGATATTGAGAATATTTCAAGTAAGTTAGAGTACAAAAATAGAGATTTCTTTATTATTTTTGAGGGAGTTATTTCTATTCTAGGTTTTATACTAATTTCCATATATCTTCTAAAATATAGGGAATTTTTATTCAAAAAATTTACTAGATATATAAGAAGATATAAGAGAAGCACGGTAAAAATTTCAGATTTTTTTGAGTTGTTTTGAGTTATTTGTTTCGATTTTGATTTAGTTGTTTTGAGTTAGAAGAAGAAGAAGAAGAAGAAGAAGAAGAAGAAGAAGAAGAAGAAGAAGAAGAAGAAGGTTCAAATAATTTGGGTCCAAAGAAAAAATACTATGGCACATGGAATTTGGAAACAAGCTTGGAGAGTTATCACCTACCAAGATCACATATGGATGGCTAGATGATCGACATTGGAGACAAGTGTGAAATTATTTGAAGCACACTCATTATTTGGTTTCTTCCTATGTTTTGGGGATGAAACATGTCAAGGAGGGAAATAATTATATATACCTAGGGGTATGATATATTAATGTATATGGGTTGATGGAGATGCTAACATGTGGCACACATCCCCTTAGTTAGCTATATGGGTACAATATATTAGGATAATGGAGTAACTTGTGGAATTAGTACATTGGGTAATGGTCAGCATACATTGGGATTAGGAGGTTACCCATCCATGGGTTAGATAGATGTATATATATATAGGAGATGATTATCATGGTAAAGATATCAAGTAAGCATTGAGTCTTCTCTTGTAAGAGGATATTAGAGGTTGTCCCCTCAAAGAGACACTATGGAGTTATTCCTTCCTAAAGGAGTATTATATGGTGTTTCCCTACCTTAAGGGTATTTTTGCATATATTGAATATTTGAATTATATCAAGATCATATTGATATTTTTGAGGAAAGTTAGGTCTTATCCATGGTCTTACACTATAACTCACAAAAGAAAAACCCAATAGTACATAAAAATAATTGAAAAGAAAGTAAACAATGAGAAAAAGGAAAATCATGAGGAATATTGGGTCATATCCATAGTTTTACAATGTAGCTCATGAGAAAAGAGAAACCAAAGGACAAAAATATGGGACTAATGTTTTTGGAAAGAGAAAACTATTACAGAGGGTGGGACCCATGTAATTATCTTGAAAAAAGTTATAGTATGATATCATATAGAAATAATGATAAGAAGTGAAGGATTTAGGGAAAATAATTCTTTAAAAATTATGCATTTGTGGGTTCTTTGAAAATATGTCATCCATTAGTTTGAAGGCAATAGGTGCTTAGATCAATAATGTCTTTCACTAAATAAAGGCCCTAGTATTTTTGGATGTATTTATCTTCTCTTTCATGAGTAAATTATAGTTTAAGGATAATATTACCAACATTAAAGTGTGAACTTTAACTCTTTTATTATGTTTTTGGGCAATACGAGCCTTGTATTGGTGATTGTGTTGTAGGGAAAAATGATGGTGTTCATCAAGAAGATCAAGAGAATGAAGGTGAGATTCATGTAATTATTCATTTGGTATGATACCATAAATAGATATATGTAGATAGGGAAGATCAACATATAATGGGAGGATTGATTAAAAACCATAGACTAGCAAAACTAGTGTTAGCCTAGTAACAATGTATATGTTAGTGTAATAAGCCCAAAGAGTAGGATATAAATGAATATGCAATCCATGAAATTTTCAAAAATAATATTTTGGATAATTTGATTACTTATTTTTTTTGTGTCCTCAACTTGACCATTACATTAGGGATGATAAGGCATGGAAAATTTGTGATTGATTTTGAGTTTGACACATAGTTGTTTGATGTCTTTATTTTTTAAATTACCATTATTATCTAAAATAATAGAATGAGGAATGCCAAAGAGGAAAATGATTTTATTGATGATAAATTTGGAAATAGTGGTATTGGTGACATTAATGAGGGGCATATCCTTGATCTATTTGTAAAATTACTCAGTTGCTATGATAATGAAGACATGTTCATCCTGAGATCTAGGTAGTTTGCTTATGAGATCTAATCCCCACATGGAGAAAGGCCAGGGAGACTCTATGGTTTGAATCTTGGCTATAGGTTAATGGATTATATCATTATGAACTTGGAAATGAGTACACTTTTTCGTAAATTCAATGGCATCCTTTTCAAGAGTGGGACAAAAGTATCTCATACATAAGCATTTATGGGTTGTAACATGTTTGCTATAGTGACCATTGCAAATTCCCCCATGTGTTTGTTCAAGGAGATGAGGAAATTATTCTTTCATAATATGATAGATAAGTGTACCTTAAGCATTATGGTAATAAAGGATGTTATATCAAAATACATACTTAAAAGTTTGCTTGATAATATGAGTCTTGTCATGGGAATCAATGTTTAGGGGATATGTTTGGTGTTCAAGGAATTTAATGAGGTCCTTGTACCATAGGATTTATCAAATGGTGATATCATCAATATGGTAGATAAGTTAATCTTGTGGTTTAATGTAAGATGGGGAATTTCTTATTTGGATAAGAAAAGTGGAATTGGTAACAATATGGTGTGGATGAAAAAGAGAAGTTGAAGAAGAAAGTGAATCAACAATAGAATTTTGATCTCAAGGGATATGATCAATGGTAAAAGAAGTAAATTATTTGGAAATGGTAGTTGTTATTTGATGATAATCAATTATATTTTCACTTTTTCATTGATAATCACCATTAACCTGATGGAAAATGAGTTGGGAATCACAGAAAGTGTGTATATATGTGATGTATAAATCAAATCCTACTCTCATGCATAGCATTAAAGCTTCATATTCTACCATGTTGCTAGTGACATTAAATGTAAGGAAAAATTCCAAAGGGATAATTTTACCAAGAGGACTAGTGAGGATTCAACCTACCCTAACTACTTGAAGGCTTTTGGTGCCATGAAAATGAAAGGTCAATAATCTTTAGGAAAATTGATAGTAATTTCAAGAAGTACTTAAATAATTAATTTTGGTTTAGTAGTGTCAAGGAAGATAGATGAATATTCAATATTACTTGCTTCAATATCAATAATGAAATTATGGAAGTAATATTTAATAGATATGGCTTGATTAAGACCTTCAATATAGAGAATATTATCATCAAGAAGATTATCTTGAAGGCGGTTAGCAACTTGTATGAGAGATATTCTGAGTTGATCAATGATGATTTTTATCTTGAAAACTTTTTTTGTAATAATTTAGAGGTCAAATTACATGAGAAGAACCATCTACTTGCCAATTATATCTCTAAGAAGAAAGGCTTTGGAGAATAAGTGATGGAGTGGATCAGAATGAATGATAACATAAGTGGTTTGATAAATCATATAATGTCAGAGCTTTTTAGAAGAAAAATATATGGTGAGTAAATCACATTCTACATTTGTATAATGTTTCTCATAGCCGATGATGCCTTGGCTGATATAATATATGGCATATTTTCTTAGGGTGTCATCATGTTGGGAAATCACTACTCCAATTGATATGTGTGTGGAATAAGTATATAAGATTAAATGATGATCCTTAAAAGTTGGATGAAGAGTGGGTTGGTGAAGAAAAAATTATTTCATAATGTCAATTTTTTTTTGACAAAGATCCATCCATTTTAGGGCATTACCTTTCTTGAGAAGAGAATTAAAAGGATAGATAATGTATGCCATTTCAAGGATAAAACATCTAATTGCCCCAAGTTTTCCAAGGTAAGTGCAAATATCTAAGATGGAATGAGGTATGGTAATTTTTATAATAACATTGATCTTAGCGAGATAGACATCAATTCCATGAAAAGAGACTAATAATCCTAGTAATTTTCTAGATGTGACACTGAAAACACATTTTTAAGGATTTAATCTAACTTTATATTTAATGACATGATCAAAGATGATATAAAGATTGAAGAGATGAGTCTTTTAGATTTTATACTTGTAGATTAGGTCATCCACATAGGTTTAGACAATTTTATGGATGAGATCATGAAAAATGTGGGTCATTGCCCATTGATAGGTATCTCTAGTATTTTTGAGGCCGAAGGAAATTTTAACATAAAAATAGGTGACCCATTTCATGGTTATACTTGTCTTACATTGGTCTTAAGGGGAAATGTGAATTTTATTATAACCTAAGAAACCATTCATAAGGTAAAACATTTCATAACCATTAGTGGAATTGACCATGTCATTTATAGAAGGTAAAGGTAAATTATCCTTAGGACAAGTAAGATTAATATTATGAAAATAAATACAAATGAAAATGACCGTGGTGACTTTATTTTGAAAAAAGAAAATGTTGGAGACCCATTATGAATAGTCCATGGGCTTGATAAACTTAACATCAATAATTTTAATGATTCTTCAGGGAATAAATTAGAAACTTCTAGTGGAAATTTTTGTTAATTATTTTTCATAGGTTTGGCATCGATATAAGTGATGATTTTGTGCACCATGGTGCTAGGGTCAATATCGAGCTTATCCTCATAAGACTAAGAAAAAGTCTCATGATATTTATTGAAGAATAAGATGAAGTTATAATGTTTAGTTGGTGTGAGTTTGTGAGAGACTATGATTGGTCAAGGGTGTGATGGGGTACCAAATTTTATTCAGGTAATTTCCTTGATAAGCAAAACATTTCCATATTATAAATGATATGGTGTGGTAGGTAAAGATGAAATGGGATTTTTTTAGGATCAATTATAGTGATGAAATTTTTGAAACAAGGGGATTCCATTTTAAAATTTTGAAGTTTGTGGTGTTGTCGAGGTAGTTGAGGTTTTTAGGAAAGAAGTAATTCAAGAATGTATTCATCATTAGGGAAGGTGGGAAGAGGACCATAATAATCGACACTTAATTTGATATCTATAAGTTTTTTACAATGGATATCATATTTAGAGTTTATTTGATGTATATCTATGACATTAGTATCTAATGTAATCTCAAGAGTAGGCAGAGTAGGGGAAGAATATAATTAGATTAAATTATTTTGTAATTGACATCATGTATAGGAGAAGAATTGGATGTAATGATTGGTTTTATAGGTGGTATATAAGATGCAAGAATTTATAGAGGTTTAGAAGGTAAGATTTGTTTGGCCACCTAAGGGGTTTCAAGAAGTAGAGAATTATTAAAAGGTATGTGACCTTTAGGTGCTAACTTAAATTTAGTGTAATTGGTATGAACATCATGATTAAAAACATGTATTTGAGCTAGAATTTTCTTTTAATGTTGAACATATAAGTCTCATGTATGAGCTTGGGCCATTATGTAATTATCATCATAGTTTGGAGAAACTATACATGCTTAATATTCAAGAGGAATTTTAGAGGGTAAAAGATCTTGGAATAATTTGGCCACTACATAATCATTGTATGTGAAGTCAACTTCAGTGCAATAGGCTTCCTTAGCATTACATAGATGGTGAAAATCAGTAATATAATAAATGAGGGGAATGGTGTGATCACAAGGAAATAAAGGAGGAAGCCACTCTGAGATGTAAGGAGGTAGCTTAGTAGTGTTACAAATATTTTTCAAGTCATTAGGTTCATCATCATCTAAATTAGCAAGAGTGAATTATAAATCTATATTCACATTGACCAATTTAGGTAAGAGATTACTATTGATCATTGGGATGGTGGGAATGTGATATCAAGATTTAGGATTTGGAAGTTAGATACTCTAAGGGTTAGGATTAGCCTCATTTTTATACCATTTTCTATTATAAAAGAACATGATACATTAGCTACCAAAAGAGGTGATATCCCTACTTATATGAGTCCATAGTTGTCCTAAGAGTATGTTGTAAGATAATGGTAAATAAAGGACCATAATATTAGTTCTAAAATTCTTAGGTCTAATTGTAATAAGTATCCAAATGCAACCAAGTCTCTTTTAATTAGTTTTGTCAAATACATGACATGTTAGGTAGGTTTTCTTTAGATAATATTTTTTATATCCAAGTTATTGGATGAGCCACAATTATGTCACATTAATACCAAACCCTTCATCTACTAATAATTTATGAATGAGGGTGGTATTAATGTATATTTTAGTGAATATAGGTGGGTCATTGGAGTGAAAAATTATCTCAGCATTAATCATGTATTCTTTGAGGATTTCTATCAAGGGTTTCAAAGAATGACAAATAGATTCAATGGTATGCATGTTGATTAGTTGAGGCTCATAAGAGGGTGGTTATTCCTCTATAGAATATAGTTCTATTTCTTGAAATTATTGTATGAGGAACTTGTGATGATAAGGGGAGGTACAAACTAACTCCATAAGAGGAATATTAAAAGGCATGGATTTGAAATCTCATAAGAAGTTGTAATGGCTTTTTGATTAAAAACCAACATAAGGATTATAATATAATTTATATTTTGGAGGAATAGAAGTGGTTGGTGATTTGGAAGAAGGATATAGTTCCTCATTAGTTTCAAAATCTAGGTGAGTGGTTGTATTATAGTTGAGGATTTTTTACTCCAAATATACCTTCTTACATTTAGTGGTAGGATCTTTGTGAGCCAATTTTAAGTGATAACTGACCTTAGATGCATTAACATATTGGTAATTATTGTACTATTGTTCATAGTTGACATAAATGGCACAAACCTATTTTTTAGCTTGTTGAGCATTAGATATGGAAAATTATTTTTGCTTATTAAAATATAATCTTTGGGAGCTTGTTTTTTTGAGAAGTTTTATACTCTTGATGGTGGAGTTTAATCATAGATTCATGATTGAATGAATCACCAAACACATAGGAGATAATAAATTTGGTAATCCCTCTACAAGTTGCATGGGAATGAATGATGTGGATGTGGAAATAAAAAAATTGACTAGGGTCATACCATTTAGGATGATTATTAAGATAATTAAATGGTTTATATGGTAGCAAAAATTATTTTATTTGTTGCACCATTAAAAGTGTTTGAGAATATGCTAGATTAGAAACTCCTAGGTTGGTTTGAGGAGTATTTATGGTGATTTTTGTGGTAGAATGTTGAAAACAACCTTTTTTAAATTTTTTATTAGGTTCAAAATATTTCATTAAGAAGTATTGATGTTTGGTTTGGTCAAGAGATTCATTAAGTATTTGAGGGGAAAATTTTTGAACCTTATATTGAAGAAGAGTAAAGGTGGTTATAAAGAATTTAAATAACTTATCATCAGTTATGTTATGGTTAGCCTTGTGGGATAAATGTTTCCATCATTTGATAAAAACATGAGCTAATTTAGTGGGATATTGCTTAGCATTAGTGGAATGGATAAGGAAGTTTTTGGGAGATAATTGTGTTGAAACTCTTTAAGTAGAGGATTAACTAAATACTATCGTTGTTATATGGAATGTTGGGGAAGTTGATTGTACCATTATAATACATTATTAGTGAAGGTTTTAAAGAAAACTTTAGTTATGGTGAAAGTATTAGTTTGGATCCATTCCTTATAAAGATTGTTGAATTCCTTATGAAAAGATGATGGGTCTTTAGTCCCATCCTACTTGATAGTTGGAGATATGTTACCAATATCAATGGAAATAATGAAATGGGCTAAAGGTTCATTTTGTATGTGTTGAATCACTTTATTGTCATTATAGGTTAGGGAATGACATTTATCATGGCATCTCTAAGAGGTGGAGGAATAATTTTTTGGTTATTTTGAGGGACAAAAAAGGGAGATTGATTAGCCATATTGATTAAATGATGTAATAATTGCATTAATTGGGAGGTGTTTGATTTTGCATGATGTTCATTTTTTACATGATCTATGTGAGAATTTAGGTTGTATCAATTGGTGGGTTGGTGTTTATAGGAAGACTCTCGTAATTTTTTATTAGGGGGAGAGTTGTTAGGAGGTGGATTGAAATTGGGGTTGTTAGATACACTTGTGTCAATTGCTCCTACATTGTGATGATATTATTGGAGATGAGAATTATCTTGATAGGTACAAAAAGGATCTAATATACCTACTACATCTTGAGTCATGATTTGAACCATGTTGTAATCTAAAGATGAGGGATGGAAAGAAGTACTCCAATAGTGATTATTCTCTTAGGAGGTAAATAAAAAAATAAAATAACACCCCATATAGTGTATAAATGGATTTACGTTGTCCAAAAATATTCTAATAATATTAGGAAAGAATAAAGAGAATTAAGGATAGATTTAGTAAGATAGAGAATAAAGTTAGCTAGACAAAGAATAAGGTCAGCCAATAGGTACATAATTGACTAGGTAAATATACTAATACTAAGAGATAGGCTAAAAAGATAAATAGTCATACAGGTTAATTATGTACTATTAGATAAGGGATATAATAGAGAGATATGAAGACACAATCATGTAGGTTAATTGTGTACTATTGGTAAAAAGGTAAAATAGTTTGTAAGAGATTATATTAACTAACATGACAATATTTGGGAATAGTTAAATTTTTTGTAATATAATTGGAAGCAATATTGAAAATAAATACACAAACAATTAGATCATTGGGATTTATCTAATTGGGGAACACAACACAAACCTTACACCAATGCTATAAAATGCAAGTTTTACAATACAACACACAATGATCAAAGAGAAATCAATCAACTAAAAATTAATTGATAACTAGTTGGTCACCCTAAGTGTTATTAGATTATTATGATATTTTGATTTTAATGTGATAATAAAGTTAGCTGAAATAGGGAAATAGAAAGCAGTCTAAAGTTGGTTTCAGGGATTTTGAGATAAAAGGGATTTGTATTGGAAATGGTTCTAGCTTAGTATTGGGGCCTACCCCCTCACTTCACAATCCCATAGTAATAAGGGTGTTGGGTGCTTTTCCAATATATACAATTAACCATGTCATTATACTTGGTCATAAAACCAAGTGATCTTCCCCATTGGTGATGAAATCCAAGTAGGTGGGCCTTGGAAAGACAAATGTTTAAATTATTTTTTAATGTTAAGTGATTTTTAGTGTTTACAAAAGAGTAAAATAGTGTAAATAAAATAATAATTTTGAAAAAACACCTATTTAGATCATGTGAGTTACTTTAAGCATGCAAATAACTAAAAAGAAAATGTAAATTAATTACTATCAACTATATGTTAATTCCTTGATTAAGAATAATATAGAGTTAGTTTAGGAGACACTCTATGCAAATAGTAAATAATAGAGTCAACTGGTTCACTACTATTTTGAACAAGTAGAGTCTTTAATAATAGAGTAAAATAGGTCAACTATGTCCCTCAAATATAAGATTGACTATATAACTAGGGTAACTAGGTCAACCTAGTTAGATGTAGGATTGTAGTTTTGAAGACTGCTAACTTGTGAAAAATAGAACTAAAGTATTGAAATGATAGAGAGAATAGAAAGGAAACTTGGTGGGATTGAATATGATTTTATATTGTAAATTTTATGTTATAGTGCTTTAGTTCTTACTTTTGAATTCTAAAAATTGGGTTGACTAGTTTGACCAAGTTCTAAAAAACCCTATATACTAAAGAAGAATAAGGAATAGGGTTGACTTGTTTGATAATGTTCATTGACCTATATGTTGGCAGAAACAATTAGCAGACATAGTCAACCTACTTGATAGTGTATGTTAATCTATAACTAAAGTTGAATACTATGTTGAAACATTTAATCTAGTGACCTATAGTTGATGAAGAACTACAAAAACATAATAGAGTCATTTTGAATAAATTATGCATAAAATATATGCACATAAAGTTAAAAATATATCAATTGGTTTGATTAAGTACTATAAATATGTAAAAATATAATATAATGATAAAAATGATGGCATGAAAGAAAAACTTCAAGGGTTAGATTCACATCAAGTTCACCATAATGTATACAAAGGGAAATACAACTGATTTATAAATCAATCCTATCTCTAAGAAGATAAATCTGACTTACACTTCTAATTGTCAATACATTAGATATTCAAGGTCATGATCAAGATTGATCCACTATACCTAGCCAAGGGATCTCTTACCACAATAATATCACTAGGGAGGGTTCAAAATCTTCTAGTAAAATAAAAGTATGCCATAACCCTAACTAAGTCCTATATTTTCATATTCATTATACTAATAATAATAAAGTATAATCTAGTACTCATGAAATCTTATGGTATAAAGTGGGGGCTATTAAACATAAAATTTAACATGCATAAGAGAATCTTATTTAATCTATGTATAGGTAAAACCATAATTCATGGAGAGAGTAATATATTCAAAATCCATTACTTATGATACTTTTATCTACTAAAAGTGAGGAGCAAAGTTAGAGATGTTTATCTTGAATACAAACCCATAGAGAATCAATCTATCCATTGGTCAAAGGTTATTTAAAATAGGTTTTTTTGGTTTATAAGAATAAATAAAAAAGGTCAAAGCCTCCAAGACTTTTTCCATGAGATAAGATTATTATCCAAGTAGAAACCTAAACAAAGACTCATCAAGTAGGATGGAAAAATAACAGATTGTAAAGAAGTGAAAATGAATAATTAACTATTTCCATCTCTCTAATAATGGAAAAATGAATGTATTTATATATTTTAATCTATCCCTAGTCCTTTTTGAAAGTTTAGTCGATAGGGTTGGCCAATCGAATCTATATCATTATTAATAAAACCAAGTAGATCTTGTTCTATGTTATCCAAGGGCTGACCTAGGCCCTAAATGATTTTAATAAATTATATTACAAGGTTGATGGGTTCAAAAGTGTATCGTAAACCACAAAAACGAATTTTAGGCTAGGGAAGGGATAAGGAAGGAGGAAAATGCCTAGATGATGGTTAAAAAAATAAGGAAAAGAATAGGGTAATGTTTTTATGAGATGGTTGGAATGATAAAAAGTGTTAGTATAAGTATATTAATCCTATAAATCACTAATGGTATACTTAACCCTTTCTTAGTGCACCCCTTAAGGCATGAACTCAATTAGATTGAGACTCAAGGAGTTACTTCAAGATAGAAATCATCAATCATTGATAAAGTTTGAAAATATTATGTGTATACAAATGGCTCATTAAATATAAACATCAAATTGATGAATATTTTTTTCCCACATACCATAAGGTACATCAAAACCATATAAAAATCCAAGTATAAACTCTTAAGACCTTTTTTTTTATTGCATAACATTCATTAATGTAGGGTTGAAAAGGAAACAACCCTTGAATATTACCTTACTCATATAAAATATTTGAGAGAAGGGTGGTAAAAATCCCAGATATAATGGAAATAATTTATTTAAAGAATATTAAATTTTATAATCCTCTCTCAAGGCAAGTATATTAAAGGTTTAAATGGATGTGATACAAACCAATGCAAATTATTAGAATTGCCTTGTAATGTTGATGTGTTTTTTCTTGATTGTTGTGTCAAAAAAAAATTTATACTTAAAACCAACTCAAACAAATTAAGTCCAAATCCAAAATATTTTTATACACACACAATAAGATGTTTCTATACCAAAATTTTGGGTCAAATAAAATTTAGATGTCAAACTTGGTCTAAATACCTACCTTTCTTGTCCAAACCACATCATTAGGATGCCTAATTTGAACCAAATCCTTGTTCTAATTCAAATTTCAAATCTCAAATCAAAAGAATACCAAAGTCCTAAATTATTTTCCAAATTATGTCATCATGCCATTAATTTTGATTGAAACACATTCCAATTTTTAGATCTAATTCCAACTCAAAATCCAAGTGTCAATTTTGAAGTCAAATAATTTCAAAGCTAAAACCCAAATATTATTCAAATTGTGCCATTATGCCATCAATATTATTCTAAGTCTACTTAAACCTATTATTATTCCAAGGTTAAGTTTAAATTATTGATAAACTATTCCAAAGTCAACAAAAATCATATCTTTTCTAAATTCATTCTAAATTTGAAAAGCATGTCAACTCCTTTTATAAGTCAAATGTCTAATCCTAGTTCAAAAATGATTTGATATTGTATAAAACCACATTTATTACAACTTTAAACATAGTTCAGAGTTCAAAAATCCTAAGTCAAGTTTTCAAGACCAAATCCTTTCAATTAGACTAAGTTAAAAAATTTCCAACATCCAAAAATTAAACATTTGCACTTGAAACCATTGTACCTAAATCTTATGTGTGATTTTTGAGAAATGTGTTTAATTCACATAGCTTTGCTTGTTGAAACCATTTAAATTAATGTACCCTTAATATTTTTGTATTATAAATTTATATCTTTATTGATGCAAGAAAGACATCTTACTTTAAAACATTCCCAAGTGTTATTCAAATTAATGTCACAAACCAAATCAAGAAAATTTTAAAGTATTGAAACCTCTTTCAAGATGAAGATCATAAAAATAAGCATGCCTAAGTACACATGTAGTGAGGGCATATATAATCCATTATTTGATTAGGATGTAGTTTACAACCCATATAGGTATGACCACTATGTAGCGGATGAAGAAGATCAATACCTTCCCAACATGCCATCTAATGCCAAAGTTAAACAACATAACCCATACCTTCTAGTCATACCACCTAAAGCCAAACAAGGCCAACACCAACCATAGACCTAATCTAATGTACCTTTTTAATTTCCCACTTAGTGATGAATATGGATAAGATTAATTTTCACAACATATCTTTAATAATAAGGATGAACATCTTGTTAGATTATTAGAAATGGGAGAAAAAAATTCTTGTATTTCTCATAAAAGACTTATGCTCTTTGGTTAGAGCACCCAAATAAATACCTTTTCCATTATTATAAAATCAAGTCACTTCTAGCCAAGATCAAACTTATATACCATATTTTAATCAAGATCTTGTTGTGTCTAATAAAGTAAAGGTTCAACTCATTAACTAGTCTTCTCGAATCCAACTTATACCTCTCAAATATAACAAGCTAAATAAGCTTTAGATACTCTCACTATCTCCTTTCTGATGTTGGATTTTAAAAAATCATCATTAATAGAGTCAAGTCATTCAATTACATATCTATTGTATTTTTTAACCTATCCCATGCTTAATCCTAATACATTTTCTAAAAATACCTTAGTTAAAGATCTATTTATCACACCTATATCTAAAAAAAATATAATAACTAATCTTGGGTTGAATCTCCCCAAATATTATTTCCATCATGAGATGGATAAATCTAAAAAGGCATACCCCAACCCACATCAAGTTACATCTATAACATAACATAACATTCCTCCAAATTTTTTAGGTATGTCACAATAATACATTGTGACCATACCTAGTAAGAAAAAATAGGTTACAAGTAATAATCCACCACTTCAATAAGTGGAAACCAATACCCCACCTCAACAAGTGCTAATAAATCCCCCACTTCAATAACAAATATTTTCTAATCAATAATTTTCTTATATAAGCTAAACACATGTCATTTATATTCAATAAGGAGCCTCTTCAAGTGAATAACATGTTCCTCTTGATGAATAACATGTTCCCCTTACTATACATATTCCTAAGAATCAACATTATATTCCTCTCTAATTTTCAAAAAAAATAATTGAATACCTTACAAACCATTCTTTCATTTAGACCCTAGTTCCCTCCAAATCAATCCCGCACTCCATAGAAAGTGCCTTATCAATAACAAGTCCCATATTAATAATACAACTCTAACCAAAGATTAAATATTAAAATAAAGCCCAATCAAGTATATATTACCCTATATTATATACCACCTATTTATATGGGCCAAGGTAATATACCTTTGAATACTTAGGAAAATGTGCCCACTTCTTTTAACTCTAGTCCCACTTTTCAAGATTTGTAGGAGGTTAAATACGTAGTTTCAACCATTCATGTAAGAAATTAGAATAATAAATTTAAAATATATGACATATAATCTTATCATTTTTATGCAATTTGTATTCAAATACCTTTCCTTCATCATTTTGAGATGCCCAAAATATAGAAAATACAAATGGAAAGGTGATCCGAAGAAGAACCTAAAATATTTCTTCATCACATGTCAAAAAGTTGCATATAACAGTATCTACTTAGTTCACTTGTTTCCATGTAGCTTGGCTAAGAACTACTTAGAATGTTTCATTGGTCTACTTAGGAATCCATTGATTATTTTGATGACTTGTTAGAGAGATTCATTTAACTCTTCTCTTTTAATGTGGAACATGAACTAACTATTATTGATCTATGTTAGGATAAATAATGAGGAGGATAAATCTTTAATATTTTTTATAATGCTGGTACTCATTGGCCAACCAAATCCCACATAACCTCCCCAATAAGTAATTGGAGAAAATGTTCATTTCCAACCTATAGTATGATATATCTCATAATATCAAGCTTCATTATGCCGATACATTTGAATAAGTTATTTCTAAGGGAATACAAATTGATCAACCCCTCATCAACAAAGGAGTAATCATGATTTATTCTTAGAATTAATTTATAAAAAAGGCTCAGACACAAGCTCTTAAACAAGTGCAAGAAAGTACATTAGAGAAGTTTAAACCATTCAACATGAATATAAATGTTTTAGGAGATGGGGTAACTAAATATTAGCATGTGTAAATGGTTCAACCATTGACTATCCAAAGAAACTGACCCACTCAACCTCTCACTTTGTAAAGACCCCATCCAAGAAGAGGTCATTATCATAATATAATTTTTAGTAATCTTGGTGAGAGTATTGAGATGGTTTTATAGAAGCTAGTTTTTGCTAACATGATCATCTACTTAGTTCCCAACCCATCTATATAAAACTAACTTGAACTTGATTGGTATCAGGAGAATGACTTTTTTTATTATCATTAGGTTAAAGGTCATTCCATTTATATATGTGTGTAGTTATGCCATATCATCCAATATTTGCTTGAAAATGGTGAAATATAGTTGGATAATGTGATCACAACATCTAATCAGAATTTGGGCATTTATCAAAACAATTTTCCATAACATAACTCCAATAATAATCAAAATAGTAATCAACATCAAGTTAATAACCAAAACCCAAAAATCAAACCTAACAATTAGAATCAAAGACAAAATTAGTAACAATAAAACTAGAATCAAGGTTAGGTTACCTATTCTAATCAATTTCATTATAATAATGTCCTTTGTGGCTATGGAAATGTAATAGGTCACATTACTAGTGGGAATATATCTACCATTAAGATCAATCCTAAGACAAACACCAAAAATACCTAATGACCTTCACCATCCATTTTAAAACATCCACTTCTATTTTTTGATAATCTTCTTTTAGTTATTGCTAATAAACATTCAATAATTACCATTCCATGCCCTTACCATATTTTAATTATAGTAACCCCATACTAACATGAGGGTGTGTAATTATAACTCGATATTCTAAGGTTACCATTGAAGGTCTTTTACCTTCTTCTAAAAATCAAATTCAAGGTCATTCACCTTAGAAAACCAATCTGATTACTCTAATTAATTAACAACCCAATGATATTTTGGAAAAAATAAAAAATACACCAATGTGAATTTCTATTTTATATATATTATGTATGTAAAATGTATATAAGAACATATTGAATGAGATTCTAAGTTAGTTTAAGGTCCCAAGTGACTACACATGATAAATTTCAAACACTGGAGTCATTTAGCTCTGCACCAACAACTTAATTTCAATCAAACTGATATGTCATAATTTAGACCTTTAAATTATAACCCTCGTTATATATAAGTAGTCATTTCCCAACATAAAATTAAATTTTTCCTCATAGATAATGGTTCAGGGATAAATATTGTAACTTTGAATCTACTCAAATACTTGGGATACTCAATAAAACATGTTTAAATAAATACCATCACTATCAAATCATAAAATAACTATGAGTGTGAATCTTAGGGTACCATTTATTTACTTGTTATCATTGGGCCTTTAACCCAAAATACTCTTTACCATGTTCATAAATTAGAAATTTTATATAATTTTATGCTTGGGTGACCATGTATTCATGAAGTGTGTGTTATACCATCTACTCTCCATCTATGTAAAAAATTTACCCATTAAAGCTCATAAGTTACTATTCCTAGTGACCTATAGCCACACTAATTTTTCAATCATTTGGAAGTGGAGTATGAAAGCTAAAACTATCACCTTGTCATAGAGCCCATATCTAATAAGGATAAGAATTTAATTGATCAACCTCTTGAGTCTAAATATGTGGATCCTAATACTCTTACCTCCACTTCATCAATGTTGCCTACTATAATAGCTACGCATTTTAATAGCCAAAATTGGTAATTATTTCCATATAGCTAAGTTGTCTAAAATACCTAAATTATAAAGTAGACCTAAACTAAAAATTGGTAAAATGGAAAGGCACGGGAAATATGATTCTCACTAGAAAGGACCCATGGTTTTCATCAAAACCACATAATAGGAGTAATAAAAAATTAAGGTCAATGATGATTCATGATCATATAATGATTATTTTACCACCTACTACCAAAAAAAAGTATCATATTCCAAAAATGATAATGGATAACTGGGCATATAAGGGCAAAGGCCTTGGGTAAAAATATCAAGGGCTTATTGAGCCAATATTATTTGAAAAAAACAAAGGAACTTGAAGTATTGTATACAAACCACTTGGGGGTGACCCCTTAGATCTCAAGCATGATAGTAATTTATCATCTAACACTAATAATTTTGATAGTGATGTAGAGTCCTATTATAGTATTTATGATGAGTTAGTTAACACTAAACTATTTAAACCTCATACAATTTATAACATTACTTATATAATATCTTATTTCCCTCTTTTACTCCATCCCCAATTGACTGACTAGGACCAACAAGACTAATACTTATCATTAGATGATTTTTAGAATGATGAGGTAATATTTGAATTCTTGGGAATCAAATATGGTTTGCCACTTGGTGACTAAAAACATGGATTTTATATTAATTTAGACCTTACTTCTTATTTTAGAGAATAAGTGAACTTAGTCACAAATGAAAATAAAAATAAAATCAAACATTGGAGTCCTGTTAACTAAATTTCACCCTAGGTCAAATTTTATCACCCCCTATATATTAAAAATTTCATAGGGTTACCTAGGTTTGACATTCGTCACTTGGTCATTAATGAGGTCAAATAATGTCTTGAAGGTCACATAATATGTTTTCACCTTGGTCACATTTGTCTAGTTTGTCTTATGTCATTTTATGTCACCTTTTGGATATTTTTAATGAATTTTTATAGTTTCTAACTAAAAAGACAAATGTCAAGGCTCAAGATAACATACCACATGTCAATTAATGTCATATAATAGTTTTTAAACTAAAATTTTATAGGTTTAACATTAAAACAAGAAGTTCAACTATAAAAAATGTAGTTTCAAGTATTTTTATAAAATGGATAACTCATCTAGCACATGTGAAAGCTTAAAAAATGTGTGTTGATATCCCCATAGGTATTTCCTAAGATTAAGAAGATTAAACAAATATAAAATTGATCAAAACTAGTTTCACTCTCCTATTTCTCTCTTAGGTAGGTCAAAAGTGGTCACCAATTTTTAGTTGGTACATATAGGGTAAGAAGAATTGAAGTGAATGCACTTGGTGGATGTTAGGGGTATATGTGTACTTACATTGTATGATCATATTTTAAATATTGATGGTTCATACTATATGAATGATCACTAATATTGTTAACAACTATAAAATGCTTGTGCAACCATAACACCTTAGTTTTCTTATCTGATTTCATTAGTATATGTGAACTAAGTGGTGTAGGTGGAATTTTAGAACATGTTCATCCTTTCATGTTATTTTCAATTGATTTGGCATGTGTGGATATGAAGGAATAGGCATAAGTATCTCATTGTGATATAAGTGGTCATCATTGGTCTATAAAATAATGTTTTATTAGTTGCAACATTTTATCCTCCTATGAATAAATTTAGGACAAGGCTAACATGTTTGTTTTCAACTTCATAGAGCATGGTTGATCATATTTTCCAATAAAGGTTTTATCTCAAGATAATAATTGATGGAATGCAAGGTATTGGACACTTGAAACAATCACTTAATCTTGTACATGTACCTACATGTTTCGACATGAAAATTAATCATGTTTAGAGCTAAAAGAGAGATCGAAGAATGTTTGGAAACATTTGAACTTGATTGGTATCTCAAAACTAATTCATTGATCAGGACTCTTAAGATCATAGTGTAAGTGGTGATATCATTACATACATCTAAACCTAGGAGAGTTGTAGAGTTGAGTAAAGTTTCTTAATGATAATTATTACCTTAAATTATCTAAAAAAGGATCATTCCCTATATAATGTCATCTATTGGTGAAAGTCTATGAGTCCTAGGCAAGCCTAATGGTTTCATTATTATAGCCTAGGCCACAAGGTTACATTTGAGCATAAGATGAGGTTGATAGTTTAATAATACTAATAATTAACTGACTTTAAACTTAGTCATGTTTCCAATGAAAACACTTAGAAGCTATAGTGCCATTAAAGCTAACATGAACTTAGAGTAACTTGTAGACATATATTACATTGGTGATAGAGAGATAATAATATGTGAGGGTAGAGACAAGTCCATGCATGTGTGATGTGGCCCTAGTGACTCAAGGAGGAACCAAAGGTGTGAAACATAGTGATTAGACATGAGTCACCACCTGAAATAATCTCTTGACTTCCCAAATAAGCACCTATAGTTTGAAGTAAGGACTAAAGACTAGCCTAAGTGAATGAAATTACAAGATTGGTTGGTAGACATAGGTGAAATATGGATGATCATATATAAATCACTCTCATAATGATTATATCACATTCTATGAGATTATTAGAGGTAGGGATGAACAAGAGATAGTTATAACTAAGGATTTCTAGGCCCAACCAAAAAACTACATATAGTAATAGTCTTATAAGCCACTTTTGAGAATTTGAAGGTTTGAATGCTTTATAAGTATGATATATCCTTGAAAATTAGAATATAAGGTCATAATGAAGCCATGGTTTCAAATTAAATCCTTCTCTCTCCTCTCTTATGCTCTATATATTGAATCCATTTTGGCATTTTAATGAATCCATAATTGGTATGGTGAAGCCCTACTAGTTTGACATCTTGTTTTGCGTTTGAATAAAGTTATGAATCTAATGTAATCTCTACAATTCTTGCCTAAGTAATTGATCCTGATTTATGTTTAGAAAAAGTTTCAAAGTTGTGATGAAACCAATTGCATAACATAGAGCTTGTTGATATCTTTCCAGTGGTTTTCACGGTTTTTAAAATGGAGTCTGAATGCTCAAGTTATACGCTGTTGAAGTTCTAATTCGATAGGGGAAAATGTGGTGTCACAAGATGATGTGGAATAATGTGGGCATGCCAAGTGGTCCAATCAGGTGGTGGCACATGGTAGTCAATGGGAGTCCAAAAATTTAGGGTTTGGTTTATTTTTGTCTTTGACATCATGTACATATTGGACAATGCATTATATTTTACTTGTATGTTTTAAATAGCTCTGTAATAGCTTGGTAATATTTTAAACTTACCAAGTGAAACCCATTACACCACATGGAGAAACAAAAATTGCCATGCCACCTATAATTACCTTACTAACTCAAGCTTGAGATAATGCTAAGGTTGGAGACCATGAGAAATTCCACCTCAAATGCCGAGTCATAGACCTCGAGATTAGAAACATTTACAATGTCCTAAGCCAAGGGAAATGTCAATTAGCATCTATGCCAAGTTGGTACTTGAACTAACGTGCCATGCCATGTTTGGTGCACTAATCAATAAACCATGATAATCTTGGGACCTTGATCCCACCAAAATGGGTGTAGGCATTATACAAGGAATCTGCTTACTTATTAAGAGTCTTGAAAACCGATCCCATTTACTAATGTGGGACTAAAAGATAAGTATAAAGTGCCCAAATAGAAGGGATAAGACTTGAACCTATGACCCACCTTGTAAAAAGGATAGGTCTTGACCGACCAAGCTATGAACTTGGAAGTGATTTAGAAGGATCGAAATTGTATTTGAAGGGAACCATTCAGTTGACTGTGTATTAAAAAATATAGACCAGTTTGTTGTATTTGGTCATTTTGGAGCCCTTAGAGGCCAAACTAGAGCTCATAGTAAACTACAAACTTGTTTATAATTATGATACGCTCTATAAAATATATTCATTACCCATTTTGGAGAATTGGTGATGTCATTTTTAACTATGTAAGTTGCCAATTTTGATTTGGAGAAGCCTCTGCATGTGATTCAGGAAGGTGAAGGATGTGCTGAGTCAGCCAAGGTCTTTCAAAGGTCTGAAACACTATTTTTATAGAGAGTAGATATATTTTGTTGATTGTAAGTATTATTTTATATTTCAAAATTTAAAAAAATTAATGGATTGGTTTGATAAGAACCTAAGGACATAGGAATTCTAAACCCCGTAAACAATTTTTGTGTTTTGATGTTTGAATTCATTTTTGCATTTCAATTTCAGTTAATTTGTAGATTATAAATTCAAATTTTTAATCATAATGCAAAATTTAATCATTTGATCATTTACGAGAAATTGAATAAAATTAGTAATTTGGAAAATCTAATAGTTTCAATGGATAACTGAAGTGATCTTTCAATTCACCTCTATTTCTGTTTTGAAATATGATTCTTGGATCAGATATTAATTAATTTATGAATACTCCAACTTTATAAAGTTAAAAAAATTTTGCTTCCAATTCATTTTAAATTTTGGAATTGAGAACTTAATAGATCTTTTTAAACATTTATAATAGTAGTGAAGTTCCTACTAGTGTTTACGGATCAAATTTTGGTATCAGAGCAGTTAGAAAGTAGGGATAGATTCTGATTATGATTAGATAGTTGCTTTCAGTTTATTGGTTTTCAATATCACTTGATTAGATTGCAGTGTGCAGTTCTAGAATCAGTGTGTCTATAGGAAACCATGGGAAAGTTTTCACATAAAGCCAAGATGGGAGAGCTTGAAGCCATCAACACTCAGATCCAAGAAGAGAATGCTTTCTTGAGAGCTTGATTATACTCCTTGGATGAGGAGATTGCAAGTTTGAAGTTAGAGATTGAATATAAGGATGATCTCTTAATCAAATCATAGTGTGGTGAACCAAAAAAGGCCATACCTTCTATTTTAGATGCAGAGACTATGATTGAGTGCACTGTAAGTTATTCACCAAGTAATTCATCTTCTTCTTTCCATTTAGATTTGGATTCAAGTAATGATGATTTTGGTAGTTTTGAACAACACACTAAGGGTATATTATCCAAATTGTTGAAAAAATGGGTTTTAATGGAAGAGGTCTTGGTTTAGATGGCCAAGGAATTACTAACCCAATACAATTAGAGCATATATCTCTTCATGCAGGTTTGGGTTACACTAGTGAGTAGGTGGATATTAGAGAAACTTCTTCTACGACTAAAGGAAGAAAATATTCTGATAGTAAAGGTCTAAGGCCACTAGTAGAGCATGTGCAGTGTAAGAGGACATGTAAATGAGGTATTGAGATTCCACCTCCTATTTCCTACACCAGAGTTAGCACTAGATCTTTTGATCCACTTTTGATGTTTAAAAATTTTGGATTTAACATTCAAAAGATAATGCAATCATTTCCATGCACTTTTTGTGGGATGCATAACCACAATGTTGCATTTTTTGAAAGAGACATGCTTTGCTTAAGCAGATTACAGGTGTTTAAGACCATTCTCATCATGGCAAAATGAGAAGAGGTAAAAGGGAGACCTCACCTAAGAAGGTTTTATGGACTCATTGTAATATGAGTGGACATCAGATTGATCATTGTTTTAAACTTCAATCATCTTCTCATTATATAAATGGTAAAACTAAGATTATTTATTAACTTGTTAATAAGGTCAATGAATTTAAATCAATCCATAATGATGTTAAATAATCCACTAAGGAAATTAAGTTAACTAGGCAGAAAAAATGATTAAGTAGATTAATAATGCACTTATTTGTCAAAGCAATGTTAAGAATTCTATTAATGGAAAGAACAAGCTTTGATGATGCATTAGTAGAGCTTGTGAGAACATTTTGAGATAGGTTCATCATTAGAAGTATTTCAATTCTCACCTTATGTTGAATAGCTCTATGTTTTGGAAATTCCTATTTATGATGTGTGAGTTGTCTATAGGACTTTAACACATCTTGATCAGTTGGAGATAATAGTAGAATTCATGTTGTGGGTTGAGTTAATTACTTACAACACTTTCTCATATTTGACTTTTATTTTGAGAATGTATTTATTTTTGGCACATGGATGTATAGATGCATTGTAAGACCCTATGGGCATGTTTGAATGTTAGGCAATATACACTTTGTGTTGTTTGCATTTGCTTAGCATATAAGCCCCATACCAGGGCATTGTATTGAAACATGTCTACAAAATTTATTGTATGTTTTCAGCATTAACAAACTTGTTTTGTAGTTACATTGGGAATTGTTTTAGTTTATTAACAGTTCATCACTTTACAAGATGTGACATGTGCAGATAGTTTTGGTATGTTGTGATTAGTTTATTGGTAGTTGTAGATTAATTTACTCATTCCATGTTGTAGGTATTTTCACTTGAGATGTGAATCATTTGTTTTTCCAATTTTTATCTCTTTCTATGATTGGGTTCTGTTTGATGTGATGTAGTAGACCAGTTATTAGTTTGAGGAGATAGTAGACTTTTGAAGACAAAAAGCCTCTTTTGTAAGGAGGTGTGATCTGGAGTTTAGTTTGGAAAAAATTTCTAAGTCATGATGAAACTAATTTCACATCATAGAGCTCATTGAAAGATTTTTGGTGCTTTTTGTGGTTTTCAAAATGGAGTCTGAATGCTCAAGTTATAGGCTATTGAAGTTCTAATTCGATAGGGAAAAAAGTGGTGTCACAAAATGATGTGGCATAATGTGGACACGCCAAGTGGTCCAATCAGGTGGAAAGATGTGGTAGTCAATGGGAGTCCAAAAATTTGGGGTTTGGTTTATTTTTGTCTTTGACAGCGTGTACGGATTGGACAATGCATTGTATTTGACTTGTATATTTTAAATAGCTCTGTAATAGCTTGGTAATATTTTAAACTTACCAAGTGAACTCCATTATGCCACATGGAGAACCAAAAATTGTCATACCACCTCCAATTACCTTACTGAGTTAAGCTCAAGATAATGCTAAGTTTGGAGACCATGAGAAATTCCACCTCAAATGTTGAGTCATAGACCTCGAGATTAGAAACATTTACCACGTCCTAAGCCAAGGGAAATGCCAATTAGCATCTATGCCAAGTTGGTACTTGAACTAATGTACCATGCTATATTTGGCACACTAATCAACAAACCATGCTAATCTTGGTAGCTTGATCCCACCAAAAGGGGCATAGGCATTATACAAGGAAGCCGCTTACCTATTAAGAGTCTTGAAAACTGATCCGATTTACTAATGTGGGACTAAAAGATAAGTATAAAGTGCCCAAATAGAAGGGATAAGACTTGAACCTATGACCCACCTTGTTAAAAGGATAGGTCTTAACCGACCAAGCTATAAACTTGGAAGTGATTTAGAAGGAGCGAACTTGTATTTGAAGGGAACCATTCAGTCGACTATGTATTGAAAAATATAGACCAATTTGTTGTATTTGGTCATTTTGGAGCCCTTAGAGGCTGAATCAGAGCTTAGAGTAAACTACAAACTTGTTTAGAATTATGATACACTCTATGCAGTATATTCATTTACCCATTTTGTATAATTTTTGATGTCATTTTTAACTATGAAATTTTCCAATTTTTATTTGGAGAAGCCTCTACATGTGATTCAGGAAGGTGAAGGACATGCCAAGTCAGCCAAGGTCTTTCAAAGGTCTAAAATACTATTTTTGTAGAGAGTAGATATATTTTGTTGATTTTAAGTATTATTTTGGCTTGAAAAACTTAGCAACATTAATGGATCAGTTCGATAATAACTCAGGGATGTAGGAATTCTAAACCCCGTAAACAATTTATATGTTTTGATGTTTGAATTCATTTTTGCATTTTAGTTTCAATTAATTTGTAGATTATAAATTTATATTTTTAATTAGAATGTAAAATTTAATCATTTGATCATTTATAGGAAATTGGATAAAATCAAGAATTTGGAAAATTTGATGGTTTCAATGGATAACTGAAGTGATCTTTCAATTGACCTTTATTTTAGTTTTGATATATGATTCTTGGATTAGATATTAATCAATTTCTAAATACTCAAACATTATAAAGTTGAGAAATTTCCACTTCCAATTTAGTTTAAATTTTGGAATTGAGAACTTAAGAGATCTTGTTAAACATTTATAAAAGTAGTGAAGTTCCTACTGGTGTTTACAGATCAGTAAGTCAAATAGTCCATTTGGATGACAAGTGATGATTGTTTTCTCCTTTCTTCTATTATACTCTTGTATGCATTATGTGAGTAATTCATTTATTCTAACAAGTCTCATGAAATTTATGTGTTTTATAAGTGTATTTTAAAGTGTGAAGGAGATTAGCAGTGTCTAAGATTAGACCTCCTAATTACCCAACTCTAGATATGCATATCAATCTACCTCCATGCAAAAACACTTATGATAGAAGAACTTTGAGTTGAGATTAGTTTTATAAGTCTTCCTTATTATTGAAAAATCAAGTATGTTTGTGGAGTTATCTTTGGTGTATCACATTCATTATTTTAGGTTGATTTTATGTTTACTTCTTCCATTTTCATCCCTAATAGTGATTATCCTAGTGTAGTGTGTGAGTTGAATAGATAAATCAAGGGAGCTATCCGTTCAATATAGAGATATATCTCTTGTAGTAGATTAAATATATTTATAGACAGTTCTATGTTATCCAAAATTTAATAAGGTCTCGTTAAATTTTCCAGGGTTAAAATTTTAGCTATAATAGTTATGTCATGCCTGGTGGGACATGATGTTTAAGAAGGTTGTTCAAGGTGGATGTTGGTCTTGAATCTTGGTTGAAGACTAGTGAACTATTTCATGCCTAAGGTAAACATAATATATCTTACTAAAGGTGATCCTTTTAAGTTATAAGAGCTTACTCATTATTCATACAAAGGAAATAGATTTACAAACACCCATCCTTACCCAAAGAGGTCCTACCTTTCTCACAAACCTATAAGAAATTTTTTGATTGGCCCATTCTTGAAAAGTCCTAAAACTACCATGGAAAATAACTTAATTTTTTTTGCCTTCAATGGATATTGTTCTCTAATACTTTACCACTATGATGACATTCCCATATCTTCCTTCATACATGTTCCCTTATATACCAATGAGACTACCATTACACCTATTGAGCATATTAGAAACATTGATAACTATTCAATATACATCACATCATTGATTAAAACATAGCCATTAGGTTGTTGGTTATCTCTTTTAAAGTAAAATATATTTAATGGTGTGGAACTTTGGCTTGTGAATCTATCACCACATGGGATGAGTTGGGAGATGCTTTGAGGAGAATATTTAAATACAAGAGTGACAACGTGTCATTGATTGAGTAGATAACTAGCATAAGGAGAGCACCTCAAGAGGATATTCAATATTTTCATACAATATTTCAAAAGACATAATATAGGATCCATATCTTGGAAATACTTACAACACATCATGCTTTCTTTTACTATCTTAAAGCTTTTGATAGTGATATTTTTATGATGATATAATCTATGGTAGGGATCACATTTCCTAATGCCTCTAAAGTGGCCATAAGGGTAGAGATTTATTTGACTCAGGCTAGGAATATTTACCTAAGACTTCCCATGCCTCCATTCCCTAACTTTAAAACCCTTACACCTGTGTTTGCTCTCATCCCTATAACAAAATAAAAGCCTATTGCCTCTAGTCAGCCAAGAAAATCTAATGAGGTAGAAATAATAAGGGATATGGATCAAGATATAGTAGGTATAAAAAAGATCATACAATAGTAAAAAGTGAGACCATTCCAAATCCATTATCAACATAATCAGTATTACCCTAATTATCAAGGCAATAAACCACCCTTTCAAGGTCATATTGAATGTCAAGGGTGACTAGTTCAAGTAAAGTCATATAATGGATATAATCCCAATGCTTCATCCACCTCAAGAGAATAAGTGCCCAATAAAAATAACCTTTCCTAAGAGCATGATGGTCAACCTCCATAGGATAAATATCATAATCCATAAACTTATGCCAATGAGTCCTTCAACCAAGCTTTCATGGAAAATTTGTGAATAATGCCAGTTATAACTCAATATGAGCTGCCTAAAAGAGGAGACAATAATGGGAAGAGTTATAAAGTGGGTTATACCTTAGTTAATTGGTATAAATATGAATCATGTGTTATAAATTAATAAGGACAATCAAGCAAAGACTCAAGTCCTATAGCTATAAACATAATTGTAAAGAGTAAGATAATTGAAGAAGTTCAAGGAGATGGTGAAGGTTCATCAATGAATGTTCAAACTTCTCAAAGGGTAGGTATGTCTAATGTATTCCCAAATTCAAAATTTGATCATATAATTTAGAATTATAAGAGTCCTTTCACACTTCAAAGTTGTTAAGTTGTAGGTAGTACCATTCCTACTAGTGGACAAGCTAAGGTTAATGGCTCTTTCACTAACATTGTAGAGTATTTGAATAAGTATCATGTGAATGTGTTAATGTGGGATACATTAGTAATACTTGGATAATCATACCTAATCCAAGAAGTGTTTTCCAAACTTAGCATGACAACCAAGCAGCCTAATGTGAAATAGGTAGCCTTGAAAACCACTTTTAATACTAGTGAAGGATAATCACATAAAATTGAGAAAGTAGACATACCTCCTCCTTTCTATCTATCCATCATTAGTAGATATACATTTTTACATAGTTTATTAATTAACAATGGAGTAAGAAATTGTGTCATGCCCAAGTTAGTAGTTAATAAGTTAAACTTGAAGTATGAGCCTCATTCCAAATGAGTGATATAATTGGATTAGTCAGCTACCAAGATAATTATCATAATCAAAGGTTTGTAAACTATTCCTCATGCTTGTCCCAATTTCACCATTTCTCAATATGTTGTGGTTGTGGATGTGCCACCTCATTTTTCACTTTGTTTTTTAAGAGATTTTAATTCTAAGATTGGAGGTTATTTGACTTCAGATTGGTCTTATATGGAATTTAGGACTAGGTATGGTGCTAAGGTGTCAATCAAATCTAAAACTCTATATAGTTTTCATGCAGAGCCATATGTACCTTATACAACTAACATTAATTGTAATATCAATGATGAAGAAGATCATCCTAGTGATCAAGAACATATAACACTTATTGATGGCATAGATAACTTATACCTTCATGAATGGGGACTTGAGAAATGCGGATTTGAAGAAACTATTATTGGTACATACGTCCTCCATGAATAATGTGATGGAGTTCTTGAGGTAGATTCTGATGATAATCTAGAACAAATTATATGGGGAAACTATATTTTGCACATGGATGATGATATTCATATCCTAGTTTTGAAAAAGCATGATATTCCTATTTAGCAATCAATTTTGCTTTCCAAATAAGAGAAAACACATGAACATGAACCTCAAGAAGAAGAGAATGATATGTGGAAACAATTTAATAACATAGTGCAATATTTTTAAGAGGTAAGCAAATCTATAACTCTTCAAAATAAATACAAACTTGATGATGAGGTCAACCATGCACCTAATGATCATAAAGAAGAGCTTGGGGTATTTGATAATCAAGGAAAAAATTTAATAGATCAAGAAGTGTTTGGTGAATAAAAATACATCCTTGAAGGATCTAGACAACAAACATATCTTGATTCAAATGCATTTGAAATTGACGATTATTTGATGTTACTCAATGATTAGATTGAGGAGTACCAAGTAAACATGACAAAGAACAAGAAAGATATAGAGTTAGGCAAACCTCCAAGAGAGAAATATATAATGTCCATGAGAATTCCAAGTGCTACACTTTATATTAGGATAATATCCAAAGATGGTAAGTCATTTGACTATCTCCATAATAAATGTTTCATTAACAAGTATGCATAATATGAGGGTTTGTTTTCATGGAACAATAGTGATGCAAGAAGCATTGTATTTGACCTTGGTTGAAGCAATGAAGATTTGTCTTTCACCTCAAAATATTTGAGGTTTTTTACATATTAGGATAGGTGTGTATTTTTTATGAGTTGTTTGTGTATTTTCCCTAAGTGTTCATGAGATCACAAGTGTGTGTCTTGTTGTCTTGTTTTTGTTCTCATTTCCTTATTGTGTGTGGTGTGAGTTTTGGTATTTTTATAGACATACCAGTGTTAATTTCATAATATAGGTGAATCCATTACCCTAGGATATGAGAAGGAAACTGGTCCTTAACATAGAAGGCATGTTATCCCCCAAAAATTACCAAAATGTTGACTAAATTTCACCCTAGGTCAAATTTGGTCAACCCCCTACTATTAAAAATTTCAAAGGCTCCCCTAGGTTTGAAATTGGTTACATGGTCATTAGTGAGGTCAAATTATATCTTGAATGTCACATAATGTGTTTTCACCTTGGTCACATTTGTATTATGTCATTTTATGTCACGTTTTGGGTCATTTTAATGAATTTGTATGGTTTATCACCAAAAACATAAATGTAAAGCCTCAAGCTAATGTAACACATGTCAAGGAATGTCAAAGAATAGTTTTGAAATTGAAAATTTATAGGTTTAAATTAAAACAAGAAGACTAATTAAGAAAAAGGTAGTTTTAGGTAGTTTTATAGACTGTATGACTCATCTATCATGTTTGAAAGCTTCAAGAAGTTGTGTTGAGATCCCCATCTTTCCCATACTTAGTAAGATTCAATATATCTAAAATTGATTAAAACCAATTTCTCTCTTCTATCACTCTCTTGGATAGGTTAAAAGAGGTCAATGATTTTCAATTGGTACAGACATGGTAAAATTTATTGAAGTGAATAAACTTGGTGGATGTTATGGGTCCTTGTGTACTTCTAATTTACGGTCATAGTTTCAAGATTTATGGTCCATACTATATGAATAATCATTAAGATTTTTAACACCTCCAAAATGCTTGTGTAACCCCAATACCTTATGTTTCTCATCTGATTACATTGGTCTATGTGAACCAAGTGGTGTAGGAGGACTTGTAAAGAATGTTCATCCTCTCATGTTATTTTAAATTGATTTGGAATGTGTAGATATGAAGGAATAGGTATAAGTATCTAATTGTGATATAAGTGAGCATAATTAATCTATATAACAATGTTTTATTAGTTATAATTTTTTGTCCTCCTATGAATGGATTTAGATCAAGGATAATATGTTTGTTTTAAACATCATAAAGCATGGTTAATCATATTCTCCATTAAAGGTTTAGTATCAAGATAATAATTGGTGGATTTCAACATCTTGGACACTTGATACAATCAAGTAACCTTTCACATGCACTTACAAGTTGTTACATGAAAATTAGTCATGTTTAGACCAAAAAGAGAGATCAAATCATTTTTGGAAACATTTGAACTCACTTTGTCATCTCAGAACCAATTCATTGATCAAGAGAAGATCATAGTGTAATTGGTACGATAATTACATACAACCAAACATAGGAGAGTTATAGAGTTAAATAAATTTGATTAATAAGATTTTTTTACCTTAACTTCTCTGAAAAATTATCATGCCTTTTAAAATGCCATATATTGGTGAAATTTTATGAGGCTAGGCAAGTCTAATGGCTTCCTTATTATATTCTAGGCCTAGAGGTTAAATATGAGCACAAGAGAAGGTTAATAGGTCAATATATATTGATGTTTTATTGACTTTAAACTCATTCAAGTTTCCAATGAAAACACTTGAATCTATAGTGCCATTAAAGCCAACATGAACTTGGAGCAGCATGTAGACCTATAGTGCACTGGTGATAGAGAGATAGTACCATGTGAGGGGAGAGACATGTTCATTTAGGTGTGATGTAGTATTAGTGACATGATTAAAAACCAAAGGCATGAAAAATATTTCTTAGGCATGAATCGCCACCTATAGGAATCTCTTGACTTCCCAAATAAACACATATAGTTTGAAATAAGAATTGCAGATAGCCTAATCTAATGAAAGTGCAAACTTGGTTGGAAGATAGTGGTGAAATATTTTTGATCACATAGAAATCACTATTATAATAATGATAAAACATTCCATGATATTATCATAGGTAGGTATGAAAAAGATATAGTCATAACTAAGGGTTCATAGGCACAACCAAAAAACCTACATATAATCACAGTCTTATAAGCTAATTTTGAGAATTTGGAGGCTTGAATTCTATATAAGTATGATTTGGCCTTGAAATTATAGAGGGTCCTCGTGACCTAAACTATACCTCCATGGTATCATCTAATTTAAACCAATAGGGGAAGTGTCCCCTATTTTGTCTTGGATCAAAGACACTCTAAAATTAATATACCTATAAACTTATTACATAAATGATAAATAGGATGAATGTCATATTATTTAAACATTGTGAGAATATGTATAGGATTGGGTTGCATTTAAATTTTTTTTAGAAGGTCCTATGGTCATCAGAATCAATCAGAGGTGGTCACATACTCAAATACATAGTCATGCTTATTAGGCAAAGAACTATGCATGAACCCTCATGGCTTCTAATGACACTCATATGGTCATATGATCATTAAAATTAGTTTTATAATATTAATGGGAGAGTGGAGGATTTATTAGAGTAATTATTTTATAGGGAACAACTCAAATTTGTCATTTTGGACTAAATTTATCTCAGGGGTGCCCAAAATGCAAGTAGTTAATCAATAAGCCATTTTATTTCCTTCATATATTTACGTATAATATGAATGGTGTCTTAAGAGATTATGGATAGTTGAGGGAGGTATTTAAATCAAAATAAGTGTTATTGGTTTGAGGGTTAAGGGTTGAACCTTTATGAATCACTATTAACAACCTAAATGACTTAAAACCCTCCTAAAATCCTTATATGATCCTGATGAGAATGGTATGAATAATTATGATTATAGGATGGTTTAATTCACCTGGAAGATGTTTTTGAAATTCTTGACACTCTCTACATCTCCTTGACATTTGATTGTTCCATAATGTCACTTGTATAAACATGTCAAATATTATGTTTTCTACAAGTTTTGAGTTGAATTAAAGGTGTAGAAGGGAATTTATAGGTGAAAGCCATTATGGAAGGTTTATGGAGATGTATTTAAATTCCTCATACCTTATTCTCACCTTATAGATGCATGGAAACCCATATGATAAATTTGTTGTCATAGGTAGTCTTGAATAGGATAGTGAGAAGCAATGTGACTATCAAAAATGGGAGGTAAGAACTATGATATTGAATCTTATTTAAGTTTAAATGATATAAAAGTGGACAAATAAATTTTAAATAGGTGTCTTACATCCTTAAAATGAACTTTATTAAACAAATTCAAGTCACAATAGTGACAAGTGTGAGAGCCTAAGCCTAGAAGGCTAATGAGTGACTGCAAGAAGGTAAGTTAAAAATGACAAAGAGAAGGCTATCAGATGGAAAGGTATATAATTAATTTAAAAAATCATTTTTTCACCTTCCTAAGATTATGTGTCAATAATTTATATAATAGTTTTGGATAGTTAGTGAACTCCTCATCAAGAAGGGTAGATTTAAGAAGGACATGGAATATCTCTATGCCAACTTTAAGAAAGATGTCATGTTCTATATGGAAATTTGTCCAAGATAACTCTATGAAATATTATCTAATGTGTTCTCTTACATTTTAACTTTTTTTCAAGTCTAGACACTTGGCATTGTGACTATTCAACTTCATTCCTTATCTCTCCTCTCTTATGCTCTATATATTGAAGCCATTTAGGCATTATAATGAATCCAACATTGGTATGGATAAGCCTTGCTAGTTTTACATCCATTTTTTCCTTTGAATAAAGTTATACATTTGACTTAGTCTTTTTCATTCTTTCCTGGGTATGTCAAGTAGTCCATTTGGATGACAAGTGATGAATGTTTTCTCCTTGCTTCCATTCTACTCTTATATTCATTATTTGAGTAATTCATTTATTATAACATGTATCATGAAGAATATGTGTTATATAGGTGTATTTAAAAGTGTGAATGATATTATAAATGTATAAAATTAAACCTCCCAAATACCCACCTCTAGATATGCATAACAATCTACCTCCATGTAGAAACAATTATGCTAGAAGAACTTTGAGTTGAGATTAGTTTTAGCAGTCTTATTTCTTAGTGAAAATATGAGTATTTTTGTGGAGTTATATTTGGTGTATCACCTTCATTATTTTATGTTGATTTTATGTTTCCCTCTTCCCTTTTCACCACCAATAGTGATTATCTTAGTGTAGTGTGTAAGCCTAAAAGATAACTCAAGGGAGCTAGCCCTTCAATCTAGAGATCCGTATCTTTTAGTATCTTGCCTAAATATAGAGATAGTTCCATGTTATCCCAAATTTTATAAAGTCTCCTTGACATCTCTAGGGTGAAATTTGGGATATAATAAGTACCAAAGTGAAAACCTCTTTTAGGTGCTTTTGGACCTGGGAAAAAGTAAATAAAAATATGAGTCCCTTAATGAAAACCTATTTCAAGAACCATTAGATGATGAAATTAACCTTATTTAAAATGAATCCCATGCCTCATCCAATCCCATAACTTAATGTAGACCAATAATATATTTAGAGGATCATAAATTATTTGATCATTAACTCAAGATTTCCCACATGCCCTTGCCAAATGGCTTTTATCATAGCTTATTGATTCATATTATTCCTACATAGGTGAAATAAATGAGCCATTCATGCCACCAGATGAATAAAAATACCAATGTACTACATTTCCAACTATTCTAGAAGATGGTTCCATGCTTCTTGTGGAGGATATTAGAGAAGCCAATATTAAAACACCATCTAGTCTTAAATGGATAAAAATTGGAGTGCCCTCATTGAATATGAATATGAGCTTATTACTTCCATCATTTGGTATTTTATTGATATTTATTCCTAGTATTATTCATATATGTCTATCTTGGACCTTGCTTTAGTTATACATCACCTTGTTTTACACCTTGACGTCAAGACAATCAAGTAGAAGATAATAAAAATACATCTTTGCATAATCATAATTGTCAAGAAAGAATTATAAAAACTATTGAAAGTAGGGTGTATCCATCCTATAGATTATTTAGAGTGGATCTCCAACATCATCCCAGTCAGTCAATAAAATCCACAATGATTGATTTCAAAGATATCAATAAAGCATGCTTAAAGAATGACTTTCCTTTAACCAATAGTGATATAATTGTAGATTCCACAACAAGATATGAGATGATATCTCGTATGTATGGATTCTTTGGATATAGTTAGATCAGAATCACACCTGAATAACAACATAAGATAATGTTCACCACTCCATGGGAAATGTTTTTCTATCAATTGATGCCATTTGGACTCAAGAATGCCAATACCACATACAAATGTGCAGTGATTCTCATTTTCCATGACATGATGCACCATATTTTTTAAGATTACATGGATTTTATTTTATAAAAATCCAATACCAAAGTAGGACATCTAGATGCATTATGAAGAATATTTGGAAGGTTTTATGAATACAAGTTTAGACTTAACCCTAAAAGGTGCATCTTTGGTGTTACTTCTAACAAATTACTAGGTTTCATTATCTCTTATAAGGGCATTAAAGTCAATCTATCCAAGGTTAAGTTCATTATATAAATGCCTCCATATTATAATCTAAATTAGATTTATAGCCCACAAGTTAAGATTCAAACTATCAAGTGATTTATTTCTTAGTTGGTAATATATTCCATCCCTTCATGCATATTTTGAAGAAAGGTATCATTTTATCATGGAATACTAATTTTCAATAAGACTTGAGAAACTAAAATAATATCTAGAAAATCCTCCTATTATCACTCCATCAACACCTAGAAAACCATTAATTCTTTACATATCAATAACTTAATGTGCCTTGGGGGAACTCCAAGTAAAAATAATGATTGTGGGAAAGAAAGAGTTGTATACTATTTGAGCTAGACATTGGTAGCCTATGAACATAATTATAACTTACTTGAAAAATATAGTTTAACAATGGTGTTTTTAGCCTAAAAGTGGTGATATTATATGCTAAAAATAATACTATTGTCATTGCCAAAGTGGACCCAATCAAATACATACTTTCCAATGCAAATTTGACTAGTCATATGGCCAAATTGATCATGATATTCAATGAATTTGAGATCAAATATGTACATTAAAAGACCATTAAGGGGAATGTACTTATAGATCAACTTGCTCAATCACCCTTATTAGATACCAATCCACTCATTTTTAGTTTACCTAATGAGTTAATCATGACTCTAGATGACACTTATTTTGATCCTTAGCGCTATAATCTTTAATTTGATGATTCATACACTTCTCATGGATTTAAAGCCAATATTATATTCATAACACCACATGGGGATTTTATTCCCAAAGCATTCCAAATTGGTTTTTCTTGGACCAACAATATAAAGAAATATGAATCACTCATTGTAAGGATTCATCTAGAAGTGTAATGGAATATCAAGAACTTACATGTTCATGGATATTTTAAAATCATCATTGAATAGGTGAAAAATCAATACCAGACCAAATATGACAAGATTATTTCTTACAAAAATATGGTGGACCATCTTAAATAGATCTTTTGACACATCTAAAAAAATAGGAATGTAGATGAAATGGTGAAAATTGGTTCACTAATAGCCATTTGAGATCATGTTCTAGATTATTAATTCCTCATCACACATCTTTTAAGGCCATCTCATGAATGTTTAAAATATGAAATGGTATGTGATATTTTTGGTCCTAGTTCAGCTTGGTAATATAATATATACACCTACCTTCATAATAATATTATCCCTTATATCATTTCCCACAACAAAAAAAAATCATTAATTCATAATATTTAATGTTATACAATACTCATGGCCATACTCTATCATAGAGGATATGATGGAACTCTACTTCCCTTTTCATCTTCGTTAAAGTCTAGATTAATACTTAAATAAGTAGATTAAGGGATTTTTGAGGCCCACAATATTATAATTTTCCTTACCAATAAATTCCTAAATATAAGTTATTACTACACCACTATAAACATTGATGCATATGCTTATGTAAAAAAGTGTGGGGCTTGTCAAAAACATGCCAATGTCATTAATGCACCATCTCATCCACTTCATTTGATCACTATGCCATGGTAATTTTACATATGGGGACTCAATCTTGTAGTTAAAATAAATCATACTTATTCATATGGCCATAAAAATATCCTCACTACAACTAAATATTTTATAAAATAGATTGAAGCCATTCCACTCACTTACGTAAAATGTAAGCAGCTTTCAAAATTCATCCTGAATCACCTCATTGTATGCTTTGGCATTCCCTTTGACCTTATTTCTAAAAATGATGAATAATTTAAAAATAAGTATAAATTCATATATTACAAATACCATATCAATAAATAATTTTATACTACCTATTTTCCTCAAAGCAATGGCCAAGCCTAAGCATCTAAAAAAATCTTCATCCAAATCCTTAAAAAAACTATTAATACTTTATACTTGATTAGAATTTACAAATATTTCCTACCTTTTAGGACTACCATATCAATACCAAAACCCCAATAGGAGACACACCATACTCCCTTATTTATGACATTGAAGTTATTCTCCCTATCGAGATCAAGTTACCTTCTTTGAACATTTCATTGAAGGATATCATTGATGAGAAGGAATATATAATTTCTTAGCTCCAATAATTATAACTACTTAACTAAAAATGTGTAGATACTTTGAATAATATCTATCCATATAATAATAGGTTGTTTCATAGTTATATCAAGTGTATGAAATATAGATATTGAGATCTTACTAAGCTAGTCTTGAAATAAAATCAAAAGAATACCACTATTGCCCATGAAAACAAGGGAAAATTTGAACCTAATTAGATGGTCCCATTCATCATCATAATAAATTATGGATATGTGTCATGTATATTGGATACACTATATGGGTAAGAGATAGATGATCCCATGAATATTATGCATATTAATCATTTTTACACTTGATTTTCTTGACCATTGCTTATGAAGACCTTTGATTGGGGGCATGACCTAGAAAATCCCTCCCTTCATCCCAATTATAATTAAGTTAGTACATATTGATATTATTCACCCATATTATTACCAATCCTAATCTTGATTTTGGTTCATCAGTCTAGTAGACAATTTAAGATGACATAATTCATAGAAAGTTTTGAGTAGATTATTCAAATTTGGTCACCATTAACAGATCTAGAATAGGCAGTATCTTAGAGTAGTTTATACATGATTTCCCTATATTGTGGTATTTGAATTACATATTTTATCTATTTTTAAATCATGTATCATTTGTTATGTTCATGTTCCATTCCTATTTTCCTTCATTTTATTGATTTGTAGTATTTTCCACTAAGGTTGAATTGCATTGACTTGATGTCCATTTGGACTATGTAGAAAGTGTTTAGTTTTTGAGGTTAGATCAGTCACCCTTTTTACACACTCATAATTTTAAAAATAATTTAAGCCAAACTCTCACAATTTTTAAAGTTAAAAAAAATTTCATCTCATAATCCTCCATTGAGTTAAGAAGCCACAACCCAAAAATATTCAAAATAGTTAGAAAAACTGTCAAATTTTTAAAATCCTAAAAAAAACTAAAAAAACAAAAAGGTTAAAATAAAAGGAACTTAAAATATCCATGTGAGATATTAATAAAAAAATATTTACTTTTTTTTCATCTAATTCACTAGTGGCCATTGGATCTTTTTTGGATGGTGTGATTTATCATATTTGTCAAGTAAGAGCCTGTTATCCAACTTTGATCATTTCTAAATTACCATTGATATTATTTCATTTATCCTCTCATTTCTAGGAGAAATACATCAACATGAGGTCTACACATACTATGTAGGGAATGTTTGGATGCATGGGGTAGCTTGACCAATCTTATTACCACTCCATTTTTACATGTCTAAAACAATCTCATTATTTTTTGAGTGTACTTTTAATATTATTCTTTTATAATCAAATATTTTACTTGTCATCATTTTTTTATTTCCCACATATGTGAGAGAAATAAATTTGGCCTAAATTCTATTGAACTCTGTAAGTAACATCCACTTGCATGGGGCATTTGGAGACAACACAGCCAACTCTTCCTTTTTATTATATTCCTCCCTTCAATTTGAGTTGTCATCTTATCTAATAACTTGACATCTAGAGATTATGGGTAGAATATCAAAGAGTAATGCCTTACTCTCACCCACATATAAATGATTCATAAATTTATTTTTTTATGGTGTGTTGGTGTGTTTATGTGTTTGTTAATGATGATTAATTTTTATTGTTGTTGGTGTGATTATTCAGTTTTCCTATGAACAACATTATGTGTTTTGTTTCATTTATTTTTTATTTGTGTTTTCTTGCTTATTTGATTTATTATTTATTTCCTTTTCCTATTATCACATTGACTCAATCTATTATGATAGTTTGGCATATTCCAACATTATCATCATGGTTTTTATCATTGATGCATTATTTTCAATTATCTATTGGATCAAAGTTGGTCCTTACGTACATTACAAATTAATCACCATGGTGTTTTACACCATGGTGCATATCAATATATGATATGTCAAAAATAAAATATTTTAAGTATCACACGTAATGATACATAAAAATCTCTCTTTGACTAATATAATACATCTTGATTATTTAAATCTTTTGAGTAGTCTATATGTTACACATGATACATATCAATAAATGAGTGTATACAAAATTCATAATCATTATTATTCATCATGTATTTCATTCCCATTAAGCATTCTCATGTTCCTAATTTTTTGTGGCTTATTCATTATTTAAAAATTCATTATACCCTCACACCTAAATTTTCACCTATTCATCATTAATCTATGTAACAAGTTACACCCTTAAGCAATGCTTGTCAACCAATTGGTCAATTAATTAATAATCATTTATCAAAATGAAAATCCACCTTATTAAGGAAAACTAATTGGATTGATCCAAGATCAAATCTTCCCTAATGGGTAAGCTTATTAAATCAATTAAATACCATCCTCTTTTGGGATGGTTCCATCATTCAATCTTTGTTATAATTCTAATACTAAAACTTTCATCATGTTTGGGGCAAGTCAATGTGTATTGCTTGTTTTGGAATGTATCCTTCCCACTTCCACTTAAATTGGGTCTAATTATTATTTTTACTTAAAAATATTTGAAATCAAAGCGTTCATGCATTAGCTCAAGTGGGTTAATTTTAGCCATGAGTTAATTTCTTCCATTCTTGCTTCTTCCTATCTTTTTTGAGGGCCCATCTATTTTCAATGATTCCTTGATTGTCCCCTTTAGGGAGAATCTAGGCCTAATAAATAACCCCTTGGGACAACAATATAAGTTTACCAACTCATATTTTTTTTAAGAGAAGCGTGAAGACATCATTCTTCAAGCATTATCAAATTTATTCTTAATGACTTTTTCATTCTTTGAAAATCTATTACTATGCGTAGTGTCCCATAACACCTTATCGAACAAGGGGAAAATGTAGACATTAATTTTAATCACTTACATGTATAAAATGAAATCAAGATCAAATTTCCATAATCACATATAAAACTATAAATCTATAATGGACCTAATTTACCTGACCAACTACCATTTAAACACAAAATCATGCTCACACATTCCTGATTGGGGAAATGAATAATATTGCATCATTAATATTATCTAGTGAATAATTAATTAATTAAATCCTTTAAAAATGTATTCATAGGATAATTAAGTGATTATTTAATTGATAAATAAACATTTCAAAATTTACCATTGTTTTAATTACTAATTATTCACCTTGATTAATTAGCCCAATCTTTCCTCTAATGGAAAATTCCATGAATTTAGAATTATCCATTTTTATAAAATCAAAATTGAATTATTTAAAAACATGTATTATGCCATTCAGGAAGTAAATGGGAAAGATAATGAGTAAACTTCATCTCTTACACACTCTTCCTCTTCCACATTCTAGGAGGACCAATGACTACACTTTTTTTCCAACATACCTTCCATGCTCCAAAAGGCCTTAAATGTTAGATATTATACACTCCATGTGTGTGATCATGAGTTTGATTAATAATATTCCACAATTTGTTTTTATGTCAAATCAATGGTTCACAAACATCCAAAAATTCTATAAAACAAGGGCATTTGGCCATTATAGACAAGCTTCTTCATGCAAACTTACTCTACCAAATTATACAAGGAGCTTCAACCAATTATCATATGAAAGAAAAGATAATCTAAGAATAAAATGTAAATAAGGAGAGTTGATTACTGCACATGGAATAAAGTATTTCCAAAGACTACATAGCCTACAAACCAATTTCAAACTCTTTGAACTGGTTCTTAAGAAAATCTTCTAAGGAGGTACAAACATTGTTTTTATCTTCTAATGTGTATTTATTACTTGTTTTACACATATCTAAACCTAAGGATTAATATTTAGATGTTAATTATTAGATTTTTTTTAATTTTGATCACTAACAGATAGACTAACCTCTCTTGGATTTCTAATCTATGATGGCATTTTTCATGTTTACTATGTTTTGAAATATTGTACTTGTTAGCTATTTTATATTGGAAGGACTATAACTATAAGCGAATGGTATAATAAAATATACATTTTCTCAATATTTATTTCTAAAGTATATATAAACCAATTTATATGAATTGGTTGAACTATTCCAAACTCTTTTGGGTACTTGTTGTGATGTTTGTTTATTGGAAATAATATATGAGACCTATTTAATAAATAACTTGGTAATGTGTATCATTTCTCACTTATTTATTGATTAATTGGTGGTGTATAAAATTAAAAAATGAAACATTTAAGTGTATGTATTTGATTGCATTGATTGAGGAAATTGAAAGAAAATGTTTTGATATGAATAAAACATTTATAATATCATCTCTTTTTTATTTATTCGTGAAATAATAAAGTATTGTTTGTTTCTCATATATTAATTTAAACTCCTAAGAATAATGGATTACTTTATTTAAACAATAATAATGTGTTTACATCCCTGCACATTAGTAAATTAATTTTAAGGTATGTGTTATCACTGAGAGTTGTACCCTTTGAGGAGTTGTTTTAGGCCTCCTCACTTATTCGATACAATGGGAACACTCTGAGGCTTAGTTGGAGTGATGTTCTAGAGAAGGTTGCCTTCCTTTGATGGATCACCTAGACTAACACTAAAATACTACTTGATGAGAAAAAGGGGAAGGAAAACATAAATTTAAATTAAAAAAATAAGAAAGGTGATGCATTAGATGATGTATGATTCCTATACTAGCTTCCTAATAACACTATATAACTCATTATTGACTTAAAAACTTTTACACTCTCCTCAAATAGGATATTTAAAAATTTATATTTCATGAGTGTTATCATTATATACATAAGACATTGAGACACAATTTAAGAGTTTTAGGCCAGACACAATTAACAAATTTCTAAAAAAATTCACTATGCTAGATAATATCAACACAACATATAACCTGCATAAGTTTAATTTACTAATAATAGGGTGAAAACAAAGGACATATAAAATTAATAACAAGTTCTCTCATAAATTTAGATATACTAAGCATCAAAATCAAAAAATTATATCAACATAAGGAAGGTAACCTCAGTCTTTATTAATTTAAGAGGCTTAATAAGCCAACATCACAAAATGTACAAATTTTCACCATACCCAGATTGAGGGATCATAGGTGGATCAATTTCTATAGCATTTATATGCTATAAAGAGTCATAATGATGAAAAATCTACCTAGTTATATAATTAAAATATCTAGAGTTTGGGGTCTGAATTGGCTTTGCTCACTAATGGGGAGAATTCAAATTGAATCATGACTATAAGAGGTGGATTTAAAGATTGGGATAATCTCCTTAGGAATGCCATGGCCACTCCTATGTAACTAACTACCATGTGTCTTTAAGCTTACATCTTATCATATATTTGATTTCACTTACATGATGATTTTAGGGCTAGATTCCATTGCTTTTTCCCCTAGTCTACCAATTGGAGTCAAGATACACCATGCTTTACAAAATTAAGCCATTCTACCATTGATTATATGAATCAAATGCAATTACAAAATTTTATCACAAGTTTATAGCTAAACAGGATTAAAATTCCATAAAATTTGCCTTAGATAGTGTCATTTAAATGCTAATGAACCCCTCATGGTAGGTTTCAACCACATGGTATTATTAGGATCACTCTAGCCTTTTGGAAATTTTGATAGTTTTAATGTTTAGATGGCCATAAACTTTAATCCATTATCTTACAATATGCATAGCTAGTGTGTCATTTTTCTTGGATAAGGGCCTACCACATGGCTATTTATCACTCTTTAGTTGATCTAATTCAATCTATTTAAACTATTCATCCTATAGTGAAGTTACATTTTTAAAAGTGGCATCATCCTCCTTACCTATTATATAGATTATTATTCTTCCTATACTAACTATAGGCCTATAGAGAAATGAGATTCCATCACATAGTGCCATACCAATTTTCCCCACTCTAATAAACTTTATCAAGCTACACAAAAATATTTGGTAGAGTGGGGTAATGGGATTTCACTATGTGACATCATATTTATAACCTAGAGTTTTTATAGACCTTTACAACTATATGGATGATTCTAGGTCATTAGGTCACCAGGATTGTGACACATAGAATCATCCTAATTGCTCAATTTCTTAGATATTTGATGGCATCATTGCTTCACTAGGTAAACTTTTAATAAAATTGAATAAGTCTTAAAATCATTTTGGAATAAGCTAAGGATCATTTGGGTTTGACATAAGGCACCAGGTGAATAGAATCATCTAAGTATGTAAATACTTTCAATGATTTGTTAGAGCAATCAGGACCCATATATGAATATTGTATGGCACCGAGATGATTGGAGAGGAGCCCTAACACACTAACAATCTTGGAAACTGTTAGGACATCACTTGAGGCTAGTCAAATTTAAAATAGTGCTCCCAAAACTATCATCAATAGAAATGAGCTTGAAATCAACTAAGTGTTTCATTGTTTGATGTCTATAGGATCTAGGAGTGCTCTATGTTTGTTAAGAAGGCTGATAAGAAGGCCTAGAAGATTGTAATAAGGTCAAGAATGCCCTTAAAATGCCTAAGTGCTAAAAATTAAATGAGCCCAACCTGATACTCATTTAATTTACTTTGAATCAACTAAGTCTTGATAAGACTTCAAGTGATCTGAATCCTTGAATTGAATTAGATGTGGCTTCACCCATGGTGATAAAAATTGGTCAATAGTATGATGGGACTCTTAAAAAAATGTAATAATAGGTTATCTTGTTGTAGGAACTTTTGGGTTCCACTCACATTTCTTTGTTAATTTAAATGGTTCCAATTTGTCTTTAGAACAATTGTGTTTCTATGACTCTTGAGTTATTTGGGAAAAATTTATGATGGTGTTTCCATGTAAAATGTTAAAGTAACTTTTTGGTGAGAAATTTCTCCTTTGTTTAGCATTATGTTTTTACCACTATTTCTGGTCAATAGAACTGGAACATTCTAATTTAATGAAGTTATTTAGTTATAAATACTATTATGCAGATGAATAAAATTATATGCATGCCATTAAAATATATTGTTGGAAGTTAATAAATTATTTGGATTAATGATCCTTGAACTATAACGTATATGATAAGACATAAGATGTTCAAATACAGAGTCCTTGTTAATTTTATAATATTATATATCATTTTATTTTAATTATCAATTGTGAGCCTAAATGCTTAACACTCAATAGTTGGATGGTTCTTAGATGTGAAACTTTAATGGTATCATAATGGGATTTATCTTATTGATATGCATTATAAAATGTTTATGAAAATGATAATTATTTTTATTAAAATATTTCCAAGAGAATGAATTTGGATATAGAGGACATTCAAAGGATGTGGTGACCCTAGTATCAAGTGAAATAGATTTAATTAGGCAGAATTGAATAAATGTTATTATTATATGTGAAATACATATGAAAGAAAAATTTAATTATTATTAGTAAGTTAAGCCATTTTAGAAGATGGAAATTTGATGCTTGTGTTAACGGGAATTAATATTACTCTTAAGTTAAGGTTTATTATGAAATTAACACTTCATATTTCTATAATTAAGATGCTTAAGCCTATTCAAATTATTTAAAATTTTAGGTTTAGTTTTGATCACACTATTGTTAATATGATATATTTGGAAATATTCCTTTGTGTTAGAATTAGTTGTGTACTACTCTTATGCATATCATAGACTCTTTATGAGTGAGTTTTGTTTATTTGATCTAATGAGAAATACGAATCACATGCATAAATGTTAAGATATTAATTTTTAAGATGACAACGATAACCTTATACATCTCGAGCTTAATATATAGAGAGGCTTAATCCTTTTCTTATAATTTCTGCTCAAGACACCTATTCCTAAATGATTTATATTCCATGAACCCTTTTCCAATCCTACTTGAAAATAAATCTTCAAGTTTATATAAATTTTATAAGAAATATGGGTTATATATATTTGGTTCATTGAAATAAAACCTTAATCATTACTTGTATGAGAAAAATTATATAAAAATAGGCTAGGGTGATTTAAATTTTTTATCTGATACTCTTTATTCTCAATTTAGAATAATTGTTTAAAAAATGTCACCATAAACCATTTGTACTTATTAAATTATTGACATTGACTCACCTTATTGGATAGCATAAAATTATATCTAGGAACACCTTTCTTAATGGAACCAAATATAATAGTGTTTATAGTGATATAATAAAAATTTAAAATCCACCCAAATAGTATCTATATTATTAGTACATGTTTAATATTATTTATCACAATTATCTACACCCTAATACAATATATGATGTTCCTCCTCTTTTACTTGTTGTATCAATTTCAAGACAATTTTTTGTGTGGTTTTATATACATTAGACAAAGTATAACATGTAATATGAAATTATGTAGATGCAATAGATAAAAAAATGGTCACCATTCCTCTTTTTTTTAAGTTCTCATAAATTATTTATAAGGTTTATTTCATTTTTAACTTACATTTTTTATATTAAAACCCCATATAGATAAAGAATAAGAAAGTGTTTTTTGGGAGCTACAAAAAATAATCATATTGAGATACAAAAATAATTGAAAACATAATAATTTATTAATTTTATATTTAATGTTTCAATTAAAGTTTAAATGAATAGATTGAAAATGATAGGTAAAAATAAAACTAATTGTGGTAATAAAGTGACAAAAGTTTTTAAATTGTTATTTTGTTTTGAATACCTAATTGGCACCCAAAAGTGGTGATTTATTATATTTGATTTTATGTACTTGTTGTTGTTACATATAATTTTGACAATCATCAAGTTATTTAGTCTTGTCATCATGTTGTTTAATACATAGTTTTTTCTATGGAGGGTTTGAATTTGTCTTTATATTTATTTCCTCTTTCATGGACATCCTTGATTATAATGGCTTAACCAATTATAATAAAAAATAATGCAATAGAAATAATTTTATTAATAATATAAATATGTGGGACTATTTTATAAGAGTAATATGAATTTATTTTTAGTGATTCACCTTCATTTAGATTCAGATATTTTTAGTAATTTTTAACACAATCTCTTGAAGTATATTTTCAACTATGAATATTATTGAATCTCTTTATAAATTTATTGTTTCGTATAATGCATTTTTTTGACCATAAATAATCATAATAGGGTTTGAATATATATTTCATATATTGATCATGTGCTCCAAAAAATGCACTAATATTTCAAACTTAAATGGATGATCTAATATAAAAATACTAATATTTATTAGATGCAAAATATCCAAGGGATCTGTATGTGAACAATCAAATTATATAGCCACATCTTTCTCAATAATGTTGTTTGTGTTTTGAATCCCAAATCTGTCATAAATCACAAATAATCCATCTAACACACCTTAATAAATTATTTAATTCATGTTTTTAAATTTTTTTATGTAGATATGTATAGTTTTAATAAAAATGTGCACTTCAATATCTAGGACAAGAAAGATAAAAAGAAATAAACCATTGCATTAGAACCAATGTAAGAGAGAATATCTATAATATCACCTTTTTTAATTTTTGTTACAACATTACATAAATCAATAATAATAAATCCAAGGTTAAGGGGAGGGAGATGATGTTTTAATTAGGTAAAAGTTGTGCTCAATTTAAAAGGAAAATAATTTTGGCATTATTTCATATGTATCTTTATCCCTCACCTAAGTGTTAGTAGTGAAATATGATATATACATTTATAAAAGGATTATAACATCATTTGACATTATTGTTTCCTCATTTTATATATTTTTTAACTCTTTTTTCCTTCCATAGTAGATTTTATATTACATTTTAAATCACAATATTATAACTCTTGACACAGATAACAAAATTTACTTTCATGAATATTAAACTTTTCCATGACATTAGATGTAGTGTTTTCTATCAAAGCAAGTTCTTTTGGCATTCATGACTTAAGATAGTCTAGAATTTTTTCCATTTTATTTGTATATTATTTTATTATTTTTAATAATAAATTAATTTTTATTATCTAAAACCAAGTTAAAATAATATTCCTAGATAAAATTATCCATTTATAACTTTTTCTACAAGTATTGATAACTCTTTTGGAGACATTCACCATGTTCCTCTGGATAGATTTGTTGTTAAATTGTCAAGAGAATTTGGATTGAAATATGGAATACAAAATTATTTTAGATAACATTTAATCCCACAATTTATATATAGTTTAAAACAAAACACCTATTTTTCCCATATATCATCTAGTAGGAGGCTAAACGATATCTTATCTTTCAAGCTATCTATTTTTTGATTTTCAAAAATATTCAATATTTATATTTGAAAGGATTGATTTAAAACATGAAAACAAAGGTTTATAAATGTATTTTAAATAAATTACCTAATGATATTTCAATTCAATAATAATTATTAAATACATTACAATATTTTGCCTTTTCATGGCCTATTCCAAGTCATTGTGATCTTCTCTCAATGATCCATAGTGACCTTGCATTGTATAGCTAGTCAAGAATTTTTTATGAAACCATATCTTATTTACCATGTATTTTGCTTAAAAATGCTAATTATATGCTTATTTGTGGGATTTTATGATAGAACATGAGTAGAACTCTATTTGATTCTACAATCTACAAATGCAAAACTATGGTTTGTAACTATAGTATTTTTTATTTGATGTGTTGACCATCAATAGTATAAAAATGAGTCTTTGTGTCACGAAAGTATTTATTTAAATATATAGTTATTATTTAATAAAAATTTTCATAAAATTTATCAATATTGAATTCATTTAAAAATGAATAGGGTTATATAATAGTGAGTTAACTAGTTGATCAACACTATCTTTGTCAAGAGATTGATATTGCAATTTAGAAGGTTCTAAGTGACAGTGCTCAATTATTATTTTGAAATATTTTTTGTTGAACACAAAAATTCAATTACTTGAGTTTTTTAATCTTAAATTTTTTTGAGATCTTTTTCATCCTATTTTATAGTAGTCGTTTGTCATGCTATGTATTTCAATTCATAAAACAAACATTGAAGTATCTTTTTCAGGCCAGCCAATTTTATGTCTCATAATAGAGTAATATTTTCACATGAAATTTTATTTTACAAAATTCATTATCCATATTTAATTGATTAACAAATGATGAATTAAATTCATACTGATAATTTATTTGGAATATGGTCCCATTCCCATTGTAATTATTTTGACTATTTTCTATACCAAATTTTCTAGAATATGGATAAGGTTATATTTTCCAACCATAGGAATAACAATAATCCATTTGGAATTTGGTAGAATAAACCATCCCACTTTTTCTATACAATTCCACCTATAATTCCATTTGAATTAAAATTAGATTTTTATAAATACATTTCATATTAAATATAATTTTGAAAGCTTCATGTGCCCCTAATATTGAATGAAACAACCACAAGTCATTATGTTAGTTATCTTTAAAATATATATCTACAAAACATTATTCATCTCTTCTTTCCCAGTGAATGGATCTATTTATGAATTGTATCTCTCTATATGAGGTGTTGCCAATTAGAGCCATTGTTTCCTATAAACAAATTATTATCAATTGTTGAGTTTAAATACACACATACTATATCAAATTTATCATAGTCAACATGTTAAATTAATAGTCAATAATAGTGTAAGTAAAATAATAACTAATAAAAAAGAGATACAAAATAAATTTAATAATATATGTAAATATAAGAATAATTAAAGGATGATGGATATAAATAAACTAGGACACTTTTTCATATTTAAAGTGGGAGGCCACCCATGATAAAATATATATTGGAATGGATTCATTTTGATTATAAATCTTAGGCATTATATCTAACAATAAATAAATTTTGGTACTCTTCAATTGGGAAGGATCCTTGTTGAATTACTTAAATTAATTTCCCTTACTTACCCCATAGTAAATATTCCATGTTAAGATTTAGTTCTCTCACGTGGATTTAGTGTTTCACATTATAATATTAATTAAGTAGTTTGTGTGTGTAAACAACGTGTGGAACAAATAATGTAAGTTATTTTTTAGAACAAATCATGTAGAGTTTGTAGAAGATATGATAGGTTGAGTGATAATATTTAAGAGATATTTATTTGGATAAGATATTAGTGTTAACTCCTATTTTGTATTGGATATTCACACTATTTTTTTTAATTTATTCCATTAAATATCAAATTAAAGTTGATTGACCCCCAAATTATGTTGTGCATGTCTAAACTTTTAGATATTTCCCCTTTAAATAAATTATCCAATATGGAGTAATTATTAAATATTGTATCATATTATACTCCCTTTAACCTCTCTATTTTTCCTCCATTAATTTTTTTATTGTAAAAAAATGGTCTAGTGCCTATGCAGTACAACCCACATATAAATGCCATATTTTACCATCCACCCTACATGCACATTGTCAAAAAAATTTAGTGTTGATGAATTTTTTTTGTCATTTTCCAATCACCCACATATCATATCTCTTTCCATAGTATTAATTCTACCCTTATTATTAATATGCATGTTTTTCATAGTTTACATCCCAAAAAATGGACAAACCTTTTTATTTAGTAGGTTTAGTAAAATTGTAATTTTTCTCTCAATTTTAAATAAAAATAAGAATTTAGAAGTGTTAAATAAATAATATAAAGAGGATAAAAAAACAAAAAATGGTTTGAAGATATTTTGAAATTTAGAGAGTTGTTATGCATACAAAATAAGGGATGTGAAGGCAATTTCAGGGTAAAAAAACTTACATATCATCTATATCTCCGTGTCAAGGTTTGAGTTTATATATATTGGATTTGATTAACAATATCATATAAAAAATATTTTTATCACCTTAATTTCCCTCTCCATTAATCTACCTCCATTAGGTTGTGTTCCCATTAAATCATTGTCAAAATAAAGCTTCACAACTTGCATAGTCCTATAGGTGGCTCACCTTTTTCTAGGCAAAGGTAATTTGTGAAGTATTTATGTTTTGGTTTAGGTATTTAGGTGTGTATTTGTTTAAATATTATTAAATATTTTAGGTTTATTAAAATATTTTATTTTGTGATATTTATATCTTATTTCCTTTTAAATTTTTATTTCTTTTGAGGTTTTAGGTCTAATATTTACTCTTTAGGAATGAATAAAGTCTTTGAGTTTTCTAATAATGTAATTTATTTTGTGTTTAGTGTTTTAGTGTTAAATATTAGTTTTTTAATTGTTAATTTTTATTTATATATAACATGTTTTTATATTTAGTCTTTATTAATTGTTATTACATTTTGTTTAGGTTTTTATTATGTTGTTTTAGTCAATAAGATTTATCTTGTATATTTTCTATAGTTCATTTTATAGTTTAGTGTTTATTTTTTTAATTTACATTTTGATTATGTTTTTGTTATTTTTTTATAGTCATGTGTGTATGCGTTATTAGTATTTTCTCAAACTATCAAACAAGCCTATGTTACAAGGCAATAATTTTATATATAAAACATGTATGATGGATGATCTTCAATGTAATAATCCCCTATTCAATGTAATGGATGCATTCTTAGGTGAACCTGACATCCATGATTAAAAATTGTGGTGGGGGATTTATAGTTATTTGTTTCATGTGGTTCCTCTCCCCATGTTTGCATTAAGTGGAGAAAGTTAGGATTCATTCCTATCATGTGGGTTTAGTGCTTCACATTAGAATACTACTTAATATGTGTGCACAAATAATGTACAAGGAAAATAATATAAGTGATTTGTTGTAAAATATCATGTGGATTTTTTATAAGACATGATAAGCTAACTAAGAATCTCTAAGAGAGTTATGTGTGAGACATTTGTAGGGATAAGATATTAGTGTTGACTCCTAGTTTTTAGGAGATATTTACACTATATATTGTAATGTATTTTGTTGAACATTAAATCTAATTTCATTGACCCAAATATTATGTTGTGTAAATTTTATCCTTTAGATCTTTCACCATTAAATAAATTACTAATATGGAGTAATTTCTATAGGAATGCATTGTACTTGTGAAGAAGGGCATCGACATTATAAATACTTAAGCCTTGGTATTTTTCTCAACTACTCTATTAAAATTGAGCAAGTTTTCTTTGATTAAATTTCATAGACAACTATCTTGGAATTTATACTTCATTGATATATTAGGTAAGCAAACACTTATCATCATTTATTGAAATTATTTTATTTCCTTACATTTGGTTACTAGCACCTAGACTAGACACATCATGTTAAAGTTAACCTTAGTGATATTTTGGATGGATTAATACTTGGAATGTTTTTTGAACATTTGATAGTTGGCATGTGTCTTCATTTGGATAGCTTGTAACTCAATAAACCTTATGTTCATCATAAATTTTCTTCACAAGTAATTGAACTGAAAAAGTGAAAAATTATTCCACATGGTGAGATGTAATTACCTCAAATTATCACAAGGGTTCATACACCGTCAATAATGAAAGTGATTGAAAATGTAAGAGTCTAAAAAAACACAACACATGACATGTTGTGATCACCTCTCACTCCCATAGACTTCAACTTTCATCTATACTTTTAGGGAGTTAGACACTTGTAATATTTTTATGGAATTATTTTATTTATATGTTTTTGGCCACTAGAAATTATACCAATCACAAGGTTATAAAGTTAATACTAGTACTATTTTGGTCAATTTCATACTTGTAAAATTTTATAATATTTTTATATTGGACACATGTATCACTTTAGTTAGCTTGAAGCCCTAAAAAAATCAAATTCTAAATGAATTATCTTTAGAAATTATTGAAGTTCAAAATCACAAAGATGTAACACATGGTGATATGTGACTTCCTCACAAATATCACAATGGTTTTGACTCCTTGATGTTTTTGAGTGATTATTTATCTTAGAGACCATGAAAAGTGATGTGTAGAATGATGAGATCACCTCATAGTCTCATAGACTTTGACATATATTTAGACTTCCCTATCCATATATAGTGTGTGAGAGTATGAAAACATATTGTGTGGCACTAAGAGTTTACCCTCATAACCAGTTATGTATCAATCCAAGTGAAAAAATAATAAAACTATAAAATTGAACCATGTAGATGGAGAAGGACTAGGTAGGCCTTAAATATTATTACTAAAAAATCCAAGCTTGTTATTACTCTATGCAATGGTTTTCATTTATAATCTATGTCACCACACTAAATGAATATTTATATAACATAATAATTACACTTGGTTGGATTCATATTTATCACAAAACTTATATATAACAAAGAAGTAATTCATAATAAAATGTAAATTTTTTCAAATATTATTAGTGAAAATAAGACTAGTAGCATTTTTTTACTATCCATATAATGGTTTTCAATTAGAGTGTGTGGCTTCCACTCTAGGACATTTCTCGGGATGTATTTAGTGAAAATAGGATGATTAAGCTTATTTTTACTTAATGATATGGTTTTCATTTATAGGGGGTTTCATTTCATTCAAATAACATGTAACTACCTCATTTTTCTCCCTTGGTTCAAATCATTTTCATCACAAAACCTATATATTAACAACAAATAAATTATCCATAAAATGTAAACTTTTCAAATATAGTGCAAATAATATTATTATAATTTTTGTATACTATCCATGTAAGGGTTATCAATTAGAGTGAGTGGCCACCACTCTAGGATCTTTCTCAGGATGGACTTTGTGTAAATAGGATGAATAAGCTTGTTTTTACTCTATGAAATTATTGTCATTAACAAAATGGTTTTATAATTATAATCCAATTTATTGATCAATAAATTATCCCTTTTATATTTTGCATTTTTTTCATTTGCACGTTCTAGAATAGGCAAAATTACTCTGGAATCAATGAAATGGCTCTGTAATCAATGAATTTGACCTACTAATAAGCAAATTCAACCTTTCTTACTTTTTTTTGTTTGGTGTTTTAGAAATGGTTAAATTACTATGTAATTTAAATCATTCTTAATTGGTGAAATTGACTCTACCTGCATATTAGGGAAATCATCTTTTTGATAAAAACTTGGGACCTTAAAAGTCTATATTTATTACCTATATTAAAACTTCTAACCATTTTTTATAGCACTTTGATTGGAAAAGTGTGTAGTTGATTATAATTGAATAAATTTTTCTTATACACATCTCGATTTGAGGTTAAAACAAATTCACATTTTAATTTGAGTTATAAGAAAAAATTGATTGTTTGCCATAGTTATTTCCTTTCATACAAGTTTTTTCTTCTTTCTTGAGTGTCTTGTGGGGTTATTTTACATGTATGCTCTCTCTTTTTGGTTGACTCAAAAATGTAAAGTTATTATTTTCCTTATACCCTTCTTTTTAATTTGGATCATGTGGGGTGGCGTTCATCATTTTCCTACATATCCTAGGGGTATGTGGACTAAGAATTCATATCTTAACATCATACCAACTCTATTATCAGATGTGGTATGTAAATTGAGGTTATTCCAATGGTATCTTAGATACAAAGTTCCTTATGGCTTGATTTTTTGGTAGAAATTCACTAAAATATTATAGTTGAAGTGGTCACAAAGGGAGTAAACCATGTGTAAAATGGTGTATGTAAAGGGAAATGCAACTAATCTATAAATAAATCTTATCTTAGAGAATATAAATCCTACTTACACTTATGATTATCAATACATTATATATTCAAGGTCATGACCAAGATGGATCCATTAGACCTAGCCAAGGGATCTCTTACCACAATAGAATCACTAGGGAGGATTCCATAGCCTCTAGCCAAGCAAAACTATACAATAACCCTAATTAGGTCCAATGTTTTCATATTCAATAAACTAATAACAAGTAATTCTAATCTAGTGCTTACAAAATATTTTGGCATAAAGCGAGGGTTAGTAATTATAAAAGTAAACATGCATAAGAGAATCATAATTAAGCTATGTATATGTAAAACCATAATGCATGGAGATAGTAATATATTCAAAATCCATTACTTATGCTACTTATATCTATTAAAAGAGATGAACAAATTTAGAGATACCTACCTTGAAGATGAACCCATTGAGACCCAATCTTTCCCTTTGCCAAAGGTGCTTTACAAGAGGTTTTTTTGGTATGTAAGGATCACTAAGACAATCCAAATCATCCAAGACTTTTCCACAAGACAAAATTCTTCTCCAAGTATAAACCCTAAGATAAGAATCCTTAAGTAGAATTGTAGAAGAGAAGATTATAAAGAAGTGTAAATGAATAAATAACTCTTATTTTCTCTCTAAGAATGGCAAAATGGATGTGTTTATATACCTCAATCAAACCCTAGTCATTTTTGGAAGTTTAGCCAATAGAGTCAGCCTAATTTATTATGTATCATTACTGACAAAAATAAATTAGGTCCTAGTCTATGTTAGCCAAAGGCTGACCTAGACCCTAAATGATTTTTGTCAATTTGAGTACAAGGTTGATGGGTTCGATTTTGTATTGTAAACTACAAAAAAGGATTTTAGGCTAGGGAAGGGATAAGAAAGGTGAAAAATGACTAGAGGAGGGTGAAAAATAGAATTAAAATCTTAGGGTAATGTATTTATGAGATGGTTTTAATGATAACAAGTGGTAGTATAGGGAAAACAATCTTACAAATGACCAATGGTCTTTTAACCACTTTATTTTGTACCTCTTAAGGTGTGCACTTAGAGATATTGAGACTTGATGGGTTTCTACAAGTTAAAAAACATCAGTAATTGATAAAGTTTGAAAATATTATGTGTATACATATTCCCCACTTGAATCTCATCATGTATCACTTAGGTGTAATAGGGGATGGTACTTCAATAAAATAACATAGAAACACAAAATTCTGAGGATAAAAAAATGTTATAGTATTTTAAAGCAAAAATAACTAAAATTAAAATGATTGAAATAGAAATAACTAAAAATAAAAGTAAATGTATGTGTACCTTGTCTTACCTCTATTATTGGATGGTTGTCTATTATGTTTTTAGTTTTGATCATGGAAGGCATAAAGACTAATTTTGACAAACCCAAGGATACAAAACTAAAGAGAAAAAATAAACAAATGCAAGAAAGCTAGATAACTAATGCCATATGGACAAGATGTACTTGTAAATTTAGATAGTTGGGGTGACAAATTCTAAGTTAGACCAAATGACCAATTCAAAATTTAGAGTAAATCAGGGAAATGAAAATCTAAGACTACTAAAGATTTAAAAACTCAAAAAAGTAAATATTAAGTAAGAAAGGTAAATTCATAAGTTCAAACCAAGGATACATGTCAAAAAGGATGGTAATAAAACATGAGTATAAAATAAATAACAATCCTTAAGCAAAGATGGGCAATAAAAATGGTAAGACAACATTGATGAGTGAGAAGTAATAAACTTTACTCAATAATCAATGGAAAAAGTTCATAAAAGGGAAAACAACATTTGTGAGTGAGAAGTAATAAGCCAACCTCACTTAGAAATGGAAAAATTACATGAAAATAGAAACAGACTCACGTGTTTGCAAAAATGGTGGTACAACAATAACAAATGGTAAAGGAAAGCAAAGTGATGATGGGATGTAAATCAATGGTGTAAATAAAGGATTCCATATTTACTCAAACATATTAATTTTTTATAAAGATAAATAATATTGAAACAAAGTAGTGCTAGCATGTATTTAAGATGTGAAGAATAAGGAAGTATAGAAAAGGGATAACATATTCAAAATCACACTTGAATATCAAGGGGGAAATGAAATGGGTGGAGGGGAAAAATAAGGAAAAACCAAGGTAGAGAAGTTCTTTATCAAAGTCAAGACACTCAAATTAAGTTTTTCATAACAATACTCTAAATAACACCTTCCCACAATGTCTTCCCCATTCCTCAAGACATCTTATAGAGTGTTGTTCTACTATGAATATTGCGTACTTGTGTGATAAAGTAGGTAACACTATAGAGTTTTTTGAATTCTCCTATTCTAATATATTGTCCTACCACACCCCAATGGACCTCGTCTCTATCATGAGGCCAACTATGGAGTTTAAGATTTGATCAGAGATATGATATGTTCTTATAATAATGTATTTTAGCATGATTTTGAAATTTGAAATTTTTATTTTTCCTTTTTATATAATTTCCATTTATTTTAAATTATTTCTATTTAAACTTTTGATGGCTTTTTCTATTCCTCCTCCATATGGATTCAAAGAACCAAACATGGGTGCTAAAGATTACAATCATTTGAAGACTTTGGAATTGGTTGCTAAAAAAGAGAATTGAGAGGGCATGGTGTGTAAGAGTCTTGTTAATTTAGGTGAAATAAAATTGCCATGTTGACTTTGACTTTGTTTTATCTAATGTGGAGTGAAAGGAAAGGAAATCAAGATGAATAAAACATGAAACAATTTGAATTTCTTTAAATTTCAAAAAATGTTTGAAAAGATCAAAAAGGAATACAATGAAAATAAAATGTGATTATTTATCATAAAAATGAGGGAAGTGTAGGAAAACATTGTAACAAAAGTTGTGAAAATTTTATCTACTAAAGAAGCAAAAATCCAAAATTAAGAACAAAGATAAAAAACTCGTAACCATTGAAAACATTCTACAAAATGAAAACTAATTTAAATATTCCTATCCATGGTATTACACTAAAAATCTTAAAAGATAAATTCAAGAGATTTGGAAAGCATGTGAAAAACAAATGAGATAAAGATGGTATTTGCTATGTACCTAGGGATATGATATATTAATGTATATGGGTTGATGGAGATGCTGACATGTGGCACACATCCCCTTAGTTAGCTATATGGGTACAATATATTAGGATAATGGAGTAACTTGTGAAATTAATACATTGGGTAATGGTCAGCCTACATTCAAATTAGGAGGTTATACATCCATGGGTTAGATAGATGTCTATATATAGGAGGTTATTATCATGGTAAAGATATCAAGTAAGTATTGAGTTTTCTATTGTAAGAGGATATTGGAAGTTGTCCCCTCGAAGAGACATTGTGGAGTTATTCCTTCCTAAAGGAGTATTATATGGTGTTTCCCTACCTTAAGGTTATTTATAAATATATTGAATATTTTAATCATATTAGGATCATATCAAGTGGTATCAGAGCTTTGATTTGGGCAATTTGTGTGGAACGAAACCCTAGTTTTTTGAATCATCAATAACTTTTGATTGGTTGTGAATTTTTTCACAATTTTTATACTAGATATTGAGAATATTTCAAGTAAGTTAGAGTACAAAAATAGATATTTCTTTATTATTTTTTAGGGAGTTATTTCTATTCTAGGTTTTATACTAATTTCCATATATCTTCTAAAATAGAGGGAATTTTTATTCAAAAAATTTACTAGATATATAAGAAGATATAAGAGAAGCACGGTAAAAATTTCAGATTTTTTTGAGTTGTTTTGAGTTATTTGTTTCGATTTTGATTTAGTTGTTTTGAGTTAGAAGAAGAAGAAGAAGAAGAATAAGGTTCAAATAATTTGGGTCCAAAGAAAAAATACTATGGCACATGGAATTTGGAAACAAGCTTGGAGAGTTATCACCTACCAAGATCACATATGGATGGCTAGATGATCGACATTGGAGACAAGTGTGAAATTATTTGAAGCACACTCATTATTTGGTTTCTTCCTATGTTTTGGGGATGAAACATGTCAAGGAGGGAAATAATTATATATACCTAGGGGTATGATATATTAATGTATATGGGTTGATGGAGATGATAACATGTGGCACACATCCCCTTAGTTAGCTATATGGGTACAATATATTAGGATAATGGAGTAACTTGTGGAATTAGTACATTGGGTAATGGTCAGCATACATTGGGATTAGGAGGTTACCCATCCATGGGTTAGATAGATGTATATATATATAGGAGATGATTATCATGGTAAAGATATCAAGTAAGCATTGAGTCTTCTCTTGTAAGAGGATATTAGAGGTTGTCCCCTCAAAGAGACACTATGGAGTTATTCCTTCCTAAAGGAGTATTATATGGTGTTTCCCTACCTTAAGGGTATTTTTGCATATATTGAATATTTGAATTATATCAAGATCATATTGATATTTTTGAGGAAAGTTAGGTCTTATCCATGGTCTTACACTATAACTCACAAAAGAAAAACCCAATAGTACATAAAAATAATTGAAAAGAAAGTAAACAATGAGAAAAAGGAAAATCATGAGGAATATTGGGTCATATCCATAGTTTTACAATGTAGCTCATGAGAAAAGAGAAACCAAAGGACAAAAATATGGGACTAATGTTTTTGGAAAGAGAAAACTATTACAGAGGGTGGGACCCATGTAATTATCTTAAAAAAAGTTATAGTATGATATCATATAGAAATAATGATAAGAAGTGAAGGATTTAGGGAAAATAATTCTTTAAAAATTATGCATTTGTGGGTTCTTTGAAAATATGTCATCCATTAGTTTGAAGGCAATAGGTGCTTAGATCAATAATGTCTTTCACTAAATAAAGGCCCTAGTATTTTTGGATGTATTTATCTTCTCTTTCATGAGTAAATTATAGTTTAAAGATAATATTACCAACATTAAAGTGTGAACTTTAACTCTTTTATTATGTTTTTTGGCAATATGAGCCTTGTATTGGTGATTGTGTTGTAGGGAAAAATGATGGTGTTCATCAAGAAGATCAAGAGAATGAAGGTGAGATTCATGTAATTATTCATTTGGTATGATACCATAAATAGATATATGTAGATAGGGAAGATCAACATATAATGGGAGGATTGATTAAAAACCATAGACTAGAAAAACTAGTGTTAGCCTAGTAACAATGTATATGTTAGTGTAATAAGCCCAAAGAGTAGGATATAAATGAATATGCAATCCATGAAATTTTCAAAAATAATATTTTGGATAATTTGATTACTTATTTTTTTGGTGTCCTCAACTTGACCATTACATTAGGGATGATAAGGCATGGAAAATTTGTGATTGATTTTGAGTTTGACACATAGTTGTTTGATGTCTTTATTTTTTAAATTACCATTATTATCTAAAATAATAGAATGAGGAATGCCAAAGAGGAAAATGATTTTATTGATGATAAATTTGGAAATAGTGGTATTGGTGACATTAATGAGGGGCATATCCTTGATCTATTTGTAAAATTACTCAGTTGCTATGATAATGAAGACATGTTCATCCTGAGATCTAGGTAGTTTGCTTATGAGATCTAATCCCCACATGGAGAAAGGCCAGGGAGACTCTATGGTTTGAATCTTGGCTATAGGTTAATGGATTATATCATTATGAACTTGGAAATGAGTACACTTTTTCGTAAATTCAATGGCATCCTTTTCAAGAGTGGGACAAAAGTATCTCATACATAAGCATTTATGGGTTGTAACATGTTTGCTATAGTGACCATTGCAAATTCCCCCATGTGTTTGTTCAAGGAGATGAGGAAATTATTCTTTCATAATATGATAGATAAGTGTACCTTAAGCATTATGGTAATAAAGGATGTTATATCAAAATACATACTTAAAAGTTTGCTTGATAATATGAGTCTTGTCATGGGAATCAATGTTTAGGGGATATGTTTGGTGTTCAAGGAATTTAATGAGGTCTTTGTACCATAGGATTTATCAAATGGTGATATCATCAATATGGTAGATAAGTTAATCTTGTGGTTTAATGTAAGATGGGGAATTTCTTATTTGGATAAGAAAAGTGGAATTGGTAACAATATGGTGTGGATGAAAAAGAGAAGTTGAAGAAGAAAGTGAATCAACAATAGAATTTTGATCTCAAGGGATATGATCAATGGTAAAAGAAGTAAATTTTTGGGAAATGGTAGTTGTTATTTGATGATAATCAATTATATTTTCACTTTTTCATTGATAATCACCATTAACCTGATGGAAAATGAGTTGGGAATCACAGAAAGTGTGTATATATGTGATGTATAAATCAAAGCCTACTCTCATGCATAGCATTAAAGCTTCATATTCTACCATGTTGTTAGTGACATTAAATGTAAGGAAAAATTCCAAAGGGATAATTTTACCAAGAGGACTAGTGAGGATTCAACCTACCCTAACTACTTGAAGGCTTTTGGTGCCATGAAAATGAAAGGTCAATAATCTTTAGGAAAATTGATAGTAATTTCAAGAAGTACTTAAATAATTAATTTTGGTTTAGTAGTGTCAAGGAAGATAGATGAATATTCAATATTACTTGCTTCAATATCAATAATGAAATTATGGAAGTAATATTTAATAGATATGGCTTGATTAAGACCTTCAATATAGAGAATATTATCATCAAGAAGATTATCTTGAAGGCGGTTAGCAACTTGTATGAGAGATATTATGAGTTGATCAGTGATGATTTTTATCTTGACAACTTTTTTTGTAATAATTTAGAGGTCAAATTACATGAGAAGAACCATCTACTTGCCAGTTATATCTCTAAGAAGAAAGGATTTGGAGAAGAAGTGATGGAGTGGATCAGAATGAATGATAACATAAGTGGTTTGATAAATCATATAATGTCAGAGCTTTTTAGAAGAAAAATATATGGTGAGTAAATCACATTCTACATTTGTATAATGTTTCTCATAGCCGATGATGCCTTGGCTGATATAATATATGGCATATTTTCTTAGGGTGTCATCATGTTGGGAAATCACTACTCCAATTGATATGTGTGTGGAATAAGTATATAAGATTAAATGATGATCCTTAAAAGTTGGATGAAGAGTGGGTTGGTGAAGAAAAAATTATTTCATAATGTCAATTTTTTTTTGACGAAGATCCATCCATTTTAGGGCATTACCTTTCTTGAGAAGAGAATTAAAAGGATAGATAATGTATGCCATTTCAAGGATAAAACATCTAATTGCCCCAAGTTTTCCAAGGTAAGTGCAAATATCTAAGATGGAATGAGGTATGGTAATTTTTATAATAACATTGATCTTAGTGAGATAGACATCAATTCCATGAAAAGAGACTAATAATCCTAGTAATTTTCTAGATGTGACACTGAAAACACATTTTTAAGGATTTAATCTAACTTTATATTTAATGACATGATCAAAGATGATATAAAGATTGAAGAGATGAGTCTTTTAGATTTTATACTTGTAGATTAGGTCATCCACATAGGTTTAGACAATTTTATGGATGAGATCATGAAAAATGTGGGTCATTGCCCATTGATAGGTATCTCTAGTATTTTTGAGGCCGAAGGAAATTTTAACATAAAAATAGGTGACCCATTTCATGGTTATACTTGTCTTACATTGGTCTTAAGGGGAAATGTGAATTTTATTATAACCTAAGAAACCATTCATAAGGTAAAACATTTCATAACCATTAGTGGAATTGACCATGTCATTTATAGAAGGTAAAGGTAAATTATCCTTAGGACAAGTAAGATTAATATTATGAAAATAAATACAAATGAAAATGACCGTGGTGACTTTATTTTGAAAAAAGAAAATGTTGGAGACCCATTATGAATAGTCCATGGGCTTGATAAACTTAACATCAATAATTTTAATGATTCTTCAGGGAATAAATTAGAAACTTCTAGTGGAAATTTTTGTTAATTATTTTTCATAGGTTTGGCATCGATATAAGTGATGATTTTGTGCACCATGGTGCTAGGGTCAATATCGAGCTTATCCTCATAAGACTAAGAAAAAGTCTCATGATATTTATTGAAGAATAAGATGAAGTTATAATGTTTAGTTGGTGTGAGTTTGTGAGAGACTATGATTGGTCAAGGGTGTGATGGGGTACCAAATTTTATTCAGGTAATTTCCTTGATAAGCAAAACATTTCCATATTATAAATGATATGGTGTGGTAGGTAAAGATGAAATGGGATTTTTTTAGGATCAATTATAGTGATGAAATTTTTGAAACAAGGGGATTCCATTTTAAAATTTTGAAGTTTGTGGTGTTATCGAGGTAGTTGAGGTTTTTAGGAAAGAAGTAATTCAAGAATGTATTCATCATTAGGGAAGGTGGGAAGAGGACCATAATAATCGACACTTAATTTGAGATCTATAAGTTTTTTACAATGGATATCATATTTAGAGTTTATTTGATGTATATCTATGACATTAGTATCTAATGTAATCTCAAGAGTAGGCAGAGTAGGGGAAGAATATAATTAGATTAAATTATTTTGTAATTGACATCATGTATAGGAGAAGAATTGGATGTAATGATTGGTTTTATAGGTGGTATATAAGATGCAAGAATTTATAGAGGTTTAGAAGGTAAGATTTGTTTGGCCACCTAAGGGGTTTCAAGAAGTAGAGAATTATTAAAAGGTATGTGACCTTTAGGTGCTAACTTAAATTTAGTGTAATTGGTATGAACATCATGATTAAAAACATGTATTTGAGCTAGAATTTTCTTTTAATGTTGAACATATAAGTCTCATGTATGAGCTTGGGCCATTATGTAATTATCATCATAGTTTGGAGAAACTATACATGCTTAATATTCAAGAGGAATTTTAGAGGGTAAAAGATCTTGGAATAATTTGGCCACTACATAATCATTGTATGTGAAGTCAACTTCAGTACAATAGGCTTCCTTAGCATTACATAGATGGTGAAAATCAGTAATATAATAAATGAGGGGAATGGTGTGATCACAAGGAAATAAAGGAGGAAGCCACTCTGAGATGTAAGGAGGTAGCTTAGTAGTGTTACAAATATTTTTCAAGTCATTAGGTTCATCATCATCTAAATTAGCAAGAGTGAATTATAAATCTATATTCACATTGACCAATTTAGGTAAGGGATTACTATTGATCATTGGGATGGTGGGAATGTGATATCAAGATTTAGGATTTGGAAGTTAGATACTCTAAGGGTTAGGATTAGCCTCATTTTTATACCATTTTCTATTATAAAAGAACATGATACATTAGCTACCAAAAGAGGTGATATCCCTACTTATATGAGTCCATAGTTGTCCTAAGAGTATGTTGTAAGATAATGGTAAATAAAGGACCATAATATTAGTTCTAAAATTCTTAGGTCTAATTGTAATAAGTATCCAAATGCAACCAAGTCTCTTTTAATTAGTTTTGTCAAATACATGACATGTTAGGTAGGTTTTCTTTAGATAATATTTTTTATATCCAAGTTATTGGATGAGCCACAATTATGTCACATTAATACCAAACCCTTCATCTACTAATAATTTATGAATGAGGGTGGTATTAATGTATATTTTAGTGAATATAGGTGGGTCATTGGAGTGAAAAATTATCTCAGCATTAATCATGTATTCTTTGAGGATTTCTATCAAGGGTTTCAAAGAATGACAAATAGATTCAATGGTATGCATGTTGATTAGTTGAGGCTCATAAGAGGGTGGTTATTCCTCTATAGAATATAGTTCTATTTCTTGAAATTATTGTATGAGGAACTTGTGATGATAAGGGGAGGTACAAACTAACTCCATAAGAGGAATATTAAAAGGCATGGATTTGAAATCTCATAAGAAGTTGTAATGGCTTTTTGATTAAAAACCAACATAAGGATTATAATATAATTTATATTTTGGAGGAATAGAAGTGGTTGGTGATTTGGAAGAAGGATATAGTTCCTCATTAGTTTCAAAATCTAGGTGAGTGGTTGTATTATAGTTGAGGATTTTTTACTCCAAATATACCTTCTTACATTTAGTGGTAGGATCTTTGTGAGCCAATTTTAAGTGATAACTGACCTTAGATGCATTAACATATTGGTAATTATTGTACTATTGTTCATAGTTGACATAAATGGCACAAACCTATTTTTTAGCTTGTTGAGCATTAGATATGGAAAATTATTTTTGCTTATTAAAATATAATCTTTGGGAGCTTGTTTTTTTGAGAAGTTTTATACTCTTGATGGTGGAGTTTAATCATAGATTCATGATTGAATGAATCACCAAACACATAGGAGATAATAAATTTGGTAATCCCTCTACAAGTTGCATGGGAATGAATGATGTGGATGTGGAAATAAAAAAATTGACTAGGTTCATACCATTTAGGATGATTATTAAGATAATTAAATGGTTTATATGGTAGCAAAAATTATTTTATTTGTTGCACCATTAAAAGTGTTTGAGAATATGCTAGATTAGAAACTCCTAGGTTGGTTTGAGGAGTATTTATGGTGATTTTTGTGGTAGAATGTTGAAAACAACCTTTTTTAAATTTTTTATTAGGTTCAAAATATTTCATTAAGAAGTATTGATGTTTGGTTTGGTCAAGAGATTCATTAAGTATTTGAGGGGAAAATTTTTGAACCTTATATTGAAGAAGAGTAAAGGTGGTTATAAAGAATTTAAATAACTTATCATCAGTTATGTTATGGTTAGCCTTGTGGGATAAATGTTTCCATCATTTGATAAAAACATGAGCTAATTTAGTGGGATATTGCTTAGCATTAGTGGAATGGATAAGGAAGTTTTTGGGAGATAATTGTGTTGAAACTCTTTAAGTAGAGGATTAACTAAATACTATCGTTGTTATATGGAATGTTGGGGAAGTTGATTGTACCATTATAATACATTATTAGTGAAGGTTTTAAAGAAAACTTTAGTTATGGTGAAAGTATTAGTTTGGATCCATTCCTTATAAAGATTGTTGAATTCCTTATGAAAAGATGATGGGTCTTTAGTCCCATCCTACTTGATAGTTGGAGATATGTTACCAATATCAATGGAAATAATGAAATGGGCTAAAGGTTCATTTTGTATGTGTTGAATCACTTTATTGTCATTATAGGTTAGGGAATGACATTTATCATGGCATCTCTAAGAGGTGGAGGAATAATTTTTTGGTTATTTTGAGGGACAAAAAAGGGAGATTGATTAGCCATATTGATTAAATGATGTAATAATTGCATTAATTGGGAGGTGTTTGATTTTGCATGATGTTCATTTTTTACATGATCTATGTGAGAATTTAGGTTGTATCAATTGGTGGGTTGGTGTTTATAGGAAGACTCCCGTAATTTTTTATTAGGGGGAGAGTTGTTAGGAGGTGGATTGAAATTGGGGTTGTTAGATACACTTGTGTCAATTGCTCCTACATTGTGATGATATTATTGGAGATGAGAATTATCTTGATAGGTACAAAAAGGATCTAATATACCTACTACATCTTGAGTCATGATTTGAACCATGTTGTAATCTAAAGATGAGGGATGGAAAGAAGTACTCCAATAGTGATTATTCTCTTAGGAGGTAAATAAAAAAATAAAATAACACCCCATATAGTGTATACCTGGATTTAGGTTGTCCAAAAATATTCTAATAATATTAGGAAAGAATAAAGAGAATTAAGGATAGATTTAGTAAGATAGAGAATAAAGTTAGCTAGACAAAGAATAAGGTCAGCCAATAGGTACATAATTGACTAGGTAAATATACTAATACTAAGAGATAGGCTAAAAAAATAAATAGTCATACAGGTTAATTATGTACTATTAGATAAGGGATATAATAGAGAGATATGAAGACACAATCATGTAGGTTGATTGTGTACTATTGGTAAAAAGGTAAAATAGTTTGTAAGAGATTATATTAACTAACATGACAATATTTGGGAATAGTTAAATTTTTTGTAATATAATTGGAAGCAATATTGAAAATAAATACACAAACAATTAGATCATTGGGATTTATCTAATTGGGGAACACAACACAAACCTTACACCAATGCTATAAAATGCAAGTTTTACAATACAACACACAATGATCAAAGAGAAATCAATCAACTAAAAATTAATTGATAACTAGTTGGTCACCCTAAGTGTTATTAGATTATTATGATATTTTGATTTTAATGTGATAATAAAGTTAGCTGAAATAGGGAAATAGAAAGCAGTCTAAAGTTGGTTTCAGGGATTTTGAGATAAAAGGGATTTGTATTGGAAATGGTTCTAGCTTAGTATTGGGGCCTACCCCCTCACTTCACAATCCCATAGTAATAAGGGTGTTGGGTGCTTTTCCAATATATACAATTAACCATATCATTATACTTGGTCATAAAACCAAGTGATCTTCCCCATTGGTGATGAAATCCAAGTAAGTGGGCCTTGGAAAGACAAATGTTTAAATTATTTTTTAATGTTAAGTGATTTTTAGTGTTTACAAAAGAGTAAAATAGTGTAAATAAAATAATAATTTTGAAAAAACACCTATTTAGATCATGTGAGTTACTTTAAGCATGCAAATAACTAAAAAGAAAATGTAAATTAATTACTATCAACTATATGTTAATTCCTTGATTAAGAATAATATAGAGTTAGTTTAGGAGACACTCTATGCAAATAGTAAATAATAGAGTCAACTGGTTCACTACTATTTTGAACAAGTAGAGTCTTTAATAATAGAGTAAAATAGGTCAACTATGTCCCTCAAATATAAGATTGACTATATAACTAGGGTAACTAGGTCAACCTAGTTAGGTGTAGGATTGTAGTTTTGAAGACTGCTAACTTGTGAAAAATAGAACTAAAGTATTGAAATGATAGAGAGAATAGAAAGGAAACTTGGTGGGATTGAATATGATTTTATATTGTAAATTTTATGTTATAGTGCTTTAGTTCTTACTTTTGAATTCTAAAAATTGGGTTGACTAGTTTGACCAAGTTCTAAAAAACCCTATATACTAAAGAAGAATAAGGAATAGGGTTGACTTGTTTGATAATGTTCATTGACCTATATGTTGGCAGAAACAATTAGCAGACATAGTCAACCTACTTGATAGTGTATGTTAATCTATAACTAAAGTTGAATACTATGTTGAAACATTTAATCTAGTGACCTATAGTTGATGAAGAACTACAAAAACATAATAGAGTCATTTTGAATAAATTATGCATAAAATATATGCACATAAAGTTAAAAATATATCAATTGGTTTGATTAAGTACTATAAATATGTAAAAATATAATATAATGATAAAAATGATGGCATGAAAGAAAAACTTCAAGGGTTAGATTCACATCAAGTTCACCATAATGTATACAAAGGGAAATACAACTGATTTATAAATCAATCCTATCTCTAAGAAGATAAATCTGACTTACACTTCTAATTGTCAATACATTAGATATTCAAGGTCATGATCAAGATTGATCCACTATACCTAGCCAAGGGATCTCTTACCACAATAATATCACTAGGGAGGGTTCAAAATCTTCTAGTAAAATAAAAGTATGCCATAACCCTAACTAAGTCCTATATTTTCATATTCATTATACTAATAATAAATAAAGTATAATCTAGTACTCATGAAATCTTATGGTATAAAGTGGGGGCTATTAAACATAAAATTTAACATGCATAAGAGAATCTTATTTAATCTATGTATAGGTAAAACCATAATTCATGGAGAGAGTAATATATTCAAAATCCATTACTTATGATACTTTTATCTACTAAAAGTGAGGAGCAAAGTTAGAGATGTTTATCTTGAATACAAACCCATAGAGAATCAATCTATCCATTGGTCAAAGGTTATTTAAAATAGGTTTTTTTGGTTTATAAGAATAAATAAAAAAGGTCAAAGCCTCCAAGACTTTTTCCATGAGATAAGATTATTATCCAAGTAGAAACCTAAACAAAGACTCATCAAGTAGGATGGAAAAATAACAGATTGTAAAGAAGTGAAAATGAATAATTAACTATTTCCATCTCTCTAATAATGGAAAAATGAATGTATTTATATATTTTAATCTATCCCTAGTCCTTTTTGAAAGTTTAGTCGATAGGGTTGGCCAATCGAATCTATATCATTATTAATAAAACCAAGTAGATCTTGTTCTATGTTAGCCAAGGGCTGACCTAGGCCCTAAATGATTTTTATAAATTATATTACAAGGTTGATGGGTTCAAAAGTGTATCGTAAACCAAAAAAAAGAATTTTAGGCTAGGGAAGGGATAAGGAAGGAGGAAAATGCCTAGATGATGGTTAAAAAAATAAGGAAAAGAATAGGGTAATGTTTTTATGAGATGGTTGGAATGATAAAAAGTGTTAGTATAAGTATATTAATCCTATAAATCACTAATGGTATACTTAACCCTTTCTTAGTGCACCCCTTAAGGCATGAACTCAATTAGATTGAGACTCAAGGAGTTACTTCAAGATAGAAATCATCAATCATTGATAAAGTTTGAAAATATTATGTGTATACAAATGGCTCATTAAATATAAACATCAAATTGATGAATATTTTTTTCCCACATACCATAAGGTACATCAAAACCATATAAAAATCCAAGTATAAACTCTTAAGACCTTTTTTTTTATTGCATAACATTCATTAATGTAGGGTTGAAAAGGAAACAACCCTTGAATATTACCTTACTCATATAAAATATTTGAGAGAAGGGTGGTAAAAATCCCAGATATAATGGAAATAATTTATTTAAAGAATATTAAATTTTATAATCCTCTCTCAAGGCAAGTATATTAAAGGTTTAAATGGATGTGATACAAACCAATGCAAATTATTAGAATTGCCTTGTAATGTTGATGTGTTTTTTCTTGATTGTTGTGTCAAAAAAAAATTTATACTTAAAACCAACTCAAACAAATTAAGTCCAAATCCAAAATATTTTTATACACACACAATAAGATGTTTCTATACCAAAATTTTGGGTCAAATAAAATTTAGATGTCAAACTTGGTCTAAATACCTACCTTTCTTGTCCAAACCACATCATTAGGATGCCTAATTTGAACCAAATCCTTGTTCTAATTCAAATTTCAAATCTCAAATCAAAAGAATACCAAAGTCCTAAATTATTTTCCAAATTATGTCATCATGCCATTAATTTTGATTGAAACACATTCCAATTTTTAGATCTAATTCCAACTCAAAATCCAAGTGTCAATTTTGAAGTCAAATAATTTCAAAGCTAAAACCCAAATATTATTCAAATTGTGCCATTATGCCATCAATATTATTCTAAGTCTACTTAAACCTATTATTCTTCTAAGGTTAAGTTTAAATTATTGATAAACTATTCCAAAGTCAACAAAAATCATATCTTTTCTAAATTCATTCTAAATTTGAAAAGCATGTCAACTCCTTTTATAAGTCAAATGTCTAATCCTAGTTCAAAAATGATTTGATATTGTATAAAACCACATTTATTACAACTTTAAACATAGTTCAGAGTTCAAAAATCCTAAGTCAAGTTTTCAAGACCAAATCCTTTCAATTAGACTAAGTTAAAAAATTTCCAACATCCAAAAATTAAACATTTGCACTTGAAACCATTGTACCTAAATCTTATGTGTGATTTTTGAGAAATGTGTTTAATTCACATAGCTTTGCTTGTTGAAACCATTTAAATTAATGTACCCTTAATATTTTTGTATTATAAATTTATATCTTTATTGATGCAAGAAAGACATCTTACTTTAAAACATTCCCAAGTGTTATTCAAATTAATGTCACAAACCAAATCAAGAAAATTTTAAAGTATTGAAACCTCTTTCAAGATGAAGATCATAAACATAAGCATGCCTAACTACACATGTAGTGAGGGCATATATAATCCATTATTTGATTAGGATGTAGTTTACAACCCATATAGGTATGACCACTATGTAGCGGATGAAGAAGATCAATACCTTCCCAACATGCCATCTAATGCCAAAGTTAAACAACATAACCCATACCTTCTAGTCATACCACCTAAAGCCAAACAAGGCCAACACCAACCATAGACCTAATCTAATGTACCTTTTTAATTTCCCACTTAGTGATGAATATGGATAAGATTAATTTTCACAACATATCTTTAATAATAAGGATGAACATCTTGTTAGATTATTAGAAATGGGAGAAAAAAATTCTTGTATTTCTCATAAAAGACTTATGCTCTTTGGTTAGAGCACCCAAATAAATACCTTTTCCATTATTATAAAATCAAGTCACTTCTAGCCAAGATCAAACTTATATACCATATTTTAATCAAGATCTTGTTGTGTCTAATAAAGTAAAGGTTCAACTCATTAACTAGTCTTCTCGAATCCAACTTATACCTCTCAAATATAACAAGCTAAATAAGCTTTAGATACTCTCACTATCTCCTTTCTGATGTTGGATTTTAAAAAATCATCATTAATAGAGTCAAGTCATTCAATTACATATCTAGTGTATTTTTTAACCTATCCCATGCTTAATCCTAATACATTTTCTAAAAATACCTTAGTTAAAGATCTATTTATCACACCTATATCTAAAAATAATATAATAACTAATCTTGGGTTGAATCTCCCCAAATATTATTTCCATCATGAGATGGATAAATCTAAAAAGGCATACCCCAACCCACATCAAGTTACATCTATAACATAACATAACATTCCTCCAAAATTTTTAGGTATGTCACAATAATACATTGTGACCATACCTAGTAAGAAAAAATAGGTTACAAGTAATAATCCACCACTTCAATAAGTGGAAACCAATACCCCACCTCAACAAGTGCTAATAAATCCCCCACTTCAATAACAAATATTTTCTAATCAATAATTTTCTTATATAAGCTAAACACATGTCATTTATATTCAATAAGGAGCCTCTTCAAGTGAATAACATGTTCCTCTTGATGAATAACATGTTCCCCTTACTATACATATTCCTAAGAATCAACATTATATTCCTCTCTAATTTTCAAAAAAAATAATTGAATACCTTACAAACCATTCTTTCATTTAGACCCTAGTTCCCTCCAAATCAATCCCGCACTCCATAGAAAGTGCCTTATCAATAACAAGTCCCATATTAATAATACAACTCTAACCAAAGATTAAATATTAAAATAAAGCCCAATCAAGTATATATTACCCTATATTATATACCACCTATTTATATGGGCCAAGGTAATATACCTTTGAATACTTAGGAAAATGTGCCCACTTCTTTTAACTCTAGTCCCACTTTTCAAGATTTGTAGGAGGTTAAATACGTAGTTTCAACCATTCATGTAAGAAATTAGAATAATAAATTTAAAATATATGACATATAATCTTATCCTTTTTATGCAATTTGTATTCAAATACCTTTCCTTCATCATTTTGAGATGCCCAAAATATAGAAAATACAAATGGAAAGGTGATCCGAAGAAGAACCTAAAATATTTCTTCATCACATGTCAAAAAGTTGCATATAACAGTATCTACTTAGTTCACTTGTTTCCATGTAGCTTGGCTAAGAACTACTTAGAATGTTTCATTGGTCTACTTAGGAATCCATTGATTATTTTGATGACTTGTTAGAGAGATTCATTTAACTCTTCTCTTTTAATGTGGAACATGAACTAACTATTATTGATCTATGTTAGGATAAATAATGAGGAGGATAAATCTTTAATATTTTTTATAATGCTGGTACTCATTGGCCAACCAAATCCCACATAACCTCCCCAATAAGTAATTGGAGAAAATGTTCATTTCCAACCTATAGTATGATATATCTCATAATATCAAGCTTCATTATGCCGATACATTTGAATAAGTTATTTCTAAGGGAATACAAATTGATCAACCCCTCATCAACAAAGGAGTAATCATGATTTATTCTTAGAATTAATTTATAAAAAAGGCTCAGACACAAGCTCTTAAACAAGTGCAAGAAAGTACATTAGAGAAGTTTAAACCATTCAACATGAATATAAATGTTTTAGGAGATGGGGTAACTAAATATTAGCATGTGTAAATGGTTCAACCATTGCCTATCCAAATAAACTGACCCACTCAACCTCTCACTTTGTAAAGACCCCATCCAAGAAGAGCTCATTATCATAATATAATTTTTAGTAATCTTGGTGAGAGTATTGAGATGGTTTTATAGAAGCTAGTTTTTGCTAACATGATCATCTACTTAGTTCCCAACCCATTTATATAAAACTAACTTGAACTTGATTGGTATCAGGAGAATGACTTTTTTTATTATCATTAGGTTAAAGGTCATTCCATTTATATATGTGTGTAGTTATGCCATATCATCCAATATTTGCTTGAAAATGGTGAAATATAGTTGGATAATGTGATCACAACATCTAATCAGAATTTGGGCATTTATCAAAACAATTTTCCATAACATAACTCCAATAATAATCAAAATAGTAATCAACATCAAGTTAATAACCAAAACCCAAAAATCAAACCTAACAATTAGAATCAAAGACAAAATTAGTAACAATAAAACTAGAATCAAGGTTAGGTTACCTATTCTAATCAATTTCATTATAATAATGTCCTTTGTGGCTATGGAAATGTAATAGGTCACATTACTAGTGGGAATATATCTACCATTAAGATCAATCCTAAGACAAACACCAAAAATACCTAATGACCTTCACCATCCATTTTAAAACATCCACTTCTATTTTTTGATAATCTTCTTTTAGTTATTGCTAATAAACATTCAATAATTACCATTCCATGCCCTTACTCACCATATTTTAATTATAGTAACCCCATACTAACATGAGGGTGTGTAATTATAACTCGATATTCTAAGGTTACCATTGAAGGTCTTTTACCTTCTTCTAAAAATCAAATTCAAGGTCATTCACCTTAGAAAACCAATCTGATTACTCTAATTAATTAACAACCCAATGGTATTTTGGAAAAAATAAAAAATACACCAATGTGAATTTCTATTTTATATATATTATGTATGTAAAATGTATATAAGAACATATTGAATGAGATTCTAATTTAGTTTAAGGTCCCAAGTGACTACACATGATAAATTTCAAACACTGGAGTCATTTAGCTCTGCACCAACAACTTAATTTCAATCAAACTGATATGTCATAATTTAGACCTTTAAATTATAACCCTCGTTATATATAAGTAGTCATTTCCCAACATAAAATTAAATTTTTCCTCATAGATAATGGTTCAGGGATAAATATTGTAACTTTGAATCTACTCAAATACTTGGGATACTCAATAAAACATGTTTAAATAAATACCATCACTATCAAATCATAAAATAACTATGAGTGTGAATCTTAGGGTACCATTTATTTACTTGTTATCATTGGGCCTTTAACCCAAAATACTCTTTACCATGTTCATAAATTAGAAATTTTATATAATTTTATGCTTGGGTGACCATGTATTCATGAAGTGTGTGTTATACCATCTACTCTCCATCTATGTAAAAAATTTACCCATTAAAGCTCATAAGTTACTATTCCTAGTGACCTATAGCCACACTAATTTTTCAATCATTTGGAAGTGGAGTATGAAAGCTAAAACTATCACCTTGTCATAGAACCCATATCTAATAAGGATAAGAATTTAATTGATCAACCTCTTGAGTCTAAATATGTGGATCCTAATACTCTTACCTCCACTTCATCAATGTTGCCTACTATAATAGCTACGCATTTTAATAGCCAAAATTGGTAATTATTTCCATATAGCTAAGTTGTCTAAAATACCTAAATTATAAAGTAGACCTAAACTAAAAATTGGTAAAATGGAAAGGCACGGGAAATATGATTCTCACTAGAAAGGACCCATGGTTTTCATCAAAACCACATAATAGGAGTAATAAAAAATTAAGGTCAATGATGATTCATGATCATATAATGATTATTTTACCACCTACTACCAAAAAAAAGTATCATATTCCAAAAATGATAATGGATAACTGGGCATATAAGGGCAAACGCCTTGGGTAAAAATATCAAGGGCTTATTGAGCCAATATTATTTGAAAAAAACAAAGGAACTTGAAGTATTGTATACAAACCACTTGGGGGTGACCCCTTAGATCTCAAGCATGATAGTAATTTATCATCTAACACTAATAATTTTGATAGTGATGTAGAGTCCTATTATAGTATTTATGATGAGTTAGTTAACACTAAACTATTTAAACCTCATACAATTTATAACATTACTTATATAATATCTTATTTCCCTCTTTTACTCCATCCCCAATTGACTGACTAGGACCAACAAGACTAATACTTATCATTAGATGATTTTTAGAATGATGAGGTAATATTTGAATTCTTGGGAATCAAATATGGTTTGCCACTTGGTGACTAAAAACATGGATTTTATATTAATTTAGACCTTACTTCTTATTTTAGAGAATAAGTGAACTTAGTCACAAATGAAAATAAAAATAAAATCAAACATTGGAGTCCTGTTAACTAAATTTCACCCTAGGTCAAATTTTATCACCCCCTATATATTAAAAATTTCATAGGGTTACCTAGGTTTGACATTCGTCACTTGGTCATTAATGAGGTCAAATAATGTCTTGAAGGTCACATAATATGTTTTCACCTTGGTCACATTTGTCTAGTTTGTCTTATGTCATTTTATGTCACCTTTTGGATATTTTTAATGAATTTTTATAGTTTCTAACTAAAAAGACAAATGTCAAGGCTCAAGATAACATACCACATGTCAATTAATGTCATATAATAGTTTTTAAACTAAAATTTTATAGGTTCAACATTAAAATAAGAAGTTCAACTATAAAAAATGTAGTTTCAAGTATTTTTATAAAATGGATAACTCATCTAGCACATGTGAAAGCTTAAAAAATGTGTGTTGATATCCCCATAGGTATTTCCTAAGATTAAGAAGATTAAACAAATATAAAATTGATCAAAAATAGTTTCACTCTCCTATTTCTCTCTTAGGTAGGTCAAAAGTGGTCACCAATTTTTAGTTGGTACATATAGGGTAAGAAGAATTGAAGTGAATGCACTTGGTGGATGTTAGGGGTATATGTGTACTTACATTGTATGATCATATTTTAAATATTGATGGTTCATACTATATGAATGATCACTAATATTGTTAACAACTATAAAATGCTTGTGCAACCATAACACCTTAGTTTTCTTATCTGATTTCATTAGTATATGTGAACTAAGTGGTGTAGGTGGAATTTTAGATTATGTTCATCCTTTCATGTTATTTTCAATTGATTTGGCATGTGTGGATATGAAGGAATAGGCATAAGTATCTCATTGTGATATAAGTGGTCATCATTGGTCTATAAAATAATGTTTTATTAGTTGCAACATTTTATCCTCCTATGAATAAATTTAGGACAAGGCTAACATGTTTGTTTTCAACTTCATAGAGCATGGTTGATCATATTTTCCACTAAAGGTTTTATCTCAAGATAATAATTGATGGAATGCAAGGTATTGGACACTTGAAACAATCACTTAATCTTGTACATGTACCTACATGTTTCGACATGAAAATTAATCATGTTTAGAGCTAAAAGAGAGATCAAAGAATGTTTGGAAACATTTGAACTTGATTGGTATCTCAAAACTAATTCATTGATCAGGACTCTTAAGATCATAGTGTAAGTGGTGATATCATTACATACATCTAAACCTAGGAGAGTTGTAGAGTTGAGTAAAGTTTCTTAATGATAATTATTACCTTAAATTATCTAAAAAAGGATCATTCCCTATATAATGTCATCTATTGGTGAAAGTCTATGAGTCCTAGGCAAGCCTAATGGTTTCATTATTATAGCCTAGGCCACAAGGTTACATCTGAGCATAAGATGAGGTTGATAGTTTAATAATACTAATAATTAACTGACTTTAAACTTAGTCATGTTTCCAATGAAAACACTTAGAAGCTATAGTGCCATTAAAGCTAACATGAACTTGGAGTAACTTGTAGACATATATTACATTGGTGATAGAGAGATAATAATATGTGAGGGTAGAGACAAGTCCATGCATGTGTGATGTGGCCCTAGTGACTCAAGGAGGAACCAAAGGTGTGAAACATAGTGATTAGACATGAGTCACCACCTGAAATAATCTCTTGACTTCCCAAATAAGCACCTATAGTTTGAAGTAAGGACTAAAGACTAGCCTAAGTGAATGAAATTACAAGATTGGTTGGTAGACATAGGTGAAATATGGATGATCATATATAAATCACTCTCATAATGATTATATCACATTCTATGAGATTATTAGAGGTAGGGATGAACAAGAGATAGTTATAACTAAGGATTTCTAGGCCCAACCAAAAAACTACATATAGTAATAGTCTTATAAGCCACTTTTGAGAATTTGAAGGTTTGAATGCTTTATAAGTATGATATATCCTTGAAAATTAGAATATAAGGTCATAATGAAGCCATGGTTTCAAATTAAATCCTTCTCTCTCCTCTCTTATGCTCTATATATTGAATCCATTTTGGCATTTTAATGAATCCATAATTGGTATGGTGAAGCCCTACTAGTTTGACATCTTGTTTTGCGTTTGAATAAAGTTATGAATCTAATGTAATCTCTACAATTCTTGCCTAAGTAATTGATCCTGATTTATGTTTAGAAAAAGTTTCAAAGTTGTGATGAAACCAATTGCATAACATAGAGCTTGTTGATATCTTTCCAGTGGTTTTCACGGTTTTTAAAATGGAGTCTGAATGCTCAAGTTATACGCTGTTGAAGTTCTAATTCGATAGGGGAAAATGTGGTGTCGCAAGATGATGTGGAATAATGTGGGCATGCCAAGTGGTCCAATCAGGTGGTGGCACATGGTAGTCAATGGGAGTCCAAAAATTTAGGGTTTGGTTTATTTTTGTCTTTGACATCATGTACATATTGGACAATGCATTATATTTTACTTGTATGTTTTAAATAGCTCTGTAATAGCTTGGTAATATTTTAAACTTACCAAGTGAAACCCATTACACCACATGGAGAAACAAAAATTGCCATGCCACCTATAATTACCTTACTAACTCAAGCTTGAGATAATGCTAAGGTTGGAGACCATGAGAAATTCCACCTCAAATGCCGAGTCATAGACCTCGAGATTAGAAACATTTACAATGTCCTAAGCCAAGGGAAATGTCGATTAGCATCTATGCCAAGTTGGTACTTGAACTAACGTGCCATGCCATGTTTGGTGCACTAATCAATAAACCATGATAATCTTGGGACCTTGATCCCACCAAAATGGGTGTAGGCATTATACAAGGAATCTGCTTACTTATTAAGAGTCTTGAAAACCGACCCCATTTACTAATGTGGGACTAAAAGATAAGTATAAAGTGCCCAAATAGAAGGGATAAGACTTGAACCTATGACCCACCTTGTAAAAAGGATAGGTCTTGACCGACCAAGCTATGAACTTGGAAGTGATTTAGAAGGATCGAAATTGTATTTGAAGGGAACCATTCAGTTGACTGTGTATTAAAAAATATAGACCAGTTTGTTGTATTTGGTCATTTTGGAGCCCTTAGAGGCCAAACTAGAGCTCATAGTAAACTACAAACTTGTTTATAATTATGATACGCTCTATAAAATATATTCATTACCCATTTTGGAGAATTGGTGATGTCATTTTTAACTATGTAAGTTGCCAATTTTGATTTGGAGAAGCCTCTGCATGTGATTCAGGAAGGTGAAGGATGTGCTGAGTCAGCCAAGGTCTTTCAAAGGTCTGAAACACTATTTTTATAGAGAGTAGATATATTTTGTTGATTGTAAGTATTATTTTATATTTCAAAATTTAGAAAAATTAATGGATTGGTTTGATAAGAACCTAAGGACATAGGAATTCTGAACCCCGTAAACATTTTTTGTGTTTTGATGTTTGAATTCATTTTTGCATTTCAATTTCAGTTAATTTGTAGATTATAAATTCAAATTTTTAATCATAATGCAAAATTTAATCATTTGATCACTTACGAGAAATTGAATAAAATTAGTAATTTGGAAAATCTAATAGTTTCAATGGATAACTAAAGTGATCTTTCAATTCACCTCTATTTCTGTTTTGAAATATGATTCTTGGATCAGATATTAATTAATTTATGAATACTCCAACTTTATAAAGTTAAAAAAATTTTGCTTCCAATTCATTTTAAATTTTGGAATTGAGAACTTAATAGATCTTTTTAAACATTTATAATAGTAGTGAAGTTCCTACTAGTGTTTACGGATCAAATTTTGGTATCAGAGCAGTTAGAAAGTAGGGATAGATTATGATTATGATTAGATAGTTGCTTTCAGTTTATTGGTTTTCAATATCACTTGATTAGATTGCAGTGTGCAGTTCTAGAATCAGTGTGTCTATAGGAAACCATGGGAAAGTTTTCACATAAAGCCAAGATGGGAGAGCTTGAAGCCATCAACACTCAGATCCAAGAAGAGAATGCTTTCTTGAGAGCTTGATTATACTCCTTGGATGAGGAGATTGCAAGTTTGAAGTTAGAGATTGAATATAAGGATGATCTCTTAATCAAATCATAGTGTGGTGAACCAAAAAAGGCCATACCTTCTATTTTAGATGCAGAGACTATGATTGAGTGCACTGTAAGTTATTCACCAAGTAATTCATCTTCTTCTTTCCATTTAGATTTGGATTCAAGTAATGATGATTTTGGTAGTTTTGAACAACACACTAAGGGTATATTATCCAAATTGTTGAAAAAATGGGTTTTAATGGAAGAGGTCTTGGTTTAGATGGCCAAGGAATTACTAACCCAATACAATTAGAGCATATATCTCTTCATGCAGGTTTGGGTTACACTAGTGAGTAGGTGGATATTAGAGAAACTTCTTCTACGACTAAAGGAAGAAAATATTCTGATAGTAAAGGTCTAAGGCCACTAGTAGAGCATGTGCAGTGTAAGAGGACATGTAAATGAGGTATTGAGATTCCACCTCCTATTTCCTACACCAGAGTTATCACTAAATCTTTTGATCCACTTTTGATGTTTAAAAATTTTGGATTTAACATTCAAAAGATAATGCAATCATTTCCATGCACTTTTTGTGGGATGCATAACCACAATGTTGCATTTTTTGAAAGAGACATGCTTTGCTTTAGCAGATTACAGGTGTTTAAGACCATTCTCATCATGGCAAAATGAGAAGAGGTAAAAGGGAGACCTCACCTAAGAAGGTTTTATGGACTCATTGTAATATGAGTGGACATCAGATTGATCATTGTTTTAAACTTCAATCATCTTCTCATTATATAAATGGTAAAACTAAGATTATTTATTAACTTGTTAATAAGGTCAATGAATTTAAATCAATCCATAATGATGTTAAATAATCCACTAAGGAAATTAAGTTAACTAGGCAGAAAAAATGATTAAGTGGATTAATAATGCACTTATTTGTCAAAGCAATGTTAAGAATTCTATTAATGGAAAGAACAAGATTTGATGATGCATTAGTAGAGCTTGTGAGAACATTTTGAGATAGGTTCATCATTAGAAGTATTTCAATTCTCACCTTATGTTGAATAGCTCTATGTTTTGGAAATTCCTATTTATGATGTGTGAGTTGTCTATAGGACTTTAACACATCTTGATCAGTTGGAGATAATAGTAGAATTCATGTTGTGGGTTGAGTTAATTCCTTACAACACTTTCTCATATTTGACTTTTATTTTGAGAATGTATTTATTTTTGGCACATGGATGTATAGATGCATTGTAAGACCCTATGGGCATGTTTGAATGTTAGGCAATATACACTTTGTGTTGTTTGCATTTGCTTAGCATATAAGCCCCATACCAGGGCATTGTATTGAAACATGTCTACAACATTTATTGTATGTTTTCAGCATTAACAAACTTGTTTTGTAGTTACATTGGGAATTGTTTTAGTTTATTAACAGTTCATCACTTTACAAGATGTGACGTGTGCAGATAGTTTTGGTATGTTGTGATTAGTTTATTGGTAGTTGAGGATTAATTTACTCATTCCATGTTGTAGGTATTTTCACTTGAGATGTGAATCATTTGTTTTTCCAATTTTTATCTCTTTCTATGATTGGGTTCTGTTTGATGTGATGTAGTAGACCAGTTATCAGTTTGAGGAGATAGTAGACTTTTGAAGACAAAAAGCCTCTTTTGTAAGGAGGTGTGATTTGGAGTTTAGTTTGGAAAAAATTTCTAAGTCATGATGAAACTAATTTCACATCATAGAGCTCATTGAAAGATTTTTGGTGCTTTTTGTGGTTTTCAAAACGGAGTCTGAATGCTCAAGTTATAGGCTATTGAAGTTCTAATTCGATAGGGAAAAAAGTGGTGTCACAAAATGATGTGGCATAATGTGGACACGCCAAGTGGTCCAATCAGGTGGCAAGATGTGGTAGTCAATGGGAGTCCAAAAATTTGGGGTTTGGTTTATTTTTGTCTTTGACAGCGTGTGCGGATTGGACAATGCATTGTATTTGACTTGTATATTTTAAATAGCTCTGTAATAGCTTGGTAATATTTTAAACTTACCAAGTGAACTCCATTATGCCACATGGAGAACCAAAAATTGTCATACCACCTCCAATTACCTTACTGAGTTAAGCTCAAGATAATGCTAAGTTTGGAGACCGTGAGAAATTCCACCTCAAATGTTGAGTCATAGACCTCGAGATTAGAAACATTTACCACGTCCTAAGCCAAGGGAAATGCCAATTAGCATCTATGCCAAGTTGGTACTTGAACTAATGTACCATGCTATATTTGGCACACTAATCAACAAACCATGCTAATCTTGGTAGCTTGATCCCACCAAAAGGGGCATAGGCATTATACAAGGAAGCCGCTTACCTATTAAGAGTCTTGAAAACTGATCCGATTTACTAATGTGGGACTAAAAGATAAGTATAAAGTGCCCAAATAGAAGGGATAAGACTTGAACCTGTGACCCACCTTGTTAAAAGGATAGGTCTTAACCGACCAAGCTATAAACTTGGAAGTGATTTAGAAGGAGCGAACTTGTATTTGAAGGGAACCATTCAGTCGACTATGTATTGAAAAATATAGACCAATTTGTTGTATTTGGTTATTTTGGAGCCCTTAGAGGCTGAATCAGAGCTTAGAGTAAACTACAAACTTGTTTAGAATTATGATACACTCTATGCAGTATATTCATTTACCCATTTTGTATAATTTTTGATGTCATTTTTAACTATGAAATTTTCCAATTTTTATTTGGAGAAGCCTCTACATGTGATTCAGGAAGGTGAAGGACATGCCAAGTCAGCCAAGGTCTTTCAAAGGTCTAAAATACTATTTTTGTAGAGAGTAGATATATTTTGTTGATTTTAAGTATTATTTTGGCTTGAAAAACTTAGCAACATTAATGGATCAGTTCGATAATAACTCAGGGATGTAGGAATTCTAAACCCCGTAAACAATTTATATGTTTTGATGTTTGAATTCATTTTTGCATTTTAGTTTCAATTAATTTGTAGATTATAAATTTATATTTTTAATTAGAATGTAAAATTTAATCATTTGATCATTTATAGGAAATTGGATAAAATCAAGAATTTGGAAAATTTGATGGTTTCAATGGATAACTGAAGTGATCTTTCAATTCACCTTTATTTTAGTTTTGATATATGATTCTTGGATTAGATATTAATCAATTTCTAAATACTCAAACATTATAAAGTTGAGAAATTTCCACTTCCAATTTAGTTTAAATTTTGGAATTGAGAACTTAAGAGATCTTGTTAAACATTTATAAAAGTAGTGAAGTTCCTACTGGTGTTTACAGATCAGTAAGTCAAATAGTCAATTTGGATGACAAGTGATGATTGTTTTCTCCTTTCTTCTATTATACTCTTGTATGCATTATGTGAGTAATTCATTTATTCTAACAAGTCTCATGAAATTTATGTGTTTTATAAGTGTATTTTAAAGTGTGAAGGAGATTAGCAGTGTCTAAGATTAGACCTCCTAATTACCCAACTCTAGATATGCATATCAATCTACCTCCATGCAAAAACACTTATGATAGAAGAACTTTGAGTTGAGATTAGTTTTATAAGTCTTCCTTATTATTGAAAAATCAAGTATGTTTGTGGAGTTATCATTGGTGTATCACCTTCATTATTTTAGGTTGATTTTATGTTTACTTCTTCCATTTTCATCCCTAATAGTGATTATCCTAGTGTAGTGTGTGAGTTGAATAGATAAATCAAAGGGAGCTATCCGTTCAATATAGAGATATATCTCTTGTAGTAGATTAAATATATTTATAGACAGTTCTATGTTATCCAAAATTTAATAAGGTCTCGTTAAATTTTCCAGGGTTAAAATTTTAGCTATAATAGTTATGTCATGCCTGGTGGGACATGATGTTTAAGAAGGTTGTTCAAGGTGGATGTTGGTCTTGAATCTTGGTTGAAGACTAGTGAACTATTTCATGCCTAAGGTAAACATAATATATCTTACTAAAGGTGATCCTTTTAAGTTATAAGAGCTTACTCATTATTCATACAAAGGAAATAGATTTACAAACACCCATCCTTACCCAAAGAGGTCCTACCTTTCTCACAAACCTATAAGAAATTTTTTGATTGGCCCATTCTTGAAAAGTCCTAAAACTACCATGGAAAATAACTTAATTTTTTTTGCCTTCAATGGATATTGTTCTCTAATACTTTACCACTATGATGACATTCCCATATCTTCCTTCATACATGTTCCCTTATATACCAATGAGACTACCATTACACCTATTGAGCATATTAGAAACATTGATAACTATTCAATATACATCACATCATTGATTAAAACATAGCCATTAGGTTGTTGGTTATCTCTTTTAAAGTAAAATATATTGAATGGTGTGGAACTTTGGCTTGTGAATCTATCACCACATGGGATGAGTTGGGAGATGCTTTGAGGAGAATATTTAAATACAAGAGTGACAACGTGTCATTGATTGAGTAGATAACTAGCATAAGGAGAGCACCTCAAGAGCATATTCAATATTTTCATACAATATTTCAAAAGACATAATATAGGATCCATATCTTGGAAATACTTACAACACATCATGCTTTCTTTTACTATCTTAAAGCTTTTGATAGTGATATTTTTATGATGATATAATCTATGGTAGGGATCACATTTCCTAATGCCTCTAAAGTGGCCATAAGGGTAGAGATTTATTTGACTCAGGCTAGGAATATTTACCTAAGACTTCCCATGCCTCCATTCCCTAACTTTAAAACCCTTACACCTGTGTTTGCTCTCATCCCTATAACAAAATAAAAGCCTATTGCCTCTAGTCAGCCAAGAAAATCTAATGAGGTAGAAATAATAAGGGATATGGATCAAGATATAGTAGGTATAAAAAAGATCATACAATAGTAAAAAGTGAGACCATTCCAAATCCATTATCAACATAATCAGTATTACCCTAATTATCAAGGCAATAAACCACCCTTTCAAGGTCATATTGAATGTCAAGGGTGACTAGTTCAAGTAAAGTCATATAATGGATATAATCCCAATGCTTCATCCACCTCAAGAGAATAAGTGCCCAATAAAAATAACCTTTCCTAAGAGCATGATGGTCAACCTCCATAGGATAAATATCATAATCCATAAACTTATGCCAATGAGTCCTTCAACCAAGCTTTCATGGAAAATTTGTGAATAATGCCAGTTATAACTCAATATGAGCTGCCTAAAAGAGGAGACAATAATGGGAAGAGTTATAAAGTGGGTTATACCTTAGTTAATTGGTATAAATATGAATCATGTGTTATAAATTAATAAGGACAATCAAGCAAAGACTCAAGTCCTATAGCTATAAACATAATTGTAAAGAGTAAGATAATTGAAGAAGTTCAAGGAGATGGTGAAGGTTCATCAATGAATGTTCAAACTTCTCAAAGGGTAGATATGTCTAATGTATTCCCAAATTCAAAATTTGATCATATAATTTAGAATTATAAGAGTCCTTTCACACTTCAAAGTTGTTAAGTTGTAGGTAGTACCATTCCTACTAGTGGACAAGCTAAGGTTAATGGCTCTTTCACTAACATTGTAGAGTATTTGAATAAGTATCATGTGAATGTGTTAATGTGGGATACATTAGTAATACTTGGATAATCATACCTAATCCAAGAAGTGTTTTCCAAACTTAGCATGACAACCAAGCAGCCTAATGTGAAATAGGTAGCCTTGAAAACCACTTTTAATACTAGTGAAGGATAATCACATAAAATTGAGAAAGTAGACATACCTCCTCCTTTCTATCTATCCATCATTAGTAGATATACATTTTTACATAGTTTATTAATTAAAAATGGAGTAAGAAATTGTGTCATGCCCAAGTTAGTAGTTAATAAGTTAAACTTGAAGTATGAGCCTCATTCCAAATGAGTGATATAATTGGATTAGTCAGCTACCAAGATAATTATCATAATCAAAGGTTTGTAAACTATTCCTCATGCTTGTCCCAATTTCACCATTTCTCAATATGTTGTGGTTGTGGATGTGCCACCTCATTTTTCACTTTGTTTTTTAAGAGATTTTAATTCTAAGATTGGAGGTTATTTGACTTCAGATTGGTCTTATATGGAATTTAGGACTAGGTATGGTGCTAAGGTGTCAATCAAATCTAAAACTCTATATAGTTTTCATGCAGAGCCATATGTACCTTATACAACTAACATTAATTGTAATATCAATGATGAAGAAGATCATCCTAGTGATCAAGAACATATAACACTTATTGATGGCATAGATAACTTATACCTTCATGAATGGGGACTTGAGAAATGCGGATTTGAAGAAACTAGTATTGGTACATACGTCCTCCATGAATAATGTGATGGAGTTCTTGAGGTAGATTCTGATGATAATCTAGAACAAATTATATGGGGAAACTATATTTTGCACATGGATGATGATATTCATATCCTAGTTTTGAAAAAGCATGATATTCCTATTTAGCAATCAATTTTGCTTTCCAAATAAGAGAAAACACATGAACATGAACCTCAAGAAGAAGAGAATGATATGTGGAAACAATTTAATAACATAGTGCAATATTTTTAAGAGGTAAGCAAATCTATAACTCTTCAAAATAAATACAAACTTGATGATGAGGTCAACCATGCACCTAATGATCATAAAGAAGAGCTTGGGGTATTTGATAATCAAGGAAAAAATTTAATAGATCAAGAAGTGTTTGGTGAATAAAAATACATCCTTGAAGGATCTAGACAACAAACATATCTTGATTCAAATGCATTTGAAATTGACGATTATTTGATGTTACTCAATGATTAGATTGAGGAGTACCAAGTAAACATGACAAAGAACAAGAAAGATATAGAGTTAGGCAAACCTCCAAGAGAGAAATATATAATGTCCATGAGAATTCCAAGTGGTACACTTTATATTAGGATAATATCCAAAGATGGTAAGTCATTTGACTATCTCCATAATAAATGTTTCATTAACAAGTATGCATAATATGAGGGTTTGTTTTCATGGAACAATAGTGATGCAAGAAGCATTGTATTTGACCTTGGTTGAAGCAATGAAGATTTGTCTTTCACCTCAAAATATTTGAGGTTTTTTACATATTAGGATAGGTGTGTATTTTTTATGAGTTGTTTGTGTATTTTCCCTAAGTGTTCATGAGATCACAAGTGTGTGTCTTGTTGTCTTGTTTTTGTTCTCATTTCCTTATTGTGTGTGGTGTGAGTTTTGGTATTTTTATAGACATACCAGTGTTAATTTCATAATATAGGTGAATCCATTACCCTAGGATATGAGAAGGAAACTGGTCCTTAACATAGAAGGCATGTTATCCCCCAAAAATTACCAAAATGTTGACTAAATTTCACCCTAGGTCAAATTTGGTCAACCCCCTACTATTAAAAATTTCAAAGGCTCCCCTAGGTTTGAAATTGGTTACATGGTCATTAGTGAGGTCAAATTATATCTTGAATGTCACATAATGTGTTTTCACCTTGGTCACATTTGTATTATGTCATTTTATGTCACGTTTTGGGTCATTTTAATGAATTTGTATGGTTTATCACCAAAAACATAAATGTAAAGCCTCAAGCTAATGTAACACATGTCAAGGAATGTCAAAGAATAGTTTTGAAATTGAAAATTTATAGGTTTAAATTAAAACAAGAAGACTAATTAAGAAAAAGGTAGTTTTAGGTAGTTTTATAGACTGTATGACTCATCTATCATGTTTGAAATCTTCAAGAAGTTGTGTTGAGATCCCCATCTTTCCTATACTTAGTAAGATTCAATATATCTAAAATTGATTAAAACCAATTTCTCTCTTCTATCACTCTCTTGGATAGGTTAAAAGAGGTCAATGATTTTCAATTGGTACAGACATGGTAAAATTTATTGAAGTGAATAAACTTGGTGGATGTTATGGGTCCTTGTGTACTTCTAATTTACGGTCATAGTTTCAAGATTTATGGTCCATACTATATGAATAATCATTAAGATTTTTAAAACCTCCAAAATGCTTGTGTAACCCCAATACCTTATGTTTCTCATCTGATTACATTGGTCTATGTGAACCAAGTGGTGTAGGAGGACTTGTAAAGAATGTTCATCCTCTCATGTTATTTTAAATTGATTTGGAATGTGTAGATATGAAGGAATAGGTATAAGTATCTAATTGTGATATAAGTGAGCATAATTAATCTATATAACAATGTTTTATTAGTTATAATTTTTTGTCCTCCTATGAATGGATTTAGATCAAGGATAATATGTTTGTTTTAAACATCATAAAGCATGGTTAATCATATTCTCCATTAAAGGTTTAGTATCAAGATAATAATTGGTGGATTTCAACATCTTGGACACTTGATACAATCAAGTAACCTTTCACATGCACTTACAAGTTGTTACATGAAAATTAGTCATGTTTAGACCAAAAAGAGAGATTAAATCATTTTTGGAAACATTTGAACTCACTTTGTCATCTCAGAACCAATTCATTGATCAAGAGAAGATCATAGTGTAATTGGTACGATAATTACATACAACCAAACATAGGAGAGTTATAGAGTTAAATAAATTTGATTAATAAGATTTTTTTACCTTAACTTCTCTGAAAAATTATCATGCCTTTTAAAATGCCATATATTGGTGAAATTTTATGAGGCTAGGCAAGTCTAATGGCTTCCTTATTATATTCTAGGCCTAGAGGTTAAATATGAGCACAAGAGAAGGTTAATAGGTCAATATATATTGATGTTTTATTGACTTTAAACTCATTCAAGTTTCCAATGAAAACACTTGAATCTATAGTGCCATTAAAGCCAACATGAACTTGGAGCAGCATGTAGACCTATAGTGCACTGGTGATAGAGAGATAGTACCATGTGAGGGGAGAGACATGTTCATTTAGGTGTGATGTAGTATTAGTGACATGATGAAAAACCAAAGGCATGAAAAATATTTCTTAGACATGAATCGCCACCTATAGGAATCTCTTGACTTCCCAAATAAACACATATAGTTTGAAATAAGAATTGCAGATAGCCTAATCTAATGAAAGTGCAAACTTGGTTGGAAGATAGTGGTGAAATATTTTTGATCACATAGAAATCACTATTATAATAATGATAAAACATTCCATGATATTATCATAGGTAGGTATGAAAAAGATATAGTCATAACTAAGGGTTCATAGGCACAACCAAAAAACCTACATATAATCACAGTCTTATAAGCTAATTTTGAGAATTTGGAGGCTTGAATTCTATATAAGTATGATTTGGCCTTGAAATTATAGAGGGTCCTCTTGACCTAAACTATACCTCCATAGTATCATCTAATTTAAACCAATAGGGGAAGTGTCCCCTATTTTGTCTTGGATCAAAGACACTCTAAAATTAATATACCTATAAACTTATTACATAAATGATAAATAGGATGAATGTCATATTATTTAAACATTGTGAGAATATGTATAGGATTGGGTTGCATTTAAATTTTTTTTAGAAGGTCCTATGGTCATCAGAATCAATCAGAGGTGGTCACCTACTCAAATACATAGTCATGCTTATTAGGCAAAGAACTATGCATGAACCCTCATGGCTTCTAATGGCACTCATATGGTCATATGATCATTAAAATTAGTTTTATAATATTAATGGGAGAGTGGAGGATTTATTAGAGTAATTATTTTATAGGGAACAACTCAAATTTGTCATTTTGGACTAAATTTATCTCAGGGGTGCCCAAAATGCAAGTAGTTAATCAATAAGCCATTTTATTTCCTTCATATATTTACGTATAATATGAATGGTGTCTTAAGAGATTATGGATAGTTGAGGGATGTATTTAAATCAAAATAAGTGTTATTGGTTTGAGGGTTAAGGGTTGAACCTTTATGAATCACTATTAACAACCTAAATGACTTAAAACCCTCCTAAAATCCTTATATGATCCTGATGAGAATGGTATGAATAATTATGATTATAGGATGGGTTAATTCACCTGGAAGATTTTTTTGAAATTCTTGACACTCTCTACATCTCCTTGACATTTGATTGTTCCATAATGTCACTTGTATAAACATGTCAAATATTATGTTTTCTACAAGTTTTGAGTTGAATTAAAGGTGTAGAAGGGAATTTATAGGTGAAAGCCATTATGGAAGGTTTATGGAGATGTATTTAAATTCCTCATACCTTATTCTCACCTTATAGATGCATGGAAACCCATATGATAAATTTGTTGTCATAGGTAGTCTTGAATAGGATAGTGAGAAGCAATGTGACTATCAAAAATGGGAGGTAAGAACTATGATATTGAATCTTATTTAAGTTTAAATGATATAAAAGTGGACAAATAAATTTTAAATAGGTGTCTTACATCCTTAAAATGAACTTTATTAAACAAATTCAAGTCACAATAGTGACAAGTGTGAGAGCCTAAGCCTAGAAGGCTAATGAGTGACTGCAAGAAGGTAAGTTAAAAATGACAAAGAGAAGGCTATCAGATGGAAAGGTATATAATTAATTTAAAAAATCATTTTTTCACCTTCCTAAGATTATGTGTCAATTATTTATATAATAGTTTTGGATAGTTAGTGAACTCCTCATCAAGAAGGGTAGATTTAAGAAGGACATGGAATATCTCTATGCCAACTTTAAGAAAGATGTCATGTTCTATATGGAAATTTGTCCAAGATAACTCTATGAAATATTATCTAATGTGTTCTCTTACATTTTAACTTTTTTTCAAGTCTAGACACTTGGCATTGTGACTATTCAACTTCATTCCTTATCTCTCCTCTCTTATGCTCTATATATTGAAGCCATTTAGGCATTATAATGAATCCAACATTGGTATGGATAAGCCTTGCTAGTTTTACATCCATTTTTTCCTTTGAATAAAGTTATACATTTGACTTAGTCTTTTTCATTCTTTCCTGGGTATGTCAAGTAGTCCATTTGGATGACAAGTGATGAATGTTTTCTCCTTGCTTCCATTCTACTCTTATATTCATTATTTGAGTAATTCATTTATTATAACATGTATCATGAAGAATATGTGTAATATAGGTGTATTTAAAAGTGTGAATGATATTATAAATGTATAAAATTAGACCTCCCAAATACCCACCTCTAGATATGCATAACAATATACCTCCATGTAGAAACAATTATGCTAGAAGAACTTTGAGTTGAGATTAGTTTTAGCAGTCTTATTTCTTAGTGAAAATATGAGTATTTTTGTGGAGTTATATTTCTTGTATCACCTTCATTATTTTATGTTGATTTTATGTTTCCCTCTTCCCTTTTCACCACCAATAGTGATTATCTTAGTGTAGTGTGTAAGCCTAAAAGATAACTCAAGGGAGCTAGCCCTTCAATCTAGAGATCCGTATCTTTTAGTATCTTGCCTAAATATAGAGATAGTTCCATGTTATCCCAAATTTTATAAAGTCTCCTTGACATCTCTAGGGTGAAATTTGGGATATAATAAGTACCAAAGTGAAAACCTCTTTTAGGTGCTTTTGGACCTGGGAAAAAGTAAATAAAAATATGAGTCCCTTAATAAAAACCTATTTCAAGAACCATTAGATGATGAAATTAACCTTATTTAAAATGAATCCCATGCCTCATCCAATCCCATAACTTAATGTAGACCAATAATATATTTAGAGGATCATAAATTATTTGATCATTAACTCAAGATTTCCCACATGCCCTTGCCAAATGGCTTTTATCATAGCTTATTGATTCATATTACTCCTACATAGGTGAAATAAATGAGCCATTCATGCCACCAGATGAATAAAAATACCAATGTACTACATTTCCAACTATTCTAGAAGATGGTTCCATGCTTCTTGTGGAGGATATTAGAGAAGCCAATATTAAAACACCATCTAGTCTTAAATGGATAAAAATTGGAGTGCCCTCATTGAATATGAATATGAGCTTATTACTTCCATCATTTGGTATTTTATTGATATTTATTCCTAGTATTATTCATATATGTCTATCTTGGACCTTGCTTTAGTTATACATCACCTTGTTTTACACCTTGACGTCAAGACAATCAAGTAGAAGATAATAAAAATACATCTTTGCATAATCATAATTGTCAAGAAAGAATTATAAAAACTATTGAAAGTAGGGTGTATCCATCCTATAGATTATTTAGAGTGGATCTCCAACATCATCCCAGTCAGTCAATAAAAATCCACAATGATTGATTTCAAAGATATCAATAAAGCATGCTTAAAGAATGACTTTCCTTTAACCAATAGTGATATAATTGTAGATTCCACAACAAGATATGAGATGATATCTCGTATGTATGGATTCTTTGGATATAGTTAGATCAAAATCACACCTGAATAACAACATAAGATAATGTTTTCCACTCCATGGGAAATGTTTTTCTATCAATTGATGCCATTTGGACTCAAGAATGCCAATACCACATACAAATGTGCAGTGATTCTCATTTTCCATGACATGATGCACCATATTGTTTAAGATTACATGGATGTTATTTTATAAAAATCCAATACCAAAGTAGGACATCTAGATGCATTATGAAGAATATTTGGAAGGTTTTATGAATACAAGTTTAGACTTAACCCTAAAAGGTGCATCTTTGGTGTTACTTCTAACAAATTACTAGGTTTCATTATCTCTTATAAGGGCATTAAATTCAATCTATCCAAGGTTAAGTTCATTATATAAATGCCTCCATATTATAATCTAAATTAGATTTATAGCCCACAAGTTAAGATTCAAACTATCAAGTGATTTATTTCTTAGTTGGTAATATATTCCATCCCTTCATGCATATTTTGAAGAAAGGTATCATTTTATCATGGAATACTAATTTTCAATAAGACTTGAGAAACTAAAATAATATCTAGAAAATCCTCCTATTATCACTCCATCAACACCTAGAAAACCATTAATTCTTTACATATCAATAACTTAATGTGCCTTGGGGGAACTCCAAGTAAAAATAATGATTGTGGGAAAGAAAGAGTTGTATACTATTTGAGCTAGACATTGGTAGCCTATGAACATAATTATAACTTACTTGAAAAATATAGTTTAACAATGGTGTTTTTAGCCTAAAAGTGGTGATATTATATGCTAAAAATAATACTATTGTCATTGCCAAAGTGGACCCAATCAAATACATACTTTCCAATGCAAATTTGACTAGTCATATGGCCAAATTGATCATGATATTCAATGAATTTGAGATCAAATATGTACATTAAAAGACCATTAAGGGGAATGTACTTATAGATCAACTTGCTCAATCACCCTTATTAGATACCAATCCACTCATTTTTAGTTTACCTAATGAGTTAATCATGACTCTAGATGACACTTATTTTGATCCTTAGCGCTATAATCTTTAATTTGATGATTCATACACTTCTCATGGATTTAAAGCCAATATTATATTCATAACACCACATGGGGATTTTATTCCCAAAGCATTCCAAATTGGTTTTTCTTGGACCAACAATATAAAGAAATATGAATCACTCATTGTAAGGATTCATCTAGAAGTGTAATGGAATATCAAGAACTTACATGTTCATGGATATTTTAAAATCATCATTGAATAGGTGAAAAATCAATACCAGACCAAATATGACAAGATTATTTCTTACAAAAATATGGTGGACCATCTTAAATAGATCTTTTGACACATCTAAAAAAATAGGAATGTAGATGAAATGGTGAAAATTGGTTCACTAATAGCCATTTGAGATCATGTTCTAGATTATTAATTCCTCATCACACATCTTTTAAGGCCATCTCATGAATGTTTAAAATATGAAATGGTATGTGATATTTTTGGTCCTAGTTCAGCTTGGTAATATAATATATACACCTACCTTCATAATAATATTATCCCTTATATCATTTCCCACAACAAAAAAAAATCATTAATTCATAATATTTAATGTTATACAATACTCATGGCCATACTCTATCATAGAGGATATGATGGAACTCTACTTCCCTTTTCATCTTCGTTAAAGTCTAGATTAATACTTAAATAAGTAGATTAAGGGATTTTTGAGGCCCACAATATTATAATTTTCCTTACCAATAAATTCCTAAATATAAGTTATTACTACACCACTATAAACATTGATGCATATGCTTATGTAAAAAAGTGTGGGGCTTGTCAAAAACATGCCAATGTCATTAATGCACCATCTCATCCACTTCATTTGATCACTATGCCATGGTAATTTTACATATGGGGACTCAATCTTGTAGTTAAAATAAATCATACTTATTCATATGGCCATAAAAATATCCTCACTACAACTAAATATTTTATAAAATAGATTGAAGCCATTCCACTCACTTACGTAAAATGTAAGCAGCTTTCAAAATTCATCCTGAATCACCTCATTGTATGCTTTGGCATTCCCTTTGACCTTATTTCTAAAAATGATGAATAATTTAAAAATAAGTATAAATTCATATATTCCAAATACCATATCAATAAATAATTTTATACTACCTATTTTCCTCAAAGCAATGGCCAAGCCTAAGCATCTAAGAAAATCTTCATCCAAATCCTTAAAAAAATTATTAATACTTTATACTTGATTAGAATTTACAAATATTTCCTACCTTTTAGGACTACCATATCAATACCAAAACCCCAATAGGAGACACACCATACTCCCTTATTTATGACATTGAAGTTATTCTCCCTATCGAGATCAAGTTACCTTCTTTGAACATTTCATTGAAGGATATCATTGATGAGAAGGAATATATAATTTCTTAGCTCCAATAATTATAACTACTTAACTAAAAATGTGTAGATACTTTGAATAATATCTATCCATATAATAATAGGTTGTTTCATAGTTATATCAAGTGTATGAAATATAGATATTGAGATCTTACTAAGCTAGTCTTGAAATAAAATCAAAAGAATACCACTATTGCCCATGAAAACAAGGGAAAATTTGAACCTAATTAGATGGTCCCATTCATCATCATAATAAATTATGGATATGTTTCATGTATATTGGATACACTATATGGGTAAGAGATAGATGATCCCATGAATATTATGCATATTAATCATTTTTACACTTGATTTTCTTGACCATTGCTTATGAAGACCTTTGATTGGGGGCATGACCTAGAAAATCCCTCCCTTCATCCCAATTATAATTAAGTTAGTACATATTGATATTATTCACCCATATTATTACCAATCCTAATCTTGATTTTGGTTCATCAGTCTAGTAGACAATTTAAGATGACATAATTCATAGAAAGTTTTGAGTAGATTATTCAAATTTGGTCACCATTAACAGATCTAGAATAGGCAGTATCTTAGAGTAGTTTATACATGATTTCCCTATATTGTGGTATTTGAATTACATATTTTATCTATTTTTAAATCATGTATCATTTGTTATGTTCATGTTCCATTCCTATTTTCCTTCATTTTATTGATTTGTAGTATTTTCCACTAAGGTTGAATTGCATTGACTTGATGTCCATTTGGACTATGTAGAAAGTGTTTAGTTTTTGAGGTTAGATCAGTCACCCTTTTTACACACTCATAATTTTAAAAATAATTTAAGCCAAACTCTCACAATTTTTAAAGTTAAAAAAAATTTCATCTCATAATCCTCCATTGAGTTAAGAAGCCACAACCCAAAAATATTCAAAATAGTTAGAAAAACTGTCAAATTTTTAAAATCCTAGAAAAAAACTAAAAAAACAAAAAGGTTAAAATAAAAGGAACTTAAAATATCCATGTGAGATATTAATAAAAAAATATTTACTTTTTTTTTCATCTAATTCACTAGTGGCCATTGGATCTTTTTTGGATGGTGTGATTTATCATATTTGTCAAGTAAGAGCCTGTTATCCAACTTTGATCATTTCTAAATTACCATTGATATTATTTCATTTATCCTCTCATTTCTAGGAGAAATACATCAACATGAGGTCTACACATACTATGTAGGGAATGTTTGGATGCATGGGGTAGCTTGACCAATCTTATTACCACTCCATTTTTACATGTCTAAAACAATCTCATTATTTTTTGAGTGTACTTTTAATATTATTCTTTTATAATCAAATATTTTACTTGTCATCATTTTTTTATTTCCCACATATGTGAGAGAAATAAATTTGGCCTAAATTCTATTGAACTCTGTAAGTAACATCCACTTGCATGGGGCATTTGGAGACAACACAGCCAACTCTTCCTTTTTATTATATTCCTCCCTTCAATTTGAGTTGTCATCTTATCTAATAACTTGACATCTAGAGATTATGGGTAGAATATGAAAGAGTAATGCCTTACTCTCACCCACATATAAATGATTCATAAATTTATTTTGCTATGGTGTGTTGGTGTGTTTATGTGTTTGTTAATGATGATTAATTTTTATTGTTGTTGGTGTGATTATTCAGTTTTCCTATGAACAACATTATGTGTTTTGTTTCATTTATTTTTTATTTGTGTTTTCTTGCTTATTTGATTTATTATTTATTTCCTTTTCCTATTATCACATTGACTCAATCTATTATGATAGTTTGGCATATTCCAACATTATCATCATGGTTTTTATCATTGATGCATTATTTTCAATTATCTATTGGATCAAAGTTGGTCCTTAGGTACATTACAAATTAATCACCATGGTGTTTTACACCATGGTGCATATCAATATATGATATGTCAAAAATAAAATATTTTAAGTATCACACGTAATGATACATAAAAATCTCTCTTTGACTAATATAATACATCTTGATTATTGAAATCTTTTGAGTAGTCTATATGTTACACATGATACATATCAATAAATGAGTGTATACAAAATTCATAATCATTATTATTCATCATGTATTTCATTCCCATTAAGCATTCTCATGTTCATAATTTTTTGTGGCTTATTCATTATTTAAAAATTCATTATACCCTCACACCTAAATTTTCACCTATTCATCATTAATCTATGTAACAAGTTACACCCTTAAGCAATGCTTGTCAACCAATTGGTCAATTAATTAATAATCATTTATCAAAATGAAAATACACCTTATTAAGGAAAAATAATTGGATTGATCCAAGATCAAATCTTCCCTAATGGGTAAGCTTATTAAATCAATTAAATACCATCCTCTTTTGGGATGGTTCCATCATTCAATCTTTGTTATAATTCTAATACTAAAACTTTCATCATGTTTGGGGCAAGTCAATGTGTATTGCTTGTTTTGGAATGTATCCTTCCCACTTCCACTTAAATTGGGTCTAATTATTATTTTTACTTAAAAATATTTGAAATCAAAGCGTTCATGCATTAGCTCAAGTGGGTTAATTTTAGCCATGAGTTAATTTCTTCCATTCTTGCTTCTTCCTATCTTTTTTGAGGGCCCATCTATTTTCAATGATTCCTTGATTGTCCCCTTTAGGGAGAATCTAGGCCTAATAAATAACCCCTTGGGACATCAATATAAGTTTACCAACTCATAATTTTTTTAAGAGAAGCGTGAAGACATCATTCTTCAAGCATTATCAAATTTATTCTTAATGACTTTTTCATTCTTTGAAAATCTATTACTATGTGTAGTGTCCCATAACACCTTATCGAACAAGGGGAAAATGTAGACATTAATTTTAATCACTTACATGTATAAAATGAAATCAAGATCAAATTTCCATAATCACATATAAAACTATAAATCTATAATGGACCTAATTTACCTGACCAACTACCATTTAAACACAAAATCATGCTCACACATTCCTGATTGGGGAAATGAATAATATTGCATCATTAATATTATCTAGTGAATAATTAATTAATTAAATCCTTTAAAAATGTATTCATAGGATAATTAAGTGATTATTTAATTGATAAATAAACATTTCAAAATTTACCATTGTTTTAATTACTAATTATTCACCTTGATTAATTAGCCCAATCTTTCCTCTAATGGAAAATTCCATGAATTTAGAATTATCCATTTTTATAAAATCAAAATTGAATTATTTAAAAACATGTATTATGCCATTCAGGAAGTAAATGGGAAAGATAATGAGTAAACTTCATCTCTTACACACTCTTCCTCTTCCACATTCTAAGAGGACCAATGACTACACTTTTTTTTCAACATACCTTCCATGCTCCAAAAGGCCTTAAATGTTAGATATTATACACTCCATGTGTGTGATCATGAGTTTGATTAATAATATTCCACAATTTGTTTTTATGTCAAATCAATGGTTCACAAACATCCAAAAATTCTATAAAACAAGGGCATTTGGCCATTATAGACAAGCTTCTTCATGCAAACTTACTCTACCAAATTATACAAGGAGCTTCAACCAATTATCATATGAAAGAAAAGATAATCTAAGAATAAAATGTAAATAAGGAGAGTTGATTACTGCACATGGAATAAAGTATTTCCACAGACTACATAGCCTACAAACCAATTTCAAACTCTTTGAACTGGTTCTTAAGAAAATCTTCTAAGGAGGTACAAACATTGTTTTTATCTTCTAATGTGTATTTATTACTTGTTTTACACATATCTAAACCTAAGGATTAATATTTAGATGTTAATTATTAGATTTTTTTTAATTTTGATCACTAACAGATAGACTAACCTCTCTTGGATTTCTAATCTATGATGGCATTTTTCATGTTTACTATGTTTTGAAATATTGTACTTGTTAGCTATTTTATATTGGAAGGACTATAACTATAAGCAAATGGTATAATAAAATATACATTTTCTCAATATTTATTTCTAAAGTATATATAAACCAATTTATATGAATTGGTTGAACTATTCCAAACTCTTTTGGGTACTTGTTGTGATGTTTGTTTATTGGAAATAATATATGAGACCTATTTAATAAATAACTTGGTAATGTGTATCATTTCTCACTTATTTATTGATTAATTGGTGGTGTATAAAATTAAAAAATGAAACATTTAAGTGTATGTATTTGATTGCATTGATTGAGGAAATTGAAAGAAAATGTTTTGATATGAATAAAACATTTATAATATCATCTCTTTTTTATTTATTCGTGAAATAATAAAGTATTGTTTGTTTCTCATATATTAATTTAAACTCCTAAGAATAATGGATTACTTTATTTAAACAATAATAATGTGTTTACATCCCTGCACATTAGTAAATTAATTTTAAGGTATGTGTTATCACTGAGAGTTGTACCCTTTGAGGAGTTGTTTTAGGCCTCCTCACTTATTCGATACAATGGGAACACTCTGAGGCTTAGTTGGAGTGATGTTCTAGAGAAGGTTGCCTTCCTTTGATGGATCACCTAGACTAACACTAAAATACTACTTGATGAGAAAAAGGGGAAGGAAAACATAAATTTAAATTAAAAAAATAAGAAAGGTGATGCATTAGATGATGTATGATTCCTATACTAGCTTCCTAATAACACTATATAACTCATTATTGACTTAAAAACTTTTACACTCTCCTCAAATAGGATATTTAAAAATTTATATTTCATGAGTGTTATCATTATATACATAAGACATTGAGACACAATTTAAGAGTTTTAGGCCAGACACAATTAACAAATTTCTAAAAAAATTCACTATGCTAGATAATATCAACACAACATATAACCTGCATAAGTTTAATTTACTAATAATAGGGTGAAAACAAAGGACATATAAAATTAATAGCAAGTTCTCTCATAAATTTAGATATACTAAGCATCAAAATCAAAAAATTATATCAACATAAGGAAGGTAACCTCAGTCTTTATTAATTTAAGAGGCTTAATAAGCCAACATCACAAAATGTACAAATTTTCACCATACCCAGATTGAGGGATCATAGGTGGATCAATTTCTATAGCATTTATATGCTATAAAGAGTCATAATGATGAAAAATCTACCTAGTTATATAATTAAAATATCTAGAGTTTGGGGTCTGAATTGGCTTTGCTCACTAATGGGGAGAATTCAAATTGAATCATGACTATAAGAGGTGGATTTAAAGATTGGGATAATCTCCTTAGGAATGCCATGGCCACTCCTATGTAACTAACTACCATGTGTCTTTAAGCTTACATCTTATCTTATATTTGATTTCACTTACATGATGATTTTAGGGCTAGATTCCATTGCTTTTTCCCCTAGTCTACCAATTGGAGTCAAGATACACCATGCTTTACAAAATTAAGCCATTCTACCATTGATTATATGAATCAAATGCAATTACAAAATTTTATCACAAGTTTATAGCTAAACAGGATTAAAATTCCATAAAATTTGCCTTAGATAGTGTCATTTAAATGCTAATGAACCCCTCATGGTAGGTTTCAACCACATGGTATTATTAGGATCACTCTAGCCTTTTGGAAATTTTGATAGTTTTAATGTTTACATGGCCATAAACTTTAATCCATTATCTTACAATATGCATAGCTAGTGTGTCATTTTTCTTGGATAAGGGCCTACCACATGGCTATTTATCACTCTTTAGTTGATCTAATTCAATCTATTTAAACTATTCATCCTATAGTGAAGTTACATTTTTAAAAGTGGCATCATCCTCCTTACCTATTATATAGATTATTATTCTTCCTATACTAACTATAGGCCTATAGAGAAATGAGATTCCATCACATAGTGCCATACCAATTTTCCCCACTCTAATAAACTTTATCAAGCTACACAAAAATATTTGGTAGAGTGGGGTAATGGGATTTCACTATGTGACATCATATTTATAACCTAGAGTTTTGATAGACCTTTAAAACTATATGGATGATTCTAGGTCATTAGGTCACCAGGATTGTGACACATAGAATCATCCTAATTGCTCAATTTCTTAGATATTTGATGGCATCATTGCTTCACTAGGTAAACTTTTAATAAAATTGAATAAGTCTTAAAATCATTTTGGAATAAGCTAAGGATCATTTGGGTTTGACATAAGGCACCAGGTGAATAGAATCATCTAAGTATGTAAATACTTTCAATGATTTGTTAGAGCAATCAGGACCCATATATGAATATTGTATGGCACTGAGATGATTGAAGAGGAGCCCTAACACACTAACAATCTTGGAAACTGTTAGGACATCACTTGAGGCTAGTCAAATTTAAAATAGTGCTCCCAAAACTATCATCAATAGAAATGAGCTTGAAATCAACTAAGTGTTTCATTGTTTGATGTCTATAGGATCTAGGAGTGCTCTATGTTTGTTAAGAAGGCTGATAAGAAGGCCTAGAAGATTGTAATAAGGTCAAGAATGCCCTTAAAATGCCTAAGTGCTAAAAATTAAATGAGCCCAACCTGATACTCATTTAATTTACTTTGAATCAACTAAGTCTTGATAAGACTTCAAGTGATCTGAATCCTTGAATTGAATTAGATGTGGCTTCACCCATGGTGATAAAAATTGGTCAATAGTATGATGGGACTCTTAAAAAAATGTAATAATAGGTTATCTTGTTGTAGGAACTTTTGGGTTCCACTCACATTTCTTTGTTAATTTAAATGGTTCCAATTTGTCTTTAGAACAATTGTGTTTCTATGACTCTTGAGTTATTTGGGAAAAATTTATGATGGTGTTTCCATGTAAAATGTTAAAGTAACTTTTTGGTGAGAAATTTCTCCTTTGTTTAGCATTATGTTTTTACCACTATTTCTGGTCAATAGAACTGGAACATTCTAATTTAATGAAGTTATTTAGTTATAAATACTATTATGTAGATGAATAAAATTATATGCATGCCATTAAAATATATTGTTGGAAGTTAATCAATTATTTGGATTAATGATCCTTGAACTATAACGCATATGATAAGACATAAGATGTTCAAATACAGAGTCCTTGTTAATTTTATAATATTATATATCATTTTATTTTAATTATCAATTGTGAGCCTAAATGCTTAACACTCAATAGTTGGATGGTTCTTAGATGTGAAACTTTAATGGTATCATAATGGGATTTATCTTATTGATATGCATTATAAAATGTTTATGAAAATGATAATTATTTTTATTAAAATATTTCCAAGAGAATGAATTATGATATAGAGGACATTCAAAGGATGTGGTGACCCTAGTATCAAGTGAAATAGATTTAATTAGGCAGAATTGAATAAATGTTATTATTATATGTGAAATACATATGAAAGAAAATTTTAATTATTATTAGTAAGTTAAGCCATTTTAGAAGATGGAAATTTGATGCTTGTGTTAACGGGAATTAATATTACTCTTAAGTTAAGGTTTATTTTGAAATTAACACTTCATATTTCTATAATTAAGATGCTTAAGCCTATTCAAATTATTTAAAATTTTAGGTTTAGTTTTGATCACACTATTGTTAATATGATATATTTGGAAATATTCCTTTGTGTTAGAATTAGTTGTGTACTACTCTTATGCATATCATAGACTCTTTATGAGTGAGTTTTGTTTATTTGATCTAATGAGAAATACGAATCACATGCATAAATGTTAAGATATTAATTTATAAGATGACAACAATAACCTTATACATCTCGAGCTTAATATATAGAGAGGCTTAATCCTTTTCTTATAATTTCTGCTCAAGACACCTATTCCTAAATGATTTATATTCCATGAACCCTTTTCCAATCCTACTTGAAAATAAATCTTCAAGTTTATATAATTTTTATAAGAAATATGGGTTATATATATTTGGTTCATTGAAATAAAACCTTAATCATTACTTGTATGAGAAAAATTATATAAAAATAGGCTAGGGTGATTTAAATTTTTTATCTGATACTCTTTATTCTCAATTTAGAATAATTGTTTAAAAAATGTCACCATAAACCATTTGTACTTATTAAATTATTGACATTGACTCACCTTATTGGATAGCATAAAATTATATCTAGGAACACCTTTCTTAATGGAACCAAATATAATAGTGTTTATAGTGATATAATAAAAATTTAAAATCCACCCAAATAGTATCTATATTATTAGTACATGTTTAATATTATTTATCACAATTATCTACACCCTAATACAATATATGATGTTCCTCCTCTTTTACTTGTTGTATCAATTTCAAGACAATTTTTTGTGTGGTTTTATATACATTAGACAAAGTATAACATGTAATATGAAATTATATAAAAAAATGGTCACCATTCCTCTTTTTTTTAAGTTCTCATAAATTATTTATAAGGTTTATTTCATTTTTAACTTACATTTTTTATATTAAAACCCCATATAGATAAAGAATAAGAAAGTGTTTTTTGGGAGCTACAAAAAATAATCATATTGAGATACAAAAATAATTGAAAACATAATAATTTATTAATTTTATATTTAATGTTTCAATTAAAGTTTAAATGAATAGATTGAAAATGATAGGTAAAAATAAAACTAATTGTGGTAATAAAGTAACAAAAGTTTTTAAATTGTTATTTTGTTTTGAATACCTAATTGGCACCCAAAAGTGGTGATTTATTATATTTGATTTTGTGTACTTGTTGTTGTTACATATAATTTTGACAATCATCAAGTTATTTAGTCTTGTCATCATGTTGTTTAATACATAGTTTTTTCTATGGAGGGTTTGAATTTGTCTTTATATTTATTTCCTCTTTCATGGACATCCTTGATTATAATGGCTTAACCAATTATAATAAAAAATAATGCAATAGAAATAATTTTATTAATAATATAAATATGTGGGACTATTTTATAAGAGTAATATGAATTTATTTTTAGTGATTCACCTTCATTTAGATTCAGATATTTTTAGTAATTTTTAACACAATCTCTTGAAGTATATTTTCAACTATGAATATTATTGAATCTCTTTATAAATTTATTGTTTCGTATAATGCATTTTTTTGACCATAAATAATCATAATAGGGTTTGAATATATATTTCATATATTGATCATGTGCTTCAAAAAATGCACTAATATTTCAAACTTAAATGGATGATCTAATATAAAAATACTAATATTTATTAGATGCAAAATATCCAAGGGATCTGTATGTGAACAATCAAATTATATATCCACATCTTTCTCAATAATGTTGTTTGTGTTTTGAATCCCAAATCTGTCATAAATCACAAATAATCCATCTAACACACCTTAATAAATTATTTAATTCATGTTTTTAAATTTTTTTATGTAGATATGTATAGTTTTAATAAAAATGTGCACTTCAATATCTAGGACAAGAAAGATAAAAAGAAATAAACCATTGCATTAGAACCAATGTAAGAGAGAATATCTATAATATCACCTTTTTTAATTTTTGTTATAACATTACATAAATCAATAATAATAAATCCAAGGTTAAGGGGAGGGAGATGATGTTTTAATTAGGTAAAAGTTGTGCTCAATTTAAAAGGAAAATAATTTTGGCATTATTTCATATGTATCTTTATCCCTCACCTAAGTGTTAGTAGTGAAATATGATATATACATTTATAAAAGGATTATAACATCATTTGACATTATTGTTTCCTCATTTTATATATTTTTTAACTCTTTTTTCCTTCCATAGTAGATTTTATATTACATTTTAAATCACAATATTCTAACTCTTGACACAGATAACAAAATTTACTTTCATGAATATTAAACTTTTCCATGACATTAGATGTAGTGTTTTCTATCAAAGCAAGTTCTTTTGGCATTCATGACTTAAGATAGTCTAGAATTTTTTCCATTTTATTTGTATATTATTTTATTATTTTTAATAATAAATTAATTTTTATTATCTAAAACCAAGTTAAAATAATATTCCTAGATAAAATTATCCATTTATAACTTTTTCTACAAGTATTGATAACTCTTTTGGAGACATTCACCATGTTCCTCTGGATAGATTTGTTGTTAAATTGTCAAGAGAATTTGGATTGAAATATGGAATACAAAATTATTTTAGATAACATTTAATCCCACAATTTATATATAGTTTAAAACAAAACACCTATTTTTCCCATATATCATCTAGTAGGAGGCTAAACGATATCTTATCTTTCAAGCTATCTATTTTTTGATTTTCAAAAATATTCAATATTTATATTTGAAAGGATTGATTTAAAACATGAAAACAAAGGTTTATAAATGTATTTTAAATAAATTACCTAATGATATTTCAATTCAATAATAATTATTAAATACATTACAATATTTTGCCTTTTCATGGCCTATTCCAAGTCATTGTGATCTTCTCTCAATGATCCATAGTGACCTTGCATTGTATAGCTAGTCAAGAATTTTTTATGAAACCATATCTTATTTACCATGTATTTTGCTTAAAAATGCTAATTATATGCTTATTTGTGGGATTTTATGATAGAACATGAGTAGAACTCTATTTGATTCTACAATCTACAAATGCAAAACTATGGTTTGTAACTATAGTATTTTTTATTTGATGTGTTGACCATCAATAGTATAAAAATGAGTCTTTGTGTCACAAAAGTATTTATTTAAATATATAGTTATTATTTAATAAAAAATTTCATAAAATTTATCAATATTAAATTCATTTAAAAATGAATAGGGTTATATAATAGTGAGTTAACTAGTTGATCAACACTATCTTTGTCAAGAGATTGATATTGCAATTTAGAAGGTTCTAAGTGACAGTGCTCAATTATTATTTTGAAATATTTTTTGTTGAACACAAAAATTCAATTACTTGAGTTTTTTAATCTTAAATTTTTTTGAGATCTTTTTCATCCTATTTTATAGTAGTCGTTTGTCATGCTATGTATTTCAATTCATAAAACAAACATTGAAGTATCTTTTTCAGGCCAGCCAATTTTATGTCTCATAATAGAGTAATATTTTCACATGAAATTTTATTTTACAAAATTCATTATCCATATTTAATTGATTAACAAATGATGAATTAAATTCATACTGATAATTTATTTGGAATATGGTCCCATTCCCATTGTAATTATTTTGACTATTTTCTATACCAAATTTTCTAGAATATGGATAAGGTTATATTTTCCAACCATAGGAATAACAATAATCCATTTGGAATTTGGTAGAATAAACCATCCCACTTTTTCTATACAATTCCACCTATAATTCCATTTGAATTAAAATTAGATTTTTATAAATACATTTCATATTAAATATAATTTTGAAAGCTTCATGTGCCCCTAATATTGAATGAAACAACCACAAGTCATTATGTTAGTTATCTTTAAAATATATATCTACAAAACATTATTCATCTCTTCTTTCCCAGTGAATGGATCTATTTATGAATTGTATCTCTCTATATGAGGTGTTGCCAATTAGAGCCATTGTTTCCTATAAACAAATTATTATCAATTGTTGAGTTTAAATACACACATACTATATCAAATTTATCATAGTCAACATGTTAAATTAATAGTCAATAATAGTGTAAGTAAAATAATAACTAATAAAAAAGAGATACAAAATAAATTTAATAATATATGTAAGTATAAGAATAATTAAAGGATGATGGATATAAATAAACTAGGACACTTTTTCATATTTAAAGTGGGAGGCCACCCATGATAAAATATATATTGGAATGGATTCATTTTGATTATAAATCTTAGGCATTATATCTAACAATAAATAAATTTTGGTACTCTTCAATTGGGAAGGATCCTTGTTGAATTACTTAAATTAATTTCCCTTACTTACCCCATAGTAAATATTCCATGTTAAGATTTAGTTCTCTCACGTGGATTTAGTGTTTCACATTATAATATTAATTAAGTAGTTTGTGTGTGTAAACAACGTGTGGAACAAATAATGTAAGTTATTTTTTAGAACAAATCATGTAGAGTTTGTAGAAGATATGATAGGTTGAGTGATAATATTTAAGAGATATTTATTTGGATAAGATATTAGTGTTAACTCCTATTTTGTATTGGATATTCACACTATTTTTTTTAATTTATTCCATTAAATATCAAATTAAAGTTGATTGACCCCCAAATTATGTTGTGCATGTCTAAACTTTTAGATATTTCCCCTTTAAATAAATTATCCAATATGGAGTAATTATTAAATATTGTATCATATTATACTCCCTTTAAACTCTCTATTTTTCCTCCATTAATTTTTTTATTGTAAAAAAATGGTCTAGTGCCTATGCAGTACAACCCACATATAAATGCCATATTTTACCATCCACCCTACATTCACATTGTTAAAAAAATTTAGTGTTGATGAATTTTTTTTGTCATTTTCCAATCACCCACATATCATATCTCTTTCCATAGTATTAATTCTACCCTTATTATTAATATGCATGTTTTTCATAGTTTACATCCCAAAAAATGGACAAACCTTTTTATTTAGTAGGTTTAGTAAAATTGTAATTTTTCTCTCAATTTTAAATAAAAATAAGAATTTAGAAGTGTTAAATAAATAATATAAAGAGGATAAAAAAACAAAAAATGGTTTGAAGATATTTTGAAATTTAGAGAGTTGTTATGCATACAAAATAAGGGATGTGAAGGCAATTTCAGGGTAAAAAAACTTACATATCATCTATATCTCCGTGTCAAGGTTTGAGTTTATATATATTGGATTTGATTAACAATATCATATAAAAAATATTTTTATCACCTTAATTTCCCTCTCCATTAATCTACCTCCATTAGGTTGTGTTCCCATTAAATCATTGTCAAAATAAAGCTTCACAACTTGCATAGTCCTATAGGTGGCTCACCTTTTTCTAGGCAAAGGTAATTTGTGAAGTATTTATGTTTTGGTTTAGGTATTTAGGTGTGTATTTGTTTAAATATTATTAAATATTTTAGGTTTATTAAAATATTTTATTTTGTGATATTTATATCTTATTTCCTTTTAAATTTTTATTTCTTTTGAGGTTTTAGGTCTAATATTTACTCTTTAGGAATGAATAAAGTCTTTGAGTTTTCTAATAATGTAATTTATTTTGTGTTTAGTGTTTTAGTGTTAAATATTAGTTTTTTAATTGTTAATTTTTATTTATATATAACATGTTTTTATATTTAGTCTTTATTAATTGTTATTACATTTTGTTTAGGTTTTTATTATGTTGTTTTAGTCAATAAGATTTATCTTGTATATTTTCTATAGTTCATTTTATAGTTTAGTGTTTATTTTTTTAATTTACATTTTGATTATGTTTTTGTTATTTTTTTATAGTCATGTGTGTATGCGTTATTAGTATTTTCTCAAACTATCAAACAAGCCTATGTTACAAGGCAATAATTTTATATATAAAACATGTATGATGGATGATCTTCAATGTAATAATCCCCTATTCAATGTAATGGATGCATTCTTAGGTGAACCTGACATCCATGATTAAAAATTGTGGTGGGGGATTTATAGTTATTTGTTTCATGTGGTTCCTCTCCCCATGTTTGCATTAAGTGGAGAAAGTTAGGATTCATTCCTATCATGTGGGTTTAGTGCTTCACATTAGAATACTACTTAATATGTGTGCACAAATAATGTACAAGGAAAATAATATAAGTGATTTGTTGTAAAATATCATGTGGATTTTTTATAAGACATGATAAGCTAACTAAGAATCTCTAAGAGAGTTATGTGTGAGACATTTGTAGGGATAAGATATTAGTGTTGACTCCTAGTTTTTAGGAGATATTTACACTATATATTGTAATGTATTTTGTTGAACATTAAATCTAATTTCATTGACCCAAATATTATGTTGTGTAAATTTTATCCTTTAGATCTTTCACCATTAAATAAATTACTAATATGGAGTAATTTCTATAGGAATGCATTGTACTTGTGAAGAAGGGCATCGACATTATAAATACTTAAGCCTTGGTATTTTTCTCAACTACTCTATTAAAATTGAGCAAGTTTTCTTTGATTAAATTTCATAGACAACTATCTTGGAATTTATACTTCATTGATATATTAGGTAAGCAAACACTTATCATCATTTATTGAAATTATTTTATTTCCTTACATTTGGTTACTAGCACCTAGACTAGACACATCATGTTAAAGTTAACCTTAGTGATATTTTGGATGGATTAATACTTGGAATGTTTTTTGAACATTTGATAGTTGGCATGTGTCTTAATTTGGATAGCTTGTAACTCAATAAACCTTATGTTCATCATAAATTTTCTTCACAAGTAATTAAACTGAAAAAGTGAAAAATTATTCCACATGGTGAGATGTAATTACCTCAAATTATCACAAGGGTTCATACACCGTCAATAATGAAAGTGATTGAAAATGTAAGAGTCTAAAAAAACACAACACATGACATGTTGTGATCACCTCTCACTCCCATAGACTTCAACTTCCATCTATACTTTTAGGGAGTTAGACACTTGTAATATTTTTATGGAATTATTTTATTTATATGTTTTTGGCCACTAGAAATTATACCAATCACAAGGTTATAAAGTTAATACTAGTACTATTTTGGTCAATTTCATACTTGTAAAATTTTATAATATTTTTATATTGGACACATGTATCACTTTAGTTAGCTTGAAGCCCTAAAAAAATCAAATTCTAAATGAATTATCTTTAGAAATTATTGAAGTTCAAAATCACAAAGATGTAACACATGGTGATATGTGACTTCCTCACAAATATCACAATGGTTTTGACTCCTTGATGTTTTTGAGTGATTATTTATCTTAGAGACCATGAAAGGTGATGTGTAGAATGATGAGATCACCTCATAGTCTCATAGACTTTGACATATATTTAGACTTCCCTATCCATATATAGTGTGTGAGAGTATGAAAACATATTGTGTGGCACTAAGAGTTTACCCTCATAACCAGTTATGTATCAATCCAAGTGAAAAAATAATAAAACTATAAAATTGAACCATGTAGATGGAGAAGGACTAGGTAGGCCTTAAATATTATTACTAAAAAATCCAAGCTTGTTATTACTCTATGCAATGGTTTTCATTTATAATCTATGTCACCACACTAAATGAATATTTATATAACATAATAATTACACTTGGTTGGATTCATATTTATCACAAAACTTATATATAACAAAGAAGTAATTCATAATAAAATGTAAATTTTTTCAAATATTATTAGTGAAAATAAGACTAGTAGCATTTTTTTACTATCCATATAATGGTTTTCAATTAGAGTGTGTGGCTTCCACTCTAGGACATTTCTCGGGATGTATTTAGTGAAAATAGGATGATTAAGCTTATTTTTACTTAATGATATGGTTTTCATTTATAGGGGGTTTCATTTCATTCAAATAACATGTAACTACCTCATTTTTCTCCCTTGGTTCAAATCATTTTCATCACAAAACCTATATATTAACAACAAATAAATTATCCATAAAATGTAAACTTTTCAAATATAGTGCAAATAATATTATTATAATTTTTGTATACTATCCATGTAAGGGTTATCAATTAGAGTGAGTGGCCACCACTCTAGGATCTTTCTCAGGATGGACTTTGTGTAAATAGGATGAATAAGCTTGTTTTTACTCTATGAAATTATTGTCATTAACAAAATGGTTTTATAATTAGAATCCAATTTATTGATCAATAAATTATCCCTTTTATATTTTGCATTTTTTTCATTTGCACGTTCTAGAATAGGCAAAATTACTCTAGAATCAATGAAATGGCTCTGTAATCAATGAATTTGACCTACTAATAAGCAAATTCAACCTTTCTTACTTTTTTTTGTTTGGTGTTTTAGAAATGGTTAAATTACTATGTAATTTAAATCATTCTTAATTGGTGAAATTGACTCTACCTGCATATTAGGGAAATCATCTTTTTGATAAAAACTTGGGACCTTAAAAGTCTATATTTATTACCTATATTAAAACTTCTAACCATTTTTTATAGCACTTTGATTGGAAAAGTGTGTAGTTGATTATAATTGAATAAATTTTTCTTATACACATCTCGATTTGAGGTTAAAACAAATTCACATTTTAATTTGAGTTATAAGAAAAAATTGATTGTTTGCCATAGTTATTTCCTTTCATACAAGTTTTTTCTTCTTTCTTGAGTGTCTTGTGGGGTTATTTTACATGTATGCTCTCTCTTTTTGGTTGACTCAAAAATGTAAAGTTATTATTTTCCTTATACCCTTCTTTTTAATTTGGATCATGTGGGGTGGCGTTCATCATTTTCCTACATATCCTAGGGGTATGTGGACTAAGAATTCATATCTTAACATCATACCAACTCTATTATCAGATGTGTTATGTAAATTGAGGTTATTCCAATGGTATCTTAGATACAAAGTTCCTTATGGCTTGATTTTTTGGTAGAAATTCACTAAAATATTATAGTTGAAGTGGTCACAAAGGGAGTAAACCATGTGTAAAATGGTGTATGTAAAGGGAAATGCAACTAATCTATAAATAAATCTTATCTTAGAGAATATAAATCCTACTTACACTTATGATTATCAATACATTATATATTCAAGGTCATGACCAAGATGGATCCATTAGACCTAGCCAAGGGATCTCTTACCACAATAGAATCACTAGGGAGGATTCCATAGCCTCTAGCCAAGCAAAACTATACAATAACCCTAATTAGGTCCAATGTTTTCATATTCAATAAACTAATAACAAGTAATTCTAATCTAGTGCTTACAAAATATTTTGGCATAAAGCGAGGGTTAGTAATTATAAAAGTAAACATGCATAAGAGAATCATAATTAAGCTATGTATATGTAAAACCATAATGCATGGAGATAGTAATATATTCAAAATCCATTACTTATGCTACTTATATCTATTAAAAGAGATGAACAAATTTAGAGATACCTACCTTGAAGATGAACCCATTGAGACCCAATCTTTCCCTTTGCCAAAGGTGCTTTACAAGAGGTTTTTTTGGTATGTAAGGATCACTAAGACAATCCAAATCATCCAAGACTTTTCCACAAGACAAAATTCTTCTCCAAGTATAAACCCTAAGATAAGAATCCTTAAGTAGAATTGTAGAAGAGAAGATTATAAAGAAGTGTAAATGAATAAATAACTCTTATTTTCTCTCTAAGAATGGCAAAATGGATGTGTTTATATACCTCAATCAAACCCTAGTCATTTTTGGAAGTTTAGCCAATAGAGTTAGCCTAATTTATTATGTATCATTACTGACAAAAATAAATTAGGTCCTAGTCTATGTTAGCCAAAGGCTGACCTAGACCCTAAATGATTTTTGTCAATTTGAGTACAAGGTTGATGGGTTCGATTTTGTATTGTAAACTACAAAAAAGGATTTTAGGCTAGGGAAGGGATAAGAAAGGTGAAAAATGACTAGAGGAGGGTGAAAAATAGAATTAAAATCTTAGGGTAATGTATTTATGAGATGGTTTTAATGATAACAAGTGGTAGTATAGGGAAAACAATCTTACAAATGACCAATGGTCTTTTAACCACTTTATTTTGTACCTCTTAAGGTGTGCACTTAGAGATATTGAGACTTGATGGGTTTCTACAAGTTAAAAAACATCAGTAATTGATAAAGTTTGAAAATATTATGTGTATACATATTCCCCACTTGAATCTCATCATGTATCACTTAGGTGTAATAGGGGATGGTACTTCAATAAAATAACATAGAAACACAAAATTCTGAGGATAAAAAAATGTTATAGTATTTTAAAGCAAAAATAACTAAAATTAAAATGATTGAAATAGAAATAACTAAAAATAAAAGTAAATGTATGTGTACCTTGGCTTACCTCTATTATTGGATGGTTGTCTATTATGTTTTTAGTTTTGATCATGGAAGGCATAAAGACTAATTTTGACAAACCCAAGGATACAAAACTAAAGAGAAAAAATAAACAAATGCAAGAAAGCTAGATAACTAATGCCATATGGACAAGATGTACTTGTAAATTTAGATAGTTGGGGTGACAAATTCTAAGTTAGACCAAATGACCAATTCAAAATTTAGAGTAAATCAGGGAAATGAAAATCTAAGACTACTAAAGATTTAAAAACTCAAAAAAGTAAATATTAAGTAAGAAAGGTAAATTCATAAGTTCAAACCAAGGATACATGTCAAAAAGGATGGTAATAAAACATGAGTATAAAATAAATAACAATCCTTAAGCAAAGATGGGCAATAAAAATGGTAAGACAACATTGATGAGTGAGAAGTAATAAACTTTACTCAATAATCAATGGAAAAAGTTCATAAAAGGGAAAACAACATTTGTGAGTGAGAAGTAATAAGCCAACCTCACTTAGAAATGGAAAAATTACATGAAAATAGAAACAGACTCACGTGTTTGCAAAAATGGTGGTACAACAATAACAAATGGTAAAGGAAAGCAAAGTGATGATGGGATGTAAATCAATGGTGTAAATAAAGGATTCCATATTTACTCAAACATATTAATTTTTTATAAAGATAAATAATATTGAAACAAAGTAGTGCTAGCATGTATTTAAGATGTGAAGAATAAGGAAGTATAGAAAAGGGATAACATATTCAAAATCACACTTGAATATCAAGGGGGAAATGAAATGGGTGGAGGGGAAAAATAAGGAAAAACCAAGGTAGAGAAGTTCTTTATCAAAGTCAAGACACTCAAATTAAGTTTTTCATAACAATACTCTAAATAACACCTTCCCACAATGTCTTCCCCATTCCTCAAGACATCTTATAGAGTGTTGTTCTACTATGAATATTGCGTACTTGTGTGATAAAGTAGGTAACACTATAGAGTTTTTTGAATTCTCCTATTCTAATATATTGTCCTACCACACCCCAATGGACCTCGTCTCTATCATGAGGCCAACTATGGAGTTTAAGATTTGATCAGAGATATGATATGTTCTTATAATAATGTATTTTAGCATGATTTTGAAATTTGAAATTTTTAGTTTTCCTTTTTATATAATTTCCATTTATTTTAAATTATTTGTATTTAAACTTTTGATGGCTTTTTCTATTCCTCCTCCATATGGATTCAAAGAACCAAACATGGGTGCTAAAGATTACAATCATTTGAAGACTTTGGAATTGGTTGCTAAAAAAGAGAATTGAGAGGGCATGGTGTGTAAGAGTCTTGTTAATTTAGGTGAAATAAAATTTCCATGTTGACTTTGACTTTGTTTTATCTAATGTGGAGTGAAAGGAAAGGAAATCAAGATGAATAAAACATGAAACAATTTGAATTTATTTAAATTTCAAAAAATGTTTGAAAAGATCAAAAAGGAATACAATGAAAATAAAATGTGATTATTTATCATAAAAATGAGGGAAGTGTAGGAAAACATTGTAACAAAAGTTGTGAAAATTTTATCTACTAAAGAAGCAAAAATCCAAAATTAAGAACAAAGATAAAAAACTCGTAACCATTGAAAACATTCTACAAAATGAAAACTAATTTAAATATTCCTATCCATGGTATTACACTAAAAATCATAAAAGATAAATTCAAGAGATTTGGAAAGCATGTGAAAAACAAATGAGATAAAGATGGTATTTGCTATGTACCTAGGGATATGATATATTAATGTATATGGGTTGATGGAGATGCTGACATGTGGCACACATCCCCTTAGTTAGCTATATGGGTACAATATATTAGGATAATGGAGTAACTTGTGAAATTAATACATTGGGTAATGGTCAGCCTACATTCAAATTAGGAGGTTATACATCCATGGGTTAGATAGATGTCTATATATAGGAGGTTATTATCATGGTAAAGATATCAAGTAAGTATTGAGTTTTCTATTGTAAGAGGATATTGGAAGTTGTCCCCTCGAAGAGACATTGTGGAGTTATTCCTTCCTAAAGGAGTATTATATGGTGTTTCCCTACCTTAAGGTTATTTATAAATATATTGAATATTTTAATCATATTAGGATCATATCAAGTGGTATCAGAGCTTTGATTTGGGCAATTTGTGTGGAACGAAACCCTAGTTTTTTGAATCATCAATAACTTTTGATTGGTTGTGAATTTTTTCACAATTTTTATACTAGATATTGAGAATATTTCAAGTAAGTTAGAGTACAAAAATAGAGATTTCTTTATTATTTTTGAGGGAGTTATTTCTATTCTAGGTTTTATACTAATTTCCATATATCTTCTAAAATAAAGGGAATTTTTATTCAAAAAATTTACTAGATATATAAGAAGATATAAGAGAAGCACGGTAAAAATTTCAGATTTTTTTGAGTTGTTTTGAGTTATTTGTTTCGATTTTGATTTAGTTGTTTTGAGTTAGAAGAAGAAGAAGAAGAAGAAGAAGAAGAAGAAGAAGAAGAAGAAGAAGAAGAAGAAGAATAAGGTTCAAATAATTTGGGTCCAAAGAAAAAATACTATGGCACATGGAATTTGGAAACAAGCTTGGAGAGTTATCACCTACCAAGATCACATATGGATGGCTAGATGATCGACATTGGAGACAAGTATGAAATTATTTGAAGCACACTCATTATTTGGTTTCTTCCTATGTTTTGGGGATGAAACATGTCAAGGAGGGAAATAATTATATATACCTAGGGGTATGATATATTAATGTATATGGGTTGATGGAGATGCTAACATGTGGCACACATCCCCTTAGTTAGCTATATGGGTACAATATATTAGGATAATGGAGTAACTTGTGGAATTAGTACATTGGGTAATGGTCAGCATACATTGGGATTAGGAGGTTACCCATCCATGGGTTAGATAGATGTATATATATATAGGAGATGATTATCATGGTAAAGATATCAAGTAAGCATTGAGTCTTCTCTTGTAAGAGGATATTAGAGGTTGTCCCCTCAAAGAGACACTATGGAGTTATTCCTTCCTAAAGGAGTATTATATGGTGTTTCCCTACCTTAAGGGTATTTTTGCATATATTGAATATTTGAATTATATCAAGATCATATTGATATTTTTGAGGAAAGTTAGGTCTTATCCATGGTCTTACACTATAACTCACAAAATAAAAACCCAATAGTACATAAAAATAATTGAAAAGAAAGTAAACAATGAGAAAAAGGAAAATCATGAGGAATATTGGGTCATATCCATAGTTTTACAATGTAGCTCATGAGAAAAGAGAAACCAAAGGACAAAAATATGGGACTAATGTTTTTGGAAAGAGAAAACTATTACAGAGGGTGGGACCCATGTAATTATCTTGAAAAAAGTTATAGTATGATATCATATAGAAATAATGATAAGAAGTGAAGGATTTAGGGAAAATAATTCTTTAAAAATTATGCATTTGTGGGTTCTTTGAAAATATGTCATCCATTAGTTTGAAGGCAATAGGTGCTTAGATCAATAATGTCTTTCACTAAATAAAGGCCCTAGTATTTTTGGATGTATTTATCTTCTCTTTCATGAGTAAATTATAGTTTAAAGATAATATTACCAACATTAAAGTGTGAACTTTAACTCTTTTATTATGTTTTTTGGCAATACGAGCCTTGTATTGGTGATTGTGTTGTAGGGAAAAATGATGGTGTTCATCAAGAAGATCAAGAGAATGAAGGTGAGATTCATGTAATTATTCATTTGGTATGATACCATAAATAGATATATGTAGATAGGGAAGATCAACATATAATGGGAGGATTGATTAAAAACCATAGACTAGAAAAACTAGTGTTAGCCTAGTAACAATGTATATGTTAGTGTAATAAGCCCAAAGAGTAGGATATAAATGAATATGCAATCCATGAAATTTTCAAAAATAATATTTTGGATAATTTGATTACTTATTTTTTTGGTGTCCTCAACTTGACCATTACATTAGGGATGATAAGGCATGGAAAATTTGTGATTGATTTTGAGTTTGACACATAGTTGTTTGATGTCTTTATTTTTTAAATTACCATTATTATCTAGAATAATAGAATGAGGAATGCCAAAGAGGAAAATGATTTTATTGATGATAAATTTGGAAATAGTGGTATTGGTGACATTAATGAGGGGCATATCCTTGATCTATTTGTAAAATTACTCAGTTGCTATGATAATGAAGACATGTTCATCCTGAGATCTAGGTAGTTTGCTTATGAGATCTAATCCCCACATGGAGAAAGGCCAGGGAGACTCTATGGTTTGAATCTTGGCTATAGGTTAATGGATTATATCATTATGAACTTGGAAATGAGTACACTTTTTCGTAAATTCAATGGCATCCTTTTCAAGAGTGGGACAAAAGTATCTCATACATAAGCATTTATGGGTTGTAACATGTTTGCTATAGTGACCATTGCAAATTCCCCCATGTGTTTGTTCAAGGAGATGAGGAAATTATTCTTTCATAATATGATAGATAAGTGTACCTTAAGCATTATGGTAATAAAGGATGTTATATCAAAATACATACTTAAAAGTTTGCTTGATAATATGAGTCTTGTCATGGGAATCAATGTTTAGGGGATATGTTTGGTGTTCAAGGAATTTAATGAGGTCTTTGTACCATAGGATTTATCAAATGGTGATATCATCAATATGGTAGATAAGTTAATCTTGTGGTTTAATGTAAGATGGGGAATTTCTTATTTGGATAAGAAAAGTGGAATTGGTAACAATATGGTGTGGATGAAAAAGAGAAGTTGAAGAAGAAAGTGAATCAACAATAGAATTTTGATCTCAAGGGATATGATCAATGGTAAAAGAAGTAAATTTTTGGGAAATGGTAGTTGTTATTTGATGATAATCAATTATATTTTCACTTTTTCATTGATAATCACCATTAACCTGATGGAAAATGAGTTGGGAATCACAGAAAGTGTGTATATATGTGATGTATAAATCAAAGCCTACTCTCATGCATAGCATTAAAGCTTCATATTCTACCATGTTGTTAGTGACATTAAATGTAAGGAAAAATTCCAAAGGGATAATTTTACCAAGAGGACTAGTGAGGATTCAACCTACCCTAACTACTTGAAGGCTTTTGGTGCCATGAAAATGAAAGGTCAATAATCTTTAGGAAAATTGATAGTAATTTCAAGAAGTACTTAAATAATTAATTTTGGTTTAGTAGTGTCAAGGAAGATAGATGAATATTCAATATTACTTGCTTCAATATCAATAATGAAATTATGGAAGTAATATTTAATAGATATGGCTTGATTAAGACCTTCAATATAGAGAATATTATCATCAAGAAGATTATCTTGAAGGCGGTTAGCAACTTGTATGAGAGATATTCTGAGTTGATCAGTGATGATTTTTATCTTGACAACTTTTTTTGTAATAATTTAGAGGTCAAATTACATGAGAAGAACCATCTACTTGCCAGTTATATCTCTAAGAAGAAAGGATTTGGAGAAGAAGTGATGGAGTGGATCAGAATGAATGATAACATAAGTGGTTTGATAAATCATATAATGTCAGAGCTTTTTAGAAGAAAAATATATGGTGAGTAAATCACATTCTACATTTGTATAATGTTTCTCATAGCCGATGATGCCTTGGCTGATATAATATATGGCATATTTTCTTAGGGTGTCATCATGTTGGGAAATCACTACTCCAATTGATATGTGTGTGGAATAAGTATATAAGATTAAATGATGATCCTTAAAAGTTGGATGAAGAGTGGGTTGGTGAAGAAAAAATTATTTCATAATGTCAATTTTTTTTTGACGAAGATCCATCCATTTTAGGGCATTACCTTTCTTGAGAAGAGAATTAAAAGGATAGATAATGTATGCCATTTCAAGGATAAAACATCTAATTGCCCCAAGTTTTCCAAGGTAAGTGCAAATATCTAAGATGGAATGAGGTATGGTAATTTTTATAATAACATTGATCTTAGCGAGATAGACATCAATTCCATGAAAAGAGACTAATAATCCTAGTAATTTTCTAGATGTGACACTGAAAACACATTTTTAAGGATTTAATCTAACTTTATATTTAATGACATGATCAAAGATGATATAAAGATTGAAGAGATGAGTCTTTTAGATTTTATACTTGTAGATTAGGTCATCCACATAGGTTTAGACAATTTTATGGATGAGATCATGAAAAATGTGGGTCATTGCCCATTGATAGGTATCTCTAGTATTTTTGAGGCCGAAGGAAATTTTAACATAAAAATAGGTGACCCATTTCATGGTTATACTTGTCTTACATTGGTCTTAAGGGGAAATGTGAATTTTATTATAACCTAAGAAACCATTCATAAGGTAAAACATTTCATAACCATTAGTGGAATTGACCATGTCATTTATAGAAGGTAAAGGTAAATTATCCTTAGGACAAGTAAGATTAATATTATGAAAATAAATACAAATGAAAATGACCGTGGTGACTTTATTTTGAAAAAAGAAAATGTTGGAGACCCATTATGAATAGTCCATGGGCTTGATAAACTTAACATCAATAATTTTAATGATTCTTCAGGGAATAAATTAGAAACTTCTAGTGGAAATTTTTGTTAATTATTTTTCATAGGTTTGGCATCGATATAAGTGATGATTTTGTGCACCATGGTGCTAGGGTCAATATCGAGCTTATCCTCATAAGACTAAGAAAAAGTCTCATGATATTTATTGAAGAATAAGATGAAGTTATAATGTTTAGTTGGTGTGAGTTTGTGAGAGACTATGATTGGTCAAGGGTGTGATGGGGTACCAAATTTTATTCAGGTAATTTCCTTGATAAGCAAAACATTTCCATATTATAAATGATATGGTGTGGTAGGTAAAGATGAAATGGGATTTTTTTAGGATCAATTATAGTGATGAAATTTTTGAAACAAGGGGATTCCATTTTAAAATTTTGAAGTTTGTGGTGTTATCGAGGTAGTTGAGGTTTTTAGGAAAGAAGTAATTCAAGAATGTATTCATCATTAGGGAAGGTGGGAAGAGGACCATAATAATCGACACTTAATTTGAGATCTATAAGTTTTTTACAATGGATATCATATTTAGAGTTTATTTGATGTATATCTATGACATTAGTATCTAATGTAATCTCAAGAGTAGGCAGAGTAGGGGAAGAATATAATTAGATTAAATTATTTTGTAATTGACATCATGTATAGGAGAAGAATTGGATGTAATGATTGGTTTTATAGGTGGTATATAAGATGCAAGAATTTATAGAGGTTTAGAAGGTAAGATTTGTTTGGCCACCTAAGGGGTTTTAAGAAGTAGAGAATTATTAAAAGGTATGTGACCTTTAGGTGCTAACTTAAATTTAGTGTAATTGGTATGAACATCATGATTAAAAACATGTATTTGAGCTAGAATTTTCTTTTAATGTTGAACATATAAGTCTCATGTATGAGCTTGGGCCATTATGTAATTATCATCATAGTTTGGAGAAACTATACATGCTTAATATTCAAGAGGAATTTTAGAGGGTAAAAGATCTTGGAATAATTTGGCCACTACATAATCATTGTATGTGAAGTCAACTTCAGTACAATAGGCTTCCTTAGCATTACATAGATGGTGAAAATCAGTAATATAATAAATGAGGGGAATGGTGTGATCACAAGGAAATAAAGGAGGAAGCCACTCTGAGATGTAAGGAGGTAGCTTAGTAGTGTTACAAATATTTTTCAAGTCATTAGGTTCATCATCATCTAAATTAGCAAGAGTGAATTATAAATCTATATTCACATTGACCAATTTAGGTAAGGGATTACTATTGATCATTGGGATGGTGGGAATGTGATATCAAGATTTAGGATTTGGAAGTTAGATACTCTAAGGGTTAGGATTAGCCTCATTTTTATACCATTTTCTATTATAAAAGAACATGATACATTAGCTACCAAAAGAGGTGATATCCCTACTTATATGAGTCCATAGTTGTCCTAAGAGTATGTTGTAAGATAATGGTAAATAAAGGACCATAATATTAGTTCTAAAATTCTTAGGTCTAATTGTAATAAGTATCCAAATGCAACCAAGTCTCTTTTAATTAGTTTTGTCAAATACATGACATGTTAGGTAGGTTTTCTTTAGATAATATTTTTTATATCCAAGTTATTGGATGAGCCACAATTATGTCACATTAATACCAAACCCTTCATCTACTAATAATTTATGAATGAGGGTGGTATTAATGTATATTTTAGTGAATATAGGTGGGTCATTGGAGTGAAAAATTATCTCAGCATTAATCATGTATTCTTTGAGGATTTCTATCAAGGGTTTCAAAGAATGACAAATAGATTCAATGGTATGCATGTTGATTAGTTGAGGCTCATAAGAGGGTGGTTATTCCTCTATAGAATATAGTTCTATTTCTTGAAATTATTGTATGAGGAACTTGTGATGATAAGGGGAGGTACAAACTAACTCCATAAGAGGAATATTAAAAGGCATGGATTTGAAATCTCATAAGAAGTTGTAATGGCTTTTTGATTAAAAACCAACATAAGGATTATAATATAATTTATATTTTGGAGGAATAGAAGTGGTTGGTGATTTGGAAGAAGGATATAGTTCCTCATTAGTTTCAAAATCTAGGTGAGTGGTTGTATTATAGTTGAGGATTTTTTACTCCAAATATACCTTCTTACATTTAGTGGTAGGATCTTTGTGAGCCAATTTTAAGTGATAACTGACCTTAGATGCATTAACATATTGGTAATTATTGTACTATTGTTCATAGTTGACATAAATGGCACAAACCTATTTTTTAGCTTGTTGAGCATTAGATATGGAAAATTATTTTTGCTTATTAAAATATAATCTTTGGGAGCTTGTTTTTTTGAGAAGTTTTATACTCTTGATGGTGGAGTTTAATCATAGATTCATGATGGAATGAATCACTAAACACATAGGAGATAATAAATTTGGTAATCCCTCTACAAGTTGCATGGGAATGAATGATGTGGATGTGGAAATAAAAAAATTGACTAGGGTCATACCATTTAGGATGATTATTAAGATAATTAAATGGTTTATATGGTAGCAAAAATTATTTTATTTGTTGCACCATTAAAAGTGTTTGAGAATATGCTAGATTAGAAACTCCTAGGTTGGTTTGAGGAGTATTTATGGTGATTTTTGTGGTAGAATGTTGAAAACAACCTTTTTTAAATTTTTTATTAGGTTCAAAATATTTCATTAAGAAGTATTGATGTTTGGTTTGGTCAAGAGATTCATTAAGTATTTGAGGGGAAAATTTTTGAACCTTATATTGAAGAAGAGTAAAGGTGGTTATAAAGAATTTAAATAACTTATCATCAGTTATGTTATGGTTAGCCTTGTGGGATAAATGTTTCCATCATTTGATAAAAACATGAGCTAATTTAGTGGGATATTGCTTAGCATTAGTGGAATGGATAAGGAAGTTTTTGGGAGATAATTGTGTTGAAACTCTTTAAGTAGAGGATTAACTAAATACTATCGTTGTTATATGGAATGTTGGGGAAGTTGATTGTACCATTATAATACATTATTAGTGAAGGTTTTAAAGAAAACTTTAGTTATGGTGAAAGTATTAGTTTGGATCCATTCCTTATAAAGATTGTTGAATTCCTTATGAAAAGATGATGGGTCTTTAGTCCCATCCTACTTGATAGTTGGAGATATGTTACCAATATCAATGGAAATAATGAAATGGGCTAAAGGTTCATTTTGTATGTGTTGAATCACTTTATTGTCATTATAGGTTAGGGAATGACATTTATCATGGCATCTCTAAGAGGTGGAGGAATAATTTTTTGGTTATTTTGAGGGACAAAAAAGGGAGATTGATTAGCCATATTGATTAAATGATGTAATAATTGCATTAATTGGGAGGTGTTTGATTTTGCATGATGTTCATTTTTTACATGATCTATGTGAGAATTTAGGTTGTATCAATTGGTGGGTTGGTGTTTATAGGAAGACTCCCGTAATTTTTTATTAGGGGGAGAGTTGTTAGGAGGTGGATTGAAATTGGGGTTGTTAGATACACTTGTGTCAATTGCTCCTACATTGTGATGATATTATTGGAGATGAGAATTATCTTGATAGGTACAAAAAGGATCTAATATACCTACTACATCTTGAGTCATGATTTGAACCATGTTGTAATCTAAAGATGAGGGATGGAAAGAAGTACTCCAATAGTGATTATTCTCTTAGGAGGTAAATAAAAAAATAAAATAACACCCCATATAGTGTATACCTGGATTTAGGTTGTCCAAAAATATTCTAATAATATTAGGAAAGAATAAAGAGAATTAAGGATAGATTTAGTAAGATAGAGAATAAAGTTAGCTAGACAAAGAATAAGGTCAGCCAATAGGTACATAATTGACTAGGTAAATATACTAATACTAAGAGATAGGCTAAAAAGATAAATAGTCATACAGGTTAATTATGTACTATTAGATAAGGGATATAATAGAGAGATATGAAGACACAATCATGTAGGTTGATTGTGTACTATTGGTAAAAAGGTAAAATAGTTTGTAAGAGATTATATTAACTAACATGACAATATTTGGGAATAGTTAAATTTTTTGTAATATAATTGGAAGCAATATTGAAAATAAATACACAAACAATTAGATCATTGGGATTTATCTAATTGGGGAACACAACACAAACCTTACACCAATGCTATAAAATGCAAGTTTTACAATACAACACACAATGATCAAAGAGAAATCAATCAACTAAAAATTAATTGATAACTAGTTGGTCACCCTAAGTGTTATTAGATTATTATGATATTTTGATTTTAATGTGATAATAAAGTTAGCTGAAATAGGGAAATAGAAAGCAGTCTAAAGTTGGTTTCAGGGATTTTGAGATAAAAGGGATTTGTATTGGAAATGGTTCTAGCTTAGTATTGGGGCCTACCCCCTCACTTCACAATCCCATAGTAATAAGGGTGTTGGGTGCTTTTCCAATATATACAATTAACCATATCATTATACTTGGTCATAAAACCAAGTGATCTTCCCCATTGGTGATGAAATCCAAGTAAGTGGGCCTTGGAAAGACAAATGTTTAAATTATTTTTTAATGTTAAGTGATTTTTAGTGTTTACAAAAGAGTAAAATAGTGTAAATAAAATAATAATTTTGAAAAAACACCTATTTAGATCATGTGAGTTACTTTAAGCATGCAAATAACTAAAAAGAAAATGTAAATTAATTACTATCAACTATATGTTAATTCCTTGATTAAGAATAATATAGAGTTAGTTTAGGAGACACTCTATGCAAATAGTAAATAATAGAGTCAACTGGTTCACTACTATTTTGAACAAGTAGAGTCTTTAATAATAGAGTAAAATAGGTCAACTATGTCCCTCAAATATAAGATTGACTATATAACTAGGGTAACTAGGTCAACCTAGTTAGGTGTAGGATTGTAGTTTTGAAGACTGCTAACTTGTGAAAAATAGAACTAAAGTATTGAAATGATAGAGAGAATAGAAAGGAAACTTGGTGGGATTGAATATGATTTTATATTGTAAATTTTATGTTATAGTGCTTTAGTTCTTACTTTTGAATTCTAAAAATTGGGTTGACTAGTTTGACCAAGTTCTAAAAAACCCTATATACTAAAGAAGAATAAGGAATAGGGTTGACTTGTTTGATAATGTTCATTGACCTATATGTTGGCAGAAACAATTAGCAGACATAGTCAACCTACTTGATAGTGTATGTTAATCTATAACTAAAGTTGAATACTATGTTGAAACATTTAATCTAGTGACCTATAGTTGATGAAGAACTACAAAAACATAATAGAGTCATTTTGAATAAATTATGCATAAAATATATGCACATAAAGTTAAAAATATATCAATTGGTTTGATTAAGTACTATAAATATGTAAAAATATAATATAATGATAAAAATGATGGCATGAAAGAAAAACTTCAAGGGTTAGATTCACATCAAGTTCACCATAATGTATACAAAGGGAAATACAACTGATTTATAAATCAATCCTATCTCTAAGAAGATAAATCTAACTTACACTTCTAATTGTCAATACATTAGATATTCAAGGTCATGATCAAGATTGATCCACTATACCTAGCCAAGGGATCTCTTACCACAATAATATCACTAGGGAGGGTTCAAAATCTTCTAGTAAAATAAAAGTATGCCATAACCCTAACTAAGTCCTATATTTTCATATTCATTATACTAATAATAAATAAAGTATAATCTAGTACTCATGAAATCTTATGGTATAAAGTGGGGGCTATTAAACATAAAATTTAACATGCATAAGAGAATCTTATTTAATCTATGTATAGGTAAAACCATAATTCATGGAGAGAGTAATATATTCAAAATCCATTACTTATGATACTTTTATCTACTAAAAGTGAGGAGCAAAGTTAGAGATGTTTATCTTGAATACAAACCCATAGAGAATCAATCTATCCATTGGTCAAAGGTTATTTAAAATAGGTATTTTTGGTTTATAAGAATAAATAAAAAAGGTCAAAGCCTCCAAGACTTTTTCCATGAGATAAGATTATTATCCAAGTAGAAACCTAAACAAAGACTCATCAAGTAGGATGGAAAAATAACAGATTGTAAAGAAGTGAAAATGAATAATTAACTATTTCCATCTCTCTAATAATGGAAAAATGAATGTATTTATATATTTTAATCTATCCCTAGTCCTTTTTGAAAGTTTAGTCGATAGGGTTGGCCAATCGAATCTATATCATTATTAATAAAACCAAGTAGATCTTGTTCTATGTTAGCCAAGGGCTGACCTAGGCCCTAAATGATTTTTATAAATTATATTACAAGGTTGATGGGTTCAAAAGTGTATCGTAAACCAAAAAAAAGAATTTTAGGCTAGGGAAGGGATAAGGAAGGAGGAAAATGCCTAGATGATGGTTAAAAAAATAAGGAAAAGAATAGGGTAATGTTTTTATGAGATGGTTGGAATGATAAAAAGTGTTAGTATAAGTATATTAATCCTATAAATCACTAATGGTATACTTAACCCTTTCTTAGTGCACCCCTTAAGGCATGAACTCAATTAGATTGAGACTCAAGGAGTTACTTCAAGATAGAAATCATCAATCATTGATAAAGTTTGAAAATATTATGTGTATACAAATGGCTCATTAAATATAAACATCAAATTGATGAATATTTTTTTCCCACATACCATAAGGTACATCAAAACCATATAAAAATCCAAGTATAAACTCTTAAGACCTTTTTTTTTATTGCATAACATTCATTAATGTAGGGTTGAAAAGGAAACAACCCTTGAATATTACCTTACTCATATAAAATATTTGAGAGAAGGGTGGTAAAAATCCCAGATATAATGGAAATAATTTATTTAAAGAATATTAAATTTTATAATCCTCTCTCAAGGCAAGTATATTAAAGGTTTAAATGGATGTGATACAAACCAATGCAAATTATTAGAATTGCCTTGTAATGTTGATGTGTTTTTTCTTGATTGTTGTGTCAAAAAAAAATTTATACTTAAAACCAACTCAAACAAATTAAGTCCAAATCCAAAATATTTTTATACACACACAATAAGATGTTTCTATACCAAAATTTTGGGTCAAATAAAATTTAGATGTCAAACTTGGTCTAAATACCTACCTTTCTTGTCCAAACCACATCATTAGGATGCCTAATTTGAACCAAATCCTTGTTCTAATTCAAATTTCAAATCTCAAATCAAAAGAATACCAAAGTCCTAAATTATTTTCCAAATTATGTCATCATGCCATTAATTTTGATTGAAACACATTCCAATTTTTAGATCTAATTCCAACTCAAAATCCAAGTGTCAATTTTGAAGTCAAATAATTTCAAAGCTAAAACCCAAATATTATTCAAATTGTGCCATTATGCCATCAATATTATTCTAAGTCTACTTAAACCTATTATTCTTCTAAGTTTAAGTTTAAATTATTGATAAACTATTCCAAAGTCAACAAAAATCATATCTTTTCTAAATTCATTCTAAATTTGAAAAGCATGTCAACTCCTTTTATAAGTCAAATGTCTAATCCTAGTTCAAAAATGATTTGATATTGTATAAAACCACATTTATTACAACTTTAAACATAGTTCAGAGTTCAAAAATCCTAAGTCAAGTTTTCAAGACCAAATCCTTTCAATTAGACTAAGTTAAAAAATTTCCAACATCCAAAAATTAAACATTTGCACTTGAAACCATTGTACCTAAATCTTATGTGTGATTTTTGAGAAATGTGTTTAATTCACATAGCTTTGCTTGTTGAAACCATTTAAATTAATGTACCCTTAATATTTTTGTATTATAAATTTATATCTTTATTGATGCAAGAAAGACATCTTACTTTAAAACATTCCCAAGTGTTATTCAAATTAATGTCACAAACCAAATCAAGAAAATTTTAAAGTATTGAAACCTCTTTCAAGATGAAGATCATAAACATAAGCATGCCTAACTACACATGTAGTGAGGGCATATATAATCCATTATTTGATTAGGATGTAGTTTACAACCCATATAGGTATGACCACTATGTAGCGGATGAAGAAGATCAATACCTTCCCAACATGCCATCTAATGCCAAAGTTAAACAACATAACCCATACCTTCTAGTCATACCACCTAAAGCCAAACAAGGCCAACACCAACCATAGACCTAATCTAATGTACCTTTTTAATTTCCCACTTAGTGATGAATATGGATAAGATTAATTTTCACAACATATCTTTAATAATAAGGATGAACATCTTGTTAGATTATTAGAAATGGGAGAAAAAAATTCTTGTATTTCTCATAAAAGACTTATGCTCTTTGGTTAGAGCACCCAAATAAATACCTTTTCCATTATTATAAAATCAAGTCACTTCTAGCCAAGATCAAACTTATATACCATATTTTAATCAAGATCTTGTTGTGTCTAATAAAGTAAAGGTTCAACTCATTAACTAGTCTTCTCGAATCCAACTTATACCTCTCAAATATAACAAGCTAAATAAGCTTTAGATACTCTCACTATCTCCTTTCTGATGTTGGATTTTAAAAAATCATCATTAATAGAGTCAAGTCATTCAATTACATATCTAGTGTATTTTTTAACCTATCCCATGCTTAATCCTAATACATTTTCTAAAAATACCTTAGTTAAAGATCTATTTATCACACCTATATCTAAAAATAATATAATAACTAATCTTGGGTTGAATCTCCCCAAATATTATTTCCATCATGAGATGGATAAATCTAAAAAGGCATACCCCAACCCACATCAAGTTACATCTATAACATAACATAACATTCCTCCAAAATTTTTAGGTATGTCACAATAATACATTGTGACCATACCTAGTAAGAAAAAATAGGTTACAAGTAATAATCCACCACTTCAATAAGTGGAAACCAATACCCCACCTCAACAAGTGCTAATAAATCCCCCACTTCAATAACAAATATTTTCTAATCAATAATTTTCTTATATAAGCTAAACACATGTCATTTATATTCAATAAGGAGCCTCTTCAAGTGAATAACATGTTCCTCTTGATGAATAACATGTTCCCCTTACTATACATATTCCTAAGAATCAACATTATATTCCTCTCTAATTTTCAAAAAAAATAATTGAATACCTTACAAACCATTCTTTCATTTAGACCCTAGTTCCCTCCAAATCAATCCCGCACTCCATAGAAAGTGCCTTATCAATAACAAGTCCCATATTAATAATACAACTCTAACCAAAGATTAAATATTAAAATAAAGCCCAATCAAGTATATATTACCCTATATTATATACCACCTATTTATATGGGCCAAGGTAATATACCTTTGAATACTTAGGAAAATGTGCCCACTTCTTTTAACTCTAGTCCCACTTTTCAAGATTTGTAGGAGGTTAAATACGTAGTTTCAACCATTCATGTAAGAAATTAGAATAATAAATTTAAAATATATGACATATAATCTTATCCTTTTTATGCAATTTGTATTCAAATACCTTTCCTTCATCATTTTGAGATGCCCAAAATATAGAAAATACAAATGGAAAGGTGATCCGAAGAAGAACCTAAAATATTTCTTCATCACATGTCAAAAAGTTGCATATAACAGTATCTACTTAGTTCACTTGTTTCCATGTAGCTTGGCTAAGAACTACTTAGAATGTTTCATTGGTCTACTTAGGAATCCATTGATTATTTTGATGACTTGTTAGAGAGATTCATTTAACTCTTCTCTTTTAATGTGGAACATGAACTAACTATTATTGATCTATGTTAGGATAAATAATGAGGAGGATAAATCTTTAATATTTTTTATAATGCTTGTACTCATTGGCCAACCAAATCCCACATAACCTCCCCAATAAGTAATTGGAGAAAATGTTCATTTCCAACCTATAGTATGATATATCTCATAATATCAAGCTTCATTATGCCGATACATTTGAATAAGTTATTTCTAAGGGAATACAAATTGATCAACCCCTCATCAACAAAGGAGTAATCATGATTTATTCTTAGAATTAATTTATAAAAAAGGCTCAGACACAAGCTCTTAAACAAGTGCAAGAAAGTACATTTGAGAAGTTTAAACCATTCAACATGAATATAAATGTTTTAGGAGATGGGGTAACTAAATATTAGCATGTGTAAATGGTTCAACCATTGCCTATCCAAATAAACTGACCCACTCAACCTCTCACTTTGTAAAGACCCCATCCAAGAAGAGGTCATTATCATAATATAATTTTTAGTAATCTTGGTGAGAGTATTGAGATGGTTTTATAGAAGCTAGTTTTTTCTAACATGATCATCTACTTAGTTCCCAACCCATTTATATAAAACTAACTTGAACTTGATTGGTATCAGGAGAATGACTTTTTTTATTATCATTAGGTTAAAGGTCATTCCATTTATATGTGTGTAGTTATGCCATATCATCCAATATTTGCTTGAAAATGGTGAAATATAGTTGGATAATGTGATCACAACATCTAATCAGAATTTGGGCATTTATCAAAACAATTTTCCATAACATAACTCCAATAATAATCAAAATAGTAATCAACATCAAGTTAATAACCAAAACCCAAAAATCAAACCTAACAATTAGAATCAAAGACAAAATTAGTAACAATAAAACTAGAATCAAGGTTAGGTTACCTATTCTAATCAATTTCATTATAATAATGTCCTTTGTGGCTATGGAAATGTAATAGGTCACATTACTAGTGGGAATATATCTACCATTAAGATCAATCCTAAGACAAACACCAAAAATACCTAATGACCTTCACCATCCATTTTAAAACATCCACTTCTATTTTTTGATAATCTTCTTTTAGTTATTGCTAATAAACATTCAATAATTACCATTCCATGCCCTTACTCACCATATTTTAATTATAGTAACCCCATACTAACATGAGGGTGTGTAATTATAACTCGATATTCTAAGGTTACCATTGAAGGTCTTTTACCTTCTAAAAATCAAATTCAAGGTCATTCACCTTAGAAAACCAATCTGATTACTCTAATTAATTAACAACCCAATGGTATTTTGGAAAAAATAAAAAATACACCAATGTGAATTTCTATTTTATATATATTATGTATGTAAAATGTATATAAGAACATATTGAATGAGATTCTAATTTAGTTTAAGGTCCCAAGTGACTACACATGATAAATTTCAAACACTGGAGTCATTTAGCTCTGCACCAACAACTTAATTTCAATCAAACTGATATGTCATAATTTAGACCTTTAAATTATAACCCTCGTTATATATAAGTAGTCATTTCCCAACATAAAATTAAATTTTTCCTCATAGATAATGGTTCAGGGATAAATATTGTAACTTTGAATCTACTCAAATACTTGGGATACTCAATAAAACATGTTTAAATAAATACCATCACTATCAAATCATAAAATAACTATGAGTGTGAATCTTAGGGTACCATTTATTTACTTGTTATCATTGGGCCTTTAACCCAAAATACTCTTTACCATGTTCATAAATTAGAAATTTTATATAATTTTATGCTTGGGTGACCATGTATTCATGAAGTGTGTGTTATACCATCTACTCTCCATCTATGTAAAAAATTTACCCATTAAAGCTCATAAGTTACTATTCCTAGTGACCTATAGCCACACTAATTTTTCAATCATTTGGAAGTGGAGTATGAAAGCTAAAACTATCACCTTGTCATAGAACCCATATCTAATAAGGATAAGAATTTAATTGATCAACCTCTTGAGTCTAAATATGTGGATCCTAATACTCTTACCTCCACTTCATCAATGTTGCCTACTATAATAGCTACGCATTTTAATAGCCAAAATTGGTAATTATTTCCATATAGCTAAGTTGTCTAAAATACCTAAATTATAAAGTAGACCTAAACTAAAAATTGGTAAAATGGAAAGGCACGGGAAATATGATTCTCACTAGAAAGGACCCATGGTTTTCATCAAAACCACATAATAGGAGTAATAAAAAATTAAGGTCAATGATGATTCATGATCATATAATGATTATTTTACCACCTACTACCAAAAAAAAGTATCATATTCCAAAAATGATAATGGATAACTGGGCATATAAGGGCAAAGGCCTTGGGTAAAAATATCAAGGGCTTATTGAGCCAATATTATTTGAAAAAAACAAAGGAACTTGAAGTATTGTATACAAACCACTTGGGGGTGACCCCTTAGATCTCAAGCATGATAGTAATTTATCATCTAACACTAATAATTTTGATAGTGATGTAGAGTCCTATTATAGTATTTATGATGAGTTAGTTAACACTAAACTATTTAAACCTCATACAATTTATAACATTACTTATATAATATCTTATTTCCCTCTTTTACTCCATCCCCAATTGACTGACTAGGACAAACAAGACTAATACTTATCATTAGATGATTTTTAGAATGATGAGGTAATATTTGAATTCTTGGGAATCAAATATGGTTTGCCACTTGGTGACTAAAAACATGGATTTTATATTAATTTAGACCTTACTTCTTATTTTAGAGAATAAGTGAACTTAGTCACAAATGAAAATAAAAATAAAATCAAACATTGGAGTCCTGTTAACTAAATTTCACCCTAGGTCAAATTTTATCACCCCCTATATATTAAAAATTTCATAGGGTTACCTAGGTTTGACATTCGTCACTTGGTCATTAATGAGGTCAAATAATGTCTTGAAGGTCACATAATATGTTTTCACCTTGGTCACATTTGTCTAGTTTGTCTTATGTCATTTTATGTCACCTTTTGGATATTTTTAATGAATTTTTATAGTTTCTAACTAAAAAGACAAATGTCAAGGCTCAAGATAACATACCACATGTCAATTAATGTCATATAATAGTTTTTAAACTAAAATTTTATAGGTTCAACATTAAAACAAGAAGTTCAACTATAAAAAATGTAGTTTCAAGTATTTTTATAAAATGGATAACTCATCTAGCACATGTGAAAGCTTAAAAAATGTGTGTTGATATCCCCATAGGTATTTCCTAAGATTAAGAAGATTAAACAAATATAAAATTGATCAAAAATAGTTTCACTCTCCTATTTCTCTCTTAGGTAGGTCAAAAGTGGTCACCAATTTTTAGTTGGTACATATAGGGTAAGAAGAATTGAAGTGAATGCACTTGGTGGATGTTAGGGGTATATGTGTACTTACATTGTATGATCATATTTTAAATATTGATGGTTCATACTATATGAATGATCACTAATATTGTTAACAACTATAAAATGCTTGTGCAACCATAACACCTTAGTTTTCTTATCTGATTTCATTAGTAAATGTGAACTAAGTGGTGTAGGTGGAATTTTAGAGCATGTTCATCCTTTCATGTTATTTTCAATTGATTTGGCATGTGTGGATATGAAGGAATAGGCATAAGTATCTCATTGTGATATAAGTGGTCATCATTGGTATATAAAATAATGTTTTATTAGTTGCAACATTTTATCCTCCTATGAATAAATTTAGGACAAGGCTAACATGTTTGTTTTCAACTTCATAGAGCATGGTTGATCATATTTTCCACTAAAGGTTTTATCTCAAGATAATAATTGATGGAATGCAAGGTATTGGACACTTGAAACAATCACTTAATCTTGTACATGTACCTACATGTTTCGACATGAAAATTAATCATGTTTAGAGCTAAAAGAGAGATCAAAGAATGTTTGGAAACATTTGAACTTGATTGGTATCTCAAAACTAATTCATTGATCAGGACTCTTAAGATCATAGTGTAAGTGGTGATATCATTACATACATCTAAACCTAGGAGAGTTGTAGAGTTGAGTAAAGTTTCTTAATGATAATTATTACCTTAAATTATCTAAAAAAGGATCATTCCCTATATAATGTCATCTATTGGTGAAAGTCTATGAGTCCTAGGCAAGCCTAATGGTTTCATTATTATAGCCTAGGCCACAAGGTTACATCTGAGCATAAGATGAGGTTGATAGTTTAATAATACTAATAATTAACTGACTTTAAACTTAGTCATGTTTCCAATGAAAACACTTAGAAGCTATAGTGCCATTAAAGCTAACATGAACTTGGAGTAACTTGTAGACATATATTACATTGGTGATAGAGAGATAATAATATGTGAGGGTAGAGACAAGTCCATGCATGTGTGATGTGGCCCTAGTGACTCAAGGAGGAACCAAAGGTGTGAAACATAGTGATTAGACATGAGTCACCACCTGAAATAATCTCTTGACTTCCCAAATAAGCACCTATAGTTTGAAGTAAGGACTAAAGACTAGCCTAAGTGAATGAAATTACAAGATTGGCTGGTAGACATAGGTGAAATATGGATGATCATATATAAATCACTCTCATAATGATTATATCACATTCTATGAGATTATTAGAGGTAGGGATGAACAAGAGATAGTTATAACTAAGGATTTCTAGGCCCAACCAAAAAACTACATATAGTAATAGTCTTATAAGCCACTTTTGAGAATTTGAAGGTTTGAATGCTTTATAAGTATGATATATCCTTGAAAATTAGAATATAAGGTCATAATGAAGCCATGGTTTCAAATTAAATCCTTCTCTCTCCTCTCTTATGCTCTATATATTGAATCCATTTTGGCATTTTAATGAATCCATAATTGGTATGGTGAAGCCCTACTAGTTTGACATCTTGTTTTGCGTTTGAATAAAGTTATGAATCTAATGTAATCTCTACAATTCTTGCCTAAGTAATTGATCCTGATTTATGTTTAGAAAAAGTTTCAAAGTTGTGATGAAACCAATTGCATAACATAGAGCTTGTTGATATCTTTCCAGTGGTTTTCACGGTTTTTAAAATGGAGTCTGAATGCTCAAGTTATACGCTGTTGAAGTTCTAATTCGATAGGGGAAAATGTGGTGTCGCAAGATGATGTGGAATAATGTGGGCATGCCAAGTGGTCCAATCAGGTGGTGGCACATGGTAGTCAATGGGAGTCCAAAAATTTAGGGTTTGGTTTATTTTTGTCTTTGACATCATGTACATATTGGACAATGCATTATATTTTACTTGTATGTTTTAAATAGCTCTGTAATAGCTTGGTAATATTTTAAACTTACCAAGTGAAACCCATTACACCACATGGAGAAACAAAAATTGCCATGCCACCTATAATTACCTTACTAACTCAAGCTTGAGATAATGCTAAGGTTGGAGACCATGAGAAATTCCACCTCAAATGCCGAGTCATAGACCTCGAGATTAGAAACATTTACAATGTCCTAAGCCAAGGGAAATGTCGATTAGCATCTATGCCAAGTTGGTACTTGAACTAACGTACCATGCCATGTTTGGTGCACTAATCAATAAACCATGATAATCTTGGGACCTTGATCCCACCAAAATGGGTGTAGGCATTATACAAGGAATCTGCTTACTTATTAAGAGTCTTGAAAACCGACCCCATTTACTAATGTGGGACTAAAAGATAAGTATAAAGTGCCCAAATAGAAGGGATAAGACTTGAACCTATGACCCACCTTGTAAAAAGGATAGGTCTTGACCGACCAAGCTATGAACTTGGAAGTGATTTAGAAGGATCGAAATTGTATTTGAAGGGAACCATTCAGTTGACTGTGTATTAAAAAATATAGACCAGTTTGTTGTATTTGGTCATTTTGGAGCCCTTAGAGGCCAAACTAGAGCTCATAGTAAACTACAAACTTGTTTATAATTATGATACGCTCTATAAAATATATTCATTAACCATTTTGGAGAATTGGTGATGTCATTTTTAACTATGTAAGTTGCCAATTTTGATTTGGAGAAGCCTCTGCATGTGATTCAGGAAGGTGAAGGATGTGCTGAGTCAGCCAAGGTCTTTCAAAGGTCTGAAACACTATTTTTATAGAGAGTAGATATATTTTGTTGATTGTAAGTATTATTTTATATTTCAAAATTTAGAAAAATTAATGGATTGGTTTGATAAGAACCTAAGGACATAGGAATTCTGAACCCCGTAAACATTTTTTGTGTTTTGATGTTTGAATTCATTTTTGCATTTCAATTTCAGTTAATTTGTAGATTATAAATTCAAATTTTTAATCATAATGCAAAATTTAATCATTTGATCATTTACGAGAAATTGAATAAAATTAGTAATTTGGAAAATCTAATAGTTTCAATGGATAACTGAAGTGATCTTTCAATTCACCTCTATTTCTGTTTTGAAATATGATTCTTGGATCAGATATTAATTAATTTATGAATACTCCAACTTTATAAAGTTAAAAAAATTTTGCTTCCAATTCATTTTAAATTTTGGAATTGAGAACTTAATAGATCTTTTTAAACATTTATAATAGTAGTGAAGTTCCTACTAGTGTTTACGGATCAAATTTTGGTATCAGAGCAGTTAGAAAGTAGGGATAGATTCTGATTATGATTAGATAGTTGCTTTCAGTTTATTGGTTTTCAATATCACTTGATTAGATTGCAGTGTGCAGTTCTAGAATCAGTGTGTCTATAGGAAACCATGGGAAAGTTTTCACATAAAGCCAAGATGGGAGAGCTTGAAGCCATCAACACTCAGATCCAAGAAGAGAATGCTTTCTTGAGAGCTTGATTATACTCCTTGGATGAGGAGATTGCAAGTTTGAAGTTAGAGATTGAATATAAGGATGATCTCTTAATCAAATCATAGTGTGGTGAACCAAAAAAGGCCATACCTTCTATTTTAGATGCAGAGACTATGATTGAGTGCACTGTAAGTTATTTACCAAGTAATTCATCTTCTTCTTTCCATTTAGATTTGGATTCAAGTAATGATGATTTTGGTAGTTTTGAACAACACACTAAGGGTATATTATCCAAATTGTTGAAAAAATGGGTTTTAATGGAAGAGGTCTTGGTTTAGATGGCCAAGGAATTACTAACCCAATACAATTAGAGCATATATCTCTTCATGCAGGTTTGGGTTACACTAGTGAGTAGGTGGATATTAGAGAAACTTCTTCTACGACTAAAGGAAGAAAATATTCTGATAGTAAAGGTCTAAGGCCACTAGTAGAGCATGTGCAGTGTAAGAGGACATGTAAATGAGGTATTGAGATTCCACCTCCTATTTCCTACACCAGAGTTAGCACTAAATCTTTTGATCCACTTTTGATGTTTAAAAATTTTGGATTTAACATTCAAAAGATAATGCAATCATTTCCATGCACTTTTTGTGGGATGCATAACCACAATGTTGCATTTTTTGAAAGAGACATGCTTTGCTTAAGCAGATTACAGGTGTTTAAGACCATTCTCATCATGGCAAAATGAGAAGAGGTAAAAGGGAGACCTCACCTAAGAAGGTTTTATGGACTCATTGTAATATGAGTGGACATCAGATTGATCATTGTTTTAAACTTCAATCATCTTCTCATTATATAAATGGTAAAACTAAGATTATTTATTAACTTGTTAATAAGGTCAATGAATTTAAATCAATCCATAATGATGTTAAATAATCCACTAAGGAAATTAAGTTAACTAGGCAGAAAAAATGATTAAGTGGATTAATAATGCACTTATTTGTCAAAGCAATGTTAAGAATTCTATTAATGGAAAGAACAAGCTTTGATGATGCATTAGTAGAGCTTGTGAGAACATTTTGAGATAGGTTCATCATTAGAAGTATTTCAATTCTCACCTTATGTTGAATAGCTCTATGTTTTGGAAATTCCTATTTATGATGTGTGAGTTGTCTATAGGACTTTAACACATCTTGATCAGTTGGAGATAATAGTAGAATTCATGTTGTGGGTTGAGTTAATTCCTTACAACACTTTCTCATATTTGACTTTTATTTTGAGAATGTATTTATTTTTGGCACATGGATGTATAGATGCATTGTAAGACCCTATGGGCATGTTTGAATGTTAGGCAATATACACTTTGTGTTGTTTGCATTTGCTTAGCATATAAGCCCCATACCAGGGCATTGTATTGAAACATGTCTACAACATTTATTGTATGTTTTCAGCATTAACAAACTTTTTTTGTAGTTACATTGGGAATTGTTTTAGTTTATTAACAGTTCATCACTTTACAAGATGTGACGTGTGCAGATAGTTTTGGTATGTTGTGATTAGTTTATTGGTAGTTGAGGATTAATTTACTCATTCCATGTTGTAGGTATTTTCACTTGAGATGTGAATCATTTGTTTTTCCAATTTTTATCTCTTTCTATGATTGGGTTCTGTTTGATGTGATGTAGTAGACCAGTTATCAGTTTGAGGAGATAGTAGACTTTTGAAGACAAAAAGCCTCTTTTGTAAGGAGGTGTGATTTGGAGTTTAGTTTGGAAAAAATTTCTAAGTCATGATGAAACTAATTTCACATCATAGAGCTCATTGAAATATTTTTGGTGCTTTTTGTGGTTTTCAAAACGGAGTCTGAATGCTCAAGTTATAGGCTATTGAAGTTCTAATTCGATAGGGAAAAAAGTGGTGTCACAAAATGATGTGGCATAATGTGGACACGCCAAGTGGTCCAATCAGGTGGCAAGATGTGGTAGTCAATGGGAGTCCAAAAATTTGGGGTTTGGTTTATTTTTGTCTTTGACAACGTGTACGAATTGGACAATGCATTGTATTTGACTTGTATATTTTAAATAGCTCTGTAATAGCTTGGTAATATTTTAAACTTACCAATTGAACTCCATTATGCCACATGGAGAACCAAAAAATGTCATACCACCTCCAATTACCTTACTGAGTTAAGCTCAAGATAATGCTAAGTTTGGAGACCGTGAGAAATTCCACCTCAAATGTTGAGTCATAGACCTCGAGATTAGAAACATTTACCACGTCCTAAGCCAAGGGAAATGCCAATTAGCATCTATGCCAAGTTGGTACTTGAACTAATGTACCATGCTATATTTGGCACACTAATCAACAAACCATGCTAATCTTGGTAGCTTGATCCCACCAAAAGGGGCATAGGCATTATACAAGGAAGCCGCTTACCTATTAAGAGTCTTGAAAACTGATCCGATTTACTAATGTGGGACTAAAAGATAAGTATAAAGTGCCCAAATAGAAGGGATAAGACTCCTGTGACCCACCTTGTTAAAAGGATAGGTCTTAACCGACCAAGCTATAAACTTGGAAGTGATTTAGAAGGAGCGAACTTGTATTTGAAGGGAACCATTCAGTCGACTATGTATTGAAAAATATAGACCAATTTGTTGTATTTGGTCATTTTGGAGCCCTTAGAGGCTGAATCAGAGCTTAGAGTAAACTACAAACTTGTTTAGAATTATGATACACTCTATGCAGTATATTCATTTACCCATTTTGTATAATTTTTGATGTCATTTTTAACTATGAAATTTTCCAATTTTTATTTGGAGAAGCCTCTACATGTGATTCAGGAAGGTGAAGGACATGCCAAGTCAGCCAAGGTCTTTCAAAGGTCTAAAATACTATTTTTGTAGAGAGTAGATATATTTTGTTGATTTTAAGTATTATTTTGGCTTGAAAAACTTAGCAACATTAATGGATCAGTTCGATAATAACTCAGGGATGTAGGAATTCTAAACCCCGTAAACAATTTATATGTTTTGATGTTTGAATTCATTTTTGCATTTTAGTTTCAATTAATTTGTAGATTATAAATTTATATTTTTAATTAGAATGTAAAATTTAATCATTTGATCATTTATAGGAAATTGGATAAAATCAAGAATTTGGAAAATTTGATGGTTTCAATGGATAACTGAAGTGATCTTTCAATTCACCTTTATTTTAGTTTTGATATATGATTTTTGGATTAGATATTAATCAATTTCTAAATACTCAAACATTATAAAGTTGAGAAATTTCCACTTCCAATTTAGTTTAAATTTTGGAATTGAGAACTTAAGAGATCTTGTTAAACATTTATAAAAGTAGTGAAGTTCCTACTGGTGTTTACAGATCAGTAAGTCAAATAGTCAATTTGGATGACAAGTGATGATTGTTTTCTCCTTTCTTCTATTATACTCTTGTATGCATTATGTGAGTAATTCATTTATTCTAACAAGTCTCATGAAATTTATGTGTTTTATAAGTGTATTTTAAAGTGTGAAGGAGATTAGCAGTGTCTAAGATTAGACCTCCTAATTACCCAACTCTAGATATGCATATCAATCTACCTCCATGCAAAAACACTTATGATAGAAGAACTTTGAGTTGAGATTAGTTTTATAAGTCTTCCTTATTATTGAAAAATCAAGTATGTTTGTGGAGTTATCATTGGTGTATCGCCTTCATTATTTTAGGTTGATTTTATGTTTACTTCTTCCATTTTCATCCCTAATAGTGATTATCCTAGTGTAGTGTGTGAGTTGAATAGATAAATCAAGGGAGCTATCCGTTCAATATAGAGATATATCTCTTGTAGTAGATTAAATATATTTATAGACAGTTCTATGTTATCCAAAATTTAATAAGGTCTCGTTAAATTTTCTAGGGTTAAAATTTTAGCTATAATAGTTATGTCATGCCTGGTGGGACATGATGTTTAAGAAGGTTGTTCAAGGTGGATGTTGGTCTTGAATCTTGGTTGAAGACTAGTGAACTATTTCATGCCTAAGGTAAACATAATATATCTTACTAAAGGTGATCCTTTTAAGTTATAAGAGCTTACTCATTATTCATACAAAGGAAATAGATTTACAAACACCCATCCTTACCCAAAGAGGTCCTACCTTTCTCACAAACCTATAAGAAATTTTTTGATTGGCCCATTCTTGAAAAGTCCTAAAACTACCATGGAAAATAACTTAATTTTTTTTGCCTTCAATGGATATTGTTCTCTAATACTTTACCACTATGATGACATTCCCATATCTTCCTTCATACATGTTCCCTTATATACCAATGAGACTACCATTACACCTATTGAGCATATTAGAAACATTGATAACTATTCAATATACATCACATCATTGATTAAAACATAGCCATTAGGTTGTTGGTTATCTCTTTTAAAGTAAAATATATTGAATGGTGTGGAACTTTGGCTTGTGAATCTATCACCACATGGGATGAGTTGGGAGATGCTTTGAGGAGAATATTTAAATACAAGAGTGACAACGTGTCATTGATTGAGTAGATAACTAGCATAAGGAGAGCACCTCAAGAGGATATTTAATATTTTCATACAATATTTCAAAAGACATAATATAGGATCCATATCTTGGAAATACTTACAACACATCATGCTTTCTTTTACTATCTTAAAGCTTTTGATAGTGATATTTTTATGATGATATAATCTATGGTAGGGATCACATTTCCTAATGCCTCTAAAGTGGCCATAAGGGTAGAGATTTATTTGACTCAGGCTAGGAATATTTACCTAAGACTTCCCATGCCTCCATTCCCTAACTTTAAAACCCTTACACCTGTGTTTGCTCTCATCCCTATAACAAAATAAAAGCCTATTGCCTCTAGTCAGCCAAGAAAATCTAATGAGGTAGAAATAATAAGGGATATGGATCAAGATATAGTAGGTATAAAAAAGATCATACAATAGTAAAAAGTGAGACCATTCCAAATCCATTATCAACATAATCAGTATTACCCTAATTATCAAGGCAATAAACCACCCTTTCAAGGTCATATTGAATGTCAAGGGTGACTAGTTCAAGTAAAGTCATATAATGGATATAATCCCAATGCTTCATCCACCTCAAGAGAATAAGTGCCCAATAAAAATAACCTTTCCTAAGAGCATGATGGTCAACCTCCATAGGATAAATATCATAATCCATAAACTTATGCCAATGAGTCCTTCAACCAAGCTTTCATGGAAAATTTGTGAATAATGCCAGTTATAACTCAATATGAGCTGCCTAAAAGAGGAGACAATAATGGGAAGAGTTATAAAGTGGGTTATACCTTAGTTAATTGGTATAAATATGAATCATGTGTTATAAATTAATAAGGACAATCAAGCAAAGACTCAAGTCCTATAGCTATAAACATAATTGTAAAGAGTAAGATAATTGAAGAAGTTCAAGGAGATGGTGAAGGTTCATCAATGAATGTTCAAACTTCTCAAAGGGTAGGTATGTCTAATGTATTCCCAAATTCAAAATTTGATCATATAATTTAGAATTATAAGAGTCCTTTCACACTTCAAAGTTGTTAAGTTGTAGGTAGTACCATTCCTACTAGCGGACAAGCTAAGGTTAATGGCTCTTTCACTAACATTGTAGAGTATTTGAATAAGTATCATGTGAATGTGTTAATGTGGGATACATTAGTAATACTTGGATAATCATACCTAATCCAAGAAGTGTTTTCCAAACTTAGCATGACAACCAAGCAGCCTAATGTGAAATAGGTAGCCTTGAAAACCACTTTTAATACTAGTGAAGGATAATCACATAAAATTGAGAAAGTAGACATACCTCCTCCTTTCTATCTATCCATCATTAGTAGATATACATTTTTACATAGTTTATTAATTAAAAATGGAGTAAGAAATTGTGTCATGCCCAAGTTAGTAGTTAATAAGTTAAACTTGAAGTATGAGCCTCATTCCAAATGAGTGATATAATTGGATTAGTCAGCTACCAAGATAATTATCATAATCAAAGGTTTGTAAACTATTCCTCATGCTTGTCCCAATTTCACCATTTCTCAATATGTTGTGGTTGTGGATGTGCCACCTCATTTTTCACTTTGTTTTTTAAGAGATTTTAATTCTAAGATTGGAGGTTATTTGACTTCAGATTGGTCTTATATGGAATTTAGGACTAGGTATGGTGCTAAGGTGTCAATCAAATCTAAAACTCTATATAGTTTTCATGCAGAGCCATATGTACCTTATACAACTAACATTAATTGTAATATCAATGATGAAGAAGATCATCCTAGTGATCAAGAACATATAACACTTATTGATGGCATAGATAACTTATACCTTCATGAATGGGGACTTGAGAAATGCGGATTTGAAGAAACTAGTATTGGTACATACGTCCTCCATGAATAATGTGATGGAGTTCTTGAGGTAGATTCTGATGATAATCTAGAACAAATTATATGGGGAAACTATATTTTGCACATGGATGATGATATTCATATCCTAGTTTTGAAAAAGCATGATATTCCTATTTAGCAATCAATTTTGCTTTCCAAATAAGAGAAAACACATGAACATGAACCTCAAGAAGAAGAGAATGATATGTGGAAACAATTTAATAACATAGTGCAATATTTTTAAGAGGTAAGCAAATCTATAACTCTTCAAAATAAATACAAACTTGATGATGAGGTCAACCATGCACCTAATGATCATAAAGAAGAGCTTGGGGTATTTGATAATCAAGGAAAAAATTTAATAGATCAAGAAGTGTTTGGTGAATAAAAATACATCCTTGAAGGATCTAGACAACAAACATATCTTGATTCAAATGCATTTGAAATTGATGATTATTTGATGTTACTCAATGATTAGATTGAGGAGTACCAAGTAAACATGACAAAGAACAAGAAAGATATAGAGTTAGGCAAACCTCCAAGAGAGAAATATATAATGTCCATGAGAATTACAAGTGCTACACTTTATATTAGGATAATATCCAAAGATGGTAAGTCATTTGACTATCTCCATAATAAATGTTTCATTAACAAGTATGCATAATATGAGGGTTTGTTTTCATGGAACAATAGTGATGCAAGAAGCATTGTATTTGACCTTGGTTGAAGCAATGAAGATTTGTCTTTCACCTCAAAATATTTGAGGTTTTTTACATATTAGGATAGGTGTGTATTTTTTATGAGTTGTTTGTGTATTTTCCCTAAGTGTTCATGAGATCACAAGTGTGTGTCTTGTTGTCTTGTTTTTGTTCTCATTTCCTTATTGTGTGTGGTGTGAATTTTGGTATTTTTATAGACATACCAGTGTTAATTTCATAATATAGGTGAATCCATTACCCTAGGATATGAGAAGGAAACTAGTCCTTAACATAGAAGGCATGTTATCCCCCAAAAATTACCAAAATGTTGACTAAATTTCACCCTAGGTCAAATTTGGTCAACCCCCTACTATTAAAAATTTCAAAGGCTCCCCTAGGTTTGAAATTGGTTACATGGTCATTAGTGAGGTCAAATTATATCTTGAATGTCACATAATGTGTTTTCACCTTGGTCACATTTGTATTATGTCATTTTATGTCACGTTTTGGGTCATTTTAATGAATTTGTATGGTTTATCACCAAAAACATAAATGTAAAGCCTCAAGCTAATGTAACACATGTCAAGGAATGTCAAAGAATAGTTTTGAAATTGAAAATTTATAGGTTTAAATTAAAACAAGAAGACTAATTAAGAAAAAGGTAGTTTTAGGTAGTTTTATAGACTGTATGACTCATCTATCATGTTTGAAAGCTTCAAGAAGTTGTGTTGAGATCCCCATCTTTCCCATACTTAGTAAGATTCAATATATCTAAAATTGATTAAAACCAATTTCTCTCTTCTATCACTCTCTTGGATAGGTTAAAAGAGGTCAATGATTTTCAATTGGTACAGACATGGTAAAATTTATTGAAGTGAATAAACTTGGTGGATGTTATGGGTCCTTGTGTACTTCTAATTTACGGTCATAGTTTCAAGATTTATGGTCCATACTATATGAATAATCATTAAGATTTTTAACACCTCCAAAATGCTTGTGTAACCCCAATACCTTATGTTTCTCATCTGATTACATTGGTCTATGTGAACCAAGTGGTGTAGGAGGACTTGTAAAGAATGTTCATCCTCTCATGTTATTTTAAATTGATTTGGAATGTGTAGATATGAAGGAATAGGTATAAGTATCTAATTGTGATATAAGTGAGCATAATTAATCTATATAACAATGTTTTATTAGTTATAATTTTTTGTCCTCCTATGAATGGATTTAGATCAAGGATAATATGTTTGTTTTAAACATCATAAAGCATGGTTAATCATATTCTCCATTAAAGGTTTAGTATCAAGATAATAATTGGTGGATTTCAACATCTTGGACACTTGATACAATCAAGTAACCTTTCACATGCACTTACAAGTTGTTACATGAAAATTAGTCATGTTTAGACCAAAAAGAGAGATCAAATCATTTTTGGAAACATTTGAACTCACTTTGTCATCTCAGAACCAATTCATTGATCAAGAGAAGATCATAGTGTAATTGGTACGATAATTACATACAACCAAACATAGGAGAGTTATAGAGTTAAATAAATTTGATTAATAAGAATTTTTTACCTTAACTTCTCTGAAAAATTATCATGCCTTTTAAAATGCCATATATTGGTGAAATTTTATGAGGCTAGGCAAGTCTAATGGCTTCCTTATTATATTCTAGGCCTAGAGGTTAAATATGAGCACAAGATAAGGTTAATAGGTCAATATATATTGATGTTTTATTGACTTTAAACTCATTCAAGTTTCCAATGAAAACACTTGAATCTATAGTGCCATTAAAGCCAACATGAACTTGGAGCAGCATGTAGACCTATAGTGCACTGGTGATAGAGAGATAGTACCATGTGAGGGGAGAGACATGTTCATTTAGGTGTGATGTAGTATTAGTGACATGATGAAAAACCAAAGGCATGAAAAATATTTCTTAGACATGAATCGCCACCTATAGGAATCTCTTGACTTCCCAAATAAACACATATAGTTTGAAATAAGAATTGCAGATAGCCTAATCTAATGAAAGTGAAAACTTGGTTGGAAGATAGTGGTGAAATATTTTTGATCACATAGAAATCACTATTATAATAATGATAAAACATTCCATGATATTATCATAGGTAGGTATGAAAAATATATAGTCATAACTAAGGGTTCATAGGCACAACCAAAAAACCTACATATAATCACAGTCTTATAAGCTAATTTTGAGAATTTGGAGGCTTGAATTCTATATAAGTATGATTTGGCCTTGAAATTATAGAGCGTCCTCGTGACCTAAACTATACCTTCATGGTATCATCTAATTTAAACCAATAGGGGAAGTGTCCCCTATTTTGTCTTGGATCAAAGACACTCTAAAATTAATATACCTATAAACTTATTACATAAATGATAAATAGGATGAATGTCATATTATTTAAACATTGTGAGAATATGTATAGGATTGGGTTGCATTTAAATTTTTTTTAGAAGGTCCTATGGTCATCAGAATCAATCAGAGGTGGTCACATACTCAAATACATAGTCATGCTTATTAGGCAAAGAACTATGCATGAACCCTCATGGCTTCTAATGACACTCATATGGTCATATGATCATTAAAATTAGTTTTATAATATTAATGGGAGAGTGGAGGATTTATTAGAGTAATTATTTTATAGGGAACAACTCAAATTTGTCATTTTGGACTAAATTTATCTCAGGGGTGCCCAAAATGCAAGTAGTTAATCAATAAGCCATTTTATTTCCTTCATATATTTACGTATAATATGAATGGTGTCTTAAGAGATTATGGATAGTTGAGGGAGGTATTTAAATCAAAATAAGTGTTATTGGTTTGAGGGTTAAGGGTTGAACCTTTATGAATCACTATTAACAACCTAAATGACTTAAAACCCTCCTAAAATCCTTATATGATCCTGATGAGAATGGTATGAATAATTATGATTATAGGATGGGTTAATTCACCTAGAAGATGTTTTTGAAATTCTTGACACTCTCTACATCTCCTTGACATTTGATTGTTCCATAATGTCACTTGTATAAACATGTCAAATATTATGTTTTCTACAAGTTTTGAGTTGAATTAAAGGTGTAGAAGGGAATTTATAGGTGAAAGCCATTATGGAAGGTTTATGGAGATGTATTTAAATTCCTCATACCTTATTCTCACCTTATAGATGCATGGAAACCCATATGATAAATTTGTTGTCATAGGTAGTCTTGAATAGGATAGTGAGAAGCAATGTGACTATCAAAAATGGGAGGTAAGAACTATGATATTGAATCTTATTTAAGTTTAAATGATATAAAAGTGGACAAATAAATTTTAAATAGGTGTCTTACATCCTTAAAATGAACTTTATTAAACAAATTCAAGTCACAATAGTGACAAGTGTGAGAGTCTAAGCCTAGAAGGCTAATGAGTGACTGTAAGAAGGTAAGTTAAAAATGACAAAGAGAAGGCTATCAGATGGAAAGGTATATAATTAATTTAAAAAATCATTTTTTCACCTTCCTAAGATTATGTGTCAATTATTTATATAATAGTTTTGGATAGTTAGTGAACTCCTCATCAAGAAGGGTAGATTTAAGAAGGACATGCAATATCTCTATGCCAACTTTAAGAAAGATGTCATGTTCTATATGGAAATTTGTCCAAGATAACTCTATGAAATATTATCTAATGTGTTCTCTTACATTTTAACTTTTTTTCAAGTCTAGACACTTGGCATTGTGACTATTCAACTTCATTCCTTATCTCTCCTCTCTTATGCTCTATATATTGAAGCCATTTAGGCATTATAATGAATCCAACATTGGTATGGATAAGCCTTGCTAGTTTTACATCCATTTTTTCCTTTGAATAAAGTTATACATTTGACTTAGTCTTTTTCATTCTTTCCTGGGTATGTCAAGTAGTCCATTTGGATGACAAGTGATGAATGTTTTCTCCTTGCTTCCATTCTACTCTTATATTCATTATTTGAGTAATTCATTTATTATAACATGTATCATGAAGAATATGTGTAATATAGGTGTATTTAAAAGTGTGAATGATATTATAAATGTATAAAATTAGACCTCCCAAATACCCACCTCTAGATATGCATAACAATCTACCTCCATGTAGAAACAATTATGCTAGAAGAACTTTGAGTTGAGATTAGTTTTAGCAGTCTTATTTCTTAGTGAAAATATGAGTATTTTTGTGGAGTTATATTTGGTGTATCACCTTCATTATTTTATGTTGATTTTATGTTTCCCTCTTCCCTTTTCACCACCAATAGTGATTATCTTAGTGTAGTGTGTAAGCCTAAAAGATAACTCAAGGGAGCTAGCCCTTCAATCTAGAGATCCGTATCTTTTAGTATCTTGCCTAAATATAGAGATAGTTCCATGTTATCCCAAATTTTATAAAGTCTCCTTGACATCTCTAGGGTGAAATTTGGGATATAATAAGTACCAAAGTGAAAACCTCTTTTAGGTGCTTTTGGACCTGGGAAAAAGTAAATAAAAATATGAGTCCCTTAATAAAAACCTATTTCAAGAACCATTAGATGATGAAATTAACATTATTTAAAATGAATCCCATGCCTCATCCAATCCCATAACTTAATGTAGACCAATAATATATTTAGAGGATCATAAATTATTTGATCATTAACTCAAGATTTCCCACATGCCTTGCCAAATGGCTTTTATCATAGCTTATTGATTCATATTATTCCTACATAGGTGAAATAAATGAGACATTCATGCCACCAGATGAATAAAAATACCAATGTACTACATTTCCAACTATTCTAGAAGATGGTTCCATGCTTCTTGTGGAGGATATTAGAGAAGCCAATATTAAAACACCATCTAGTCTTAAATGGATAAAAATTGGAGTGCCCTCATTGAATATGAATATGAGCTTATTACTTCCATCATTTGGTATTTTATTGATATTTATTCCTAGTATTATTCATATATGTCTATCTTGGACCTTGCTTTAGTTATACATCACCTTGTTTTACACCTTGACGTCAAGACAATCAAGTAGAAGATAATAAAAATACATCTTTGCATAATCATAATTGTCAAGAAAGAATTATAAAAACTATTGAAAGTAGGGTGTATCCATCCTATAGATTATTTAGAGTGGATCTCCAACATCATCCCAGTCAGTCAATAAAAATCCACAATGATTGATTTCAAAGATATCAATAAAGCATGCTTAAAGAATGACTTTCCTTTAACCAATAGTGATATAATTGTAGATTCCACAACAAGATATGAGATGATATCTCGTATGTATGGATTCTTTGGATATAGTTAGATCAAAATCACACCTGAATAACAACATAAGATAATGTTCACCACTCCATGGGAAATGTTTTTCTATCAATTGATGCCATTTGGACTCAAGAATGCCAATACCACATACAAATGTGCAGTGATTCTCATTTTCCATGACATGATGCACCATATTGTTTAAGATTACATGGATGTTATTTTATAAAAATCCAATACCAAAGTAGGACATCTAGATGCATTATGAAGAATATTTGGAAGGTTTTATGAATACAAGTTTAGACTTAACCCTAAAAGGTGCATCTTTGGTGTTACTTCTAACAAATTACTAGGTTTCATTATCTCTTATAAGGGCATTAAAGTCAATCTATCCAAGGTTAAGTTCATTATATAAATGCCTCCATATTATAATCTAAATTAGATTTATAGCCCACAAGTTAAGATTCAAACTATCAAGTGATTTATTTCTTAGTTGGTAATATATTCCATCCCTTCATGCATATTTTGAAGAAAGGTATCATTTTATCATGGAATACTAATTTTCAATAAGACTTGAGAAACTAAAATAATATCTAGAAAATCCTCCTATTATCACTCCATCAACACCTAGAAAACCATTAATTCTTTACATATCAATAACTTAATGTGCCTTGGGGGAACTCCAAGTAAAAATAATGATTGTGGGAAAGAAAGAGTTGTATACTATTTGAGCTAGACATTGGTAGCCTATGAACATAATTATAACTTACTTGAAAAATATAGTTTAACAATGGTGTTTTTAGCCTAAAAGTGGTGATATTATATGCTAAAAATAATACTATTGTCATTGCCAAAGTGGACCCAATCAAATACATACTTTCCAATGCAAATTTGACTAGTCATATGGCCAAATTGATCATGATATTCAATGAATTTGAGATCAAATATGTACATTAAAAGACCATTAAGGGGAATGTACTTATAGATCAACTTGCTCAATCACCCTTATTAGATACCAATCCACTCATTTTTAGTTTACCTAATGAGTTAATCATGACTCTAGATGACACTTATTTTGATCCTTAGCGCTATAATCTTTAATTTGATGATTCATACACTTCTCATGGATTTAAAGCCAATATTATATTCATAACACCACATGGGGATTTTATTCCCAAAGCATTCCAAATTGGTTTTTCTTGGACCAACAATATAAAGAAATATGAATCACTCATTGTAAGGATTCATCTAGAAGTGTAATGGAATATCAAGAACTTACATGTTCATGGATATTTTTAAATCATCATTGAATAGGTGAAAAATCAATACCAGACCAAATATGACAAGATTATTTCTTACAAAAATATGGTGGACCATCTTAAATAGATCTTTTGACACATCTAAAAAAATAGGAATGTAGATGAAATGGTGAAAATTGGTTCACTAATAGCCATTTGAGATCATGTTCTAGATTATTAATTCCTCATCACACATCTTTTAAGGCCATCTCATGAATGTTTAAAATATGAAATGGTATGTGATATTTTTTGTCCTAGTTCAGCTTGGTAATATAATATATACACCTACCTTCATAATAATATTATCCCTTATATCATTTCCCACAACAAAAAAAAATCATTAAATCATAATATTTAATGTTATACAATACTCATGGCCATACTCTATCATAGAGGATATGATGGAACTCTACTTCCCTTTTCATCTTCGTTAAAGTCTAGATTAATACTTAAATAAGTAGATTAAGGGATTTTTGAGGCCCACAATATTATAATTTTCCTTACCAATAAATTCCTAAATATAAGTTATTACTACACCACTATAAACATTGATGCATATGCTTATGTAAAAAAGTGTGGGGCTTGTCAAAAACATGCCAATGTCATTAATGCACCATCTCATCCACTTCATTTGATCACTATGCCATGGTAATTTTACATATGGGGACTCAATCTTGTAGTTAAAATAAATCATACTTATTCATATGGCCATAAAAATATCCTCACTACAACTAAATATTTTATAAAATAGATTGAAGCCATTCCACTCACTTACGTAAAATGTAAGCAGCTTTCAAAATTCATCCTGAATCACCTCATTGTATGATTTGGCATTCCCTTTGACCTTATTTCTAAAAATGATGAATAATTTAAAAATAAGTATAAATTCATATATTCCAAATACCATATCAATAAATAATTTTATACTACCTATTTTCCTCAAAGCAATGGCCAAGCCTAAGCATCTAAAAAAATCTTCATCCAAATCCTTAAAAAAACTATTAATACTTTATACTTGATTAGAATTTACAAATATTTCCTACCTTTTAGGACTACCATATCAATACCAAAACCCCAATAGGAGACACACCATACTCCCTTATTTATGACATTGAAGTTATTCTCCCTATCGAGATCAAGTTACCTTCTTTGAACATTTCATTGAAGGATATCATTGATGAGAAGGAATATATAATTTCTTAGCTCCAATAATTATAACTACTTAACTAAAAATGTGTAGATACTTTGAATAATATCTATCCATATAATAATAGGTTGTTTCATAGTTATATCAAGTGTATGAAATATAGATATTGAGATCTTACTAAGCTAGTCTTGAAATAAAATCAAAAGAATACCACTATTGCCCATGAAAACAAGGGAAAATTTGAACCTAATTAGATGGTCCCATTCATCATCATAATAAATTATGGATATGTGTCATGTATATTGGATACACTATATGGGTAAGAGATAGATGATCCCATGAATATTATGCATATTAATCATTTTTACACTTGATTTTCTTGACCATTGCTTATGAAGACCTTTGATTGGGGGCATGACCTAGAAAATCCCTCCCTTCATCCCAATTATAATTAAGTTAGTACATATTGATATTATTCACCCATATTATTACCAATCCTAATCTTGATTTTGGTTCATCAGTCTAGTAGACAATTTAAGATGACATAATTCATAGAAAGTTTTGAGTAGATTATTCAAATTTGGTCACCATTAACAGATCTAGAATAGGCAGTATCTTAGAGTAGTTTATACATGATTTCCCTATATTGTGGTATTTGAATTACATATTTTATCTATTTTTAAATCATGTATCATTTGTTATGTTCATGTTCCATTCCTATTTTCCTTCATTTTATTGATTTGTAGTATTTTCCACTAAGGTTGAATTGCATTGACTTGATGTCCATTTGGACTATGTAGAAAGTGTTTAGTTTTTGAGGTTAGATCAGTCACCCTTTTTACACACTCATAATTTTAAAAATAATTTAAGCCAAACTCTCACAATTTTTAAAGTTAAAAAAAATTTCATCTCATAATCCTCCATTGAGTTAAGAAGCCACAACCCAAAAATATTCAAAATAGTTAGAAAAACTGTCAAATTTTTAAAATCCTAGAAAAAAACTAAAAAAACAAAAAGGTTAAAATAAAAGGAACTTAAAATATCCATGTGAGATATTAATAAAAAAATATTTACTTTTTTTTTCATCTAATTCACTAGTGGCCATTGGATCTTTTTTGGATGGTGTGATTTATCATATTTGTCAAGTAAGAGCCTGTTATCCAACTTTGATCATTTCTAAATTACCATTGATATTATTTCATTTATCCTCTCATTTCTAGGAGAAATACATCAACATGAGGTCTACACATACTATGTAGGGAATTTTTGGATGCATGGGGTAGCTTGACCAATCTTATTACCACTCCATTTTTACATGTCTAAAACAATCTCATTATTTTTTGAGTGTACTTTTAATATTATTCTTTTATAATCAAATATTTTACTTGTCATCATTTTTTTATTTCCCACATATGTGAGAGAAATAAATTTGGCCTAAATTCTATTGAACTCTGTAAGTAACATCCACTTGCATGGGGCATTTGGAGACAACACAGCCAACTCTTCCTTTTTATTATATTCCTCCCTTCAATTTGAGTTGTCATCTTATCTAATAACTTGACATCTAGAGATTATGGGTAGAATATCAAAGAGTAATGCCTTACTCTCACCCACATATAAATGATTCATAAATTTATTTTGTTATGGTGTGTTGGTGTGTTTATGTGTTTGTTAATGATGATTAATTTTTATTGTTGTTGGTGTGATTATTCAGTTTTCCTATGAACAACATTATGTGTTTTGTTTCATTTATTTTTTATTTGTGTTTTCTTGCTTATTTGATTTATTATTTATTTCCTTTTCCTATTATCACATTGACTCAATCTATTATGATAGTTTGGCATATTCCAACATTATCATCATGGTTTTTATCATTGATGCATTATTTTCAATTATCTATTGGATCAAAGTTGGTCCTTACGTACATTACAAATTAATCACCATGGTGTTTTACACCATGGTGCATATCAATATATGATATGTCAAAAATAAAATATTTTAAGTATCACACGTAATGATACATAAAAATCTCTCTTTGACTAATATAATACATCTTGATTATTGAAATCTTTTGAGTAGTCTATATGTTACACATGATACATATCAATAAATGAGTGTATACAAAATTCATAATCATTATTATTCATCATGTATTTAATTCCCATTAAGCATTCTCATGTTCATAATTTTTTGTGGCTTATTCATTATTTAAAAATTCATTATACCCTCACACCTAAATTTTCACCTATTCATCATTAATCTATGTAACAAGTTACACCCTTAAGCAATGCTTGTCAACCAATTGGTCAATTAATTAATAATCATTTATCAAAATGAAAATCCACCTTATTAAGGAAAAATAATTGGATTGATCCAAGATCAAATCTTCCCTAATGGGTAAGCTTATTAAATCAATTAAATACCATCCTCTTTTGGGATGGTTCCATCATTCAATCTTTGTTATAATTCTAATACTAAAACTTTCATCATGTTTGGGGCAAGTCAATGTGTATTGCTTGTTTTGGAATGTATCCTTCCCACTTCCACTTAAATTGGGTCTAATTATTATTTTTACTTAAAAATATTTGAAATCAAAGCGTTCATGCATTAGCTCAAGTGGGTTAATTTTAGCCATGAGTTAATTTCTTCCATTCTTGCTTCTTCCTATCTTTTTTGAGGGCCCATCTATTTTCAATGATTCCTTGATTGTCCCCTTTAGGGAGAATCTAGGCCTAATAAATAACCCCTTGGGACATCAATATAAGTTTACCAACTCATAATTTTTTTAAGAGAAGCGTGAAGACATCATTCTTCAAGCATTATCAAATTTATTCTTAATGACTTTTTCATTCTTTGAAAATCTATTACTATGTGTAGTGTCCCATAACACCTTATCGAACAAGGGGAAAATGTAGACATTAATTTTAATCACTTACATGTATAAAATGAAATCAAGATCAAATTTCCATAATCACATATAAAACTATAAATCTATAATGGACCTAATTTACCTGACCAACTACCATTTAAACACAAAATCATGCTCACACATTCCTGATTGGGGAAATGAATAATATTGCATCATTAATATTATCTAGTGAATAATTAATTAATTAAATCCTTTAAAAATGTATTCATAGGATAATTAAGTGATTATTTAATTGATAAATAAACATTTCAAAATTTACCATTGTTTTAATTACTAATTATTCACCTTGATTAATTAGCCCAATCTTTCCTCTAATGGAAAATTCCATGAATTTAGAATTATCCATTTTTATAAAATCAAAATTGAATTATTTAAAAACATGTATTATGCCATTCAGGAAGTAAATGGGAAAGATAATGAGTAAACTTCATCTCTTACACACTCTTCCTCTTCCACATTCTAAGAGGACCAATGACTACACTTTTTTTCCAACATACCTTCCATGCTCCAAAAGGCCTTAAATGTTAGATATTATACACTCCATGTGTGTGATCATGAGTTTGATTAATAATATTCCACAATTTGTTTTTATGTCAAATCAATGGTTCACAAACATCCAAAAATTCTATAAAACAAGGGCATTTGGCCATTATAGACAAGCTTCTTCATGCAAACTTACTCTACCAAATTATACAAGGAGCTTCAACCAATTATCATATGAAAGAAAAGATAATCTAAGAATAAAATGTAAATAAGGAGAGTTGATTACTGCACATGGAATAAAGTATTTCAAAAGACTACATAGCCTACAAACCAATTTCAAACTCTTTGAACTGGTTCTTAAGAAAATCTTCTAAGGAGGTACAAACATTGTTTTTATCTTCTAATGTGTATTTATTACTTGTTTTACACATATCTAAACCTAAGGATTAATATTTAGATGTTAATTATTAGATTTTTTTTAATTTTGATCACTAACAGATAGACTAACCTCTCTTGGATTTCTAATCTATGATGGCATTTTTCATGTTTACTATGCTTTGAAATATTGTACTTGTTAGCTATTTTATATTGGAAGGACTATAACTATAAGCGAATGGTATAATAAAATATACATTTTCTCAATATTTATTTCTAAAGTATATATAAACCAATTTATATGAATTGGTTGAACTATTCCAAACTCTTTTGGGTACTTGTTGTGATGTTTGTTTATTGGAAATAATATATGAGACCTATTTAATAAATAACTTGGTAATGTGTATCATTTCTCACTTATTTATTGATTAATTGGTGGTGTATAAAATTAAAAAATGAAACATTTAAGTGTATGTATTTGATTGCATTGATTGAGGAAATTGAAAGAAAATGTTTTGATATGAATAAAACATTTATAATATCATCTCTTTTTTATTTATTCGTGAAATAATAAAGTATTGTTTGTTTCTCATATATTAATTTAAACTCCTAAGAATAATGGATTACTTTATTTAAACAATAATAATGTGTTTACATCCCTGCACATTAGTAAATTAATTTTAAGGTATGTGTTATCACTGAGAGTTGTACCCTTTGAGGAGTTGTTTTAGGCCTCCTCACTTATTCGATACAATGGGAACACTCTGAGGCTTAGTTGGAGTGATGTTCTAGAGAAGGTTGCCTTCCTTTGATGGATCACCTAGACTAACACTAAAATACTACTTGATGAGAAAAAGGGGAAGGAAAACATAAATTTAAATTAAAAAAATAAGAAAGGTGATGCATTAGATGATGTATGATTCCTATACTAGCTTCCTAATAACACTATATAACTCATTATTGACTTAAAAACTTTTACACTCTCCTCAAATAGGATATTTAAAAATTTATATTTCATGAGTGTTATCATTATATACATAAGACATTGAGACACAATTTAAGAGTTTTAGGCCAGACACAATTAACAAATTTCTAAAAAAATTCACTATGCTAGATAATATCAACACAACATATAACCTGCATAAGTTTAATTTACTAATAATAGGGTGAAAACAAAGGACATATAAAATTAATAGCAAGTTCTCTCATAAATTTAGATATACTAAGCATCAAAATCAAAAAATTATATCAACATAAGGAAGGTAACCTCAGTCTTTATTAATTTAAGAGGCTTAATAAGCCAACATCACAAAATGTACAAATTTTCACCATACCCAGATTGAGGGATCATAGGTGGATCAATTTCTATAGCATTTATATGTTATAAAGAGTCATAATGATGAAAAATCTACCTAGTTATATAATTAAAATATCTAGAGTTTGGGGTCTGAATTGGCTTTGCTCACTAATGGGGAGAATTCAAATTGAATCATGACTATAAGAGGTGGATTTAAAGATTGGGATAATCTCCTTAGGAATGCCATGGCCACTCCTATGTAACTAACTACCATGTGTCTTTAAGCTTACATCTTATCTTATATTTGATTTCACTTACATGATGATTTTAGGGCTAGATTCCATTGCTTTTTCCCCTAGTCTACCAATTGGAGTCAAGATACACCATGCTTTACAAAATTAAGCCATTCTACCATTGATTATATGAATCAAATGCAATTACAAAATTTTATCACAAGTTTATAGCTAAACAGGATTAAAATTCCATAAAATTTGCCTTAGATAGTGTCATTTAAATGCTAATGAACCCCTCATGGTAGGTTTCAACCACATGGTATTATTAGGATCACTCTAGCCTTTTGGAAATTTTGATAGTTTTAATGTTTACATGGCCATAAACTTTAATCCATTATCTTACAATATGCATAGCTAGTGTGTCATTTTTCTTGGATAAGGGCCTACCACATGGCTATTTATCACTCTTTAGTTGATCTAATTCAATCTATTTAAACTATTCATCCTATAGTGAAGTTACATTTTTAAAAGTGGCATCATCCTCCTTACCTATTATATAGATTATTATTCTTCCTATACTAACTATAGGCCTATAGAGAAATGAGATTCCATCACATAGTGCCATACCAATTTTCCCCACTCTAATAAACTTTATCAAGCTACACAAAAATATTTGGTAGAGTGGGGTAATGGGATTTCACTATGTGACATCATATTTATAACCTAGAGTTTTGATAGACCTTTACAACTATATGGATGATTCTAGGTCATTAGGTCACCAGGATTGTGACACATAGAATCATCCTAATTGCTCAATTTCTTAGATATTTGATGGCATCATTGCTTCACTAGGTAAACTTTTAATAAAATTGAATAAGTCTTAAAATCATTTTGGAATAAGCTAAGGATCATTTGGGTTTGACATAAGGCACCAGGTGAATAGAATCATCTAAGTATGTAAATACTTTCAATGATTTGTTAGAGCAATCAGGACCCATATATGAATATTGTATGGCACTGAGATGATTGAAGAGGAGCCCTAACACACTAACAATCTTGGAAACTGTTAGGACATCACTTGAGGCTAGTCAAATTTAAAATAGTGCTCCCAAAACTATCATCAATAGAAATGAGCTTGAAATCAACTAAGTGTTTCATTGTTTGATGTCTATAGGATCTAGGAGTGCTCTATGTTTGTTAAGAAGGCTGATAAGAAGGCCTAGAAGATTGTAATAAGGTCAAGAATGCCCTTAAAATGCCTAAGTGCTAAAAATTAAATGAGCCCAACCTGATACTCATTTAATTTACTTTGAATCAACTAAGTCTTGATAAGACTTCAAGTGATCTGAATCCTTGAATTGAATTAGATGTGGCTTCACCCATGGTGATAAAAATTGGTCAATAGTATGATGGGACTCTTAAAAAAATGTAATAATAGGTTATCTTGTTGTAGGAACTTTTGGGTTCCACTCACATTTCTTTGTTAATTTAAATGGTTCCAATTTGTCTTTAGAACAATTGTGTTTCTATGACTCTTGAGTTATTTGGGAAAAATTTATGATGGTGTTTCCATGTAAAATGTTAAAGTAACTTTTTGGTGAGAAATTTCTCCTTTGTTTAGCATTATGTTTTTACCACTATTTCTGGTCAATAGAACTGGAACATTCTAATTTAATGAAGTTATTTAGTTATAAATACTATTATGTAGATGAATAAAATTATATGCATGCCATTAAAATATATTGTTGGAAGTTAATAAATTATTTGGATTAATGATCCTTGAACTATAACGTATATGATAAGACATAAGATGTTCAAATACAGAGTCCTTGTTAATTTTATAATATTATATATCATTTTATTTTAATTATCAATTATGAGCCTAAATGCTTAACACTCAATAGTTGGATGGTTTTTAGATGTGAAACTTTAATGGTATCATAATGGGATTTATCTTATTGATATGCATTATAAAATGTTTATGAAAATGATAATTATTTTTATTAAAATATTTCCAAGAGAATGAATTTGGATATAGAGGACATTCAAAGGATGTGGTGACCCTAGTATCAAGTGAAATAGATTTAATTAGGCAGAATTGAATAAATGTTATTATTATATGTGAAATACATATGAAATAAAAATTTAATTATTATTAGTAAGTTAAGCCATTTTAGAAGATGGAAATTTGATGCTTGTGTTAACGGGAATTAATATTACTCTTAAGTTAAGGTTTATTATGAAATTAACACTTCATATTTCTATAATTAAGATGCTTAAGCCTATTCAAATTATTTAAAATTTTAGGTTTAGTTTTGATCACACTATTGTTAATATGATATATTTGGAAATATTCCTTTGTGTTAGAATTAGTTGTGTACTACTCTTATGCATATCATAGACTCTTTATGAGTGAGTTTTGTTTATTTGATCTAATGAGAAATACGAATCACATGCATAAATGTTAAGATATTAATTTATAAGATGACAACAATAACCTTATACATCTCGAGCTTAATATATAGAGAGGCTTAATCCTTTTCTTATAATTTCTGCTCAAGACACCTATTCCTAAATGATTTATATTCCATGAACCCTTTTCCAATCCTAATTGAAAATAAATCTTCAAGTTTATATAATTTTTATAAGAAATATGGGTTATATATATTTGGTTCATTGAAATAAAACCTTAATCATTACTTGTATGAGAAAAATTATATAAAAATAGGCTAGGGTGATTTAAATTTTTTATCTGATACTCTTTATTCTCAATTTAGAATAATTGTTTAAAAAATGTCACCATAAACCATTTGTACTTATTAAATTATTGACATTGACTCACCTTATTGGATAGCATAAAATTATATCTAGGAACACCTTTCTTAATGGAACCAAATATAATAGTGTTTATAGTGATATAATAAAAATTTAAAATCCACCCAAATAGTATCTATATTATTAGTACATGTTTAATATTATTTATCACAATTATCTACACCCTAATACAATATATGATGTTCCTCCTCTTTTACTTGTATCAATTTCAAGACAATTTTTTGTGTGGTTTTATATACATTAGACAAAGTATAACATGTAATATGAAATTATGTAGATGCAATAGATAAAAAAATAGTCACCATTCCTCTTTTTTTTAAGTTCTCATAAATTATTTATAAGGTTTATTTCATTTTTAACTTACATTTTTTATATTAAAACCCCATATAGATAAAGAATAAGAAAGTGTTTTTTGGGAGCTACAAAAAATAATCATATTGAGATACAAAAATAATTGAAAACATAATAATTTATTAATTTTATATTTAATGTTTCAATTAAAGTTTAAATGAATAGATTGAAAATGATAGGTAAAAATAAAACTAATTGTGGTAATAAAGTAACAAAAGTTTTTAAATTGTTATTTTGTTTTGAATACCTAATTGGCACCCAAAAGTGGTGATTTATTATATTTGATTTTGTGTACTTGTTGTTGTTACATATAATTTTGACAATCATCAAGTTATTTAGTCTTGTCATCATGTTGTTTAATACATAGTTTTTTCTATGGAGGGTTTGAATTTGTCTTTATATTTATTTCCTCTTTCATGGACATCCTTGATTATAATGGCTTAACCAATTATAATAAAAAATAATGCAATAGAAATAATTTTATTAATAATATAAATATGTGGGACTATTTTATAAGAGTAATATGAATTTATTTTTAGTGATTCACCTTCATTTAGATTCAGATATTTTTAGTAATTTTTAACACAATCTCTTGAAGTATATTTTCAACTATGAATATTATTGAATCTCTTTATAAATTTATTGTTTCGTATAATGCATTTTTTTGACCATAAATAATCATAATAGGGTTTGAATATATATTTCATATATTGATCATGTGCTCCAAAAAATGCACTAATATTTCAAACTTAAATGGATGATCTAATATAAAAATACTAATATTTATTAGATGCAAAATATCCAAGGGATCTGTATGTGAACAATCAAATTATATATCCACATCTTTCTCAATAATGTTGTTTGTGTTTTGAATCCCAAATCTGTCATAAATCACAAATAATCCATCTAACACACCTTAATAAATTATTTAATTCATGTTTTTAAATTTTTTTATGTAGATATGTATAGTTTTAATAAAAATGTGCACTTCAATATCTAGGACAAGAAAGATAAAAAGAAATAAACCATTGCATTAGAACCAATGTAAGAGAGAATATCTATAATATCACCTTTTTAAATTTTTGTTACAACATTACATAAATCAATAATAATAAATCCAAGGTTAAGGGGAGGGAGATGATGTTTTAATTAGGTAAAAGTTGTGCTCAATTTAAAAGGAAAATAATTTTGGCATTATTTCATATGTATCTTTATCCCTCACCTAAGTGTTAGTAGTGAAATATGATATATACATTTATAAAAGGATTATAACATCATTTGACATTATTGTTTCCTCATTTTATATATTTTTTAACTCTTTTTTCCTTCCATAGTAGATTTTATATTACATTTTAAATCACAATATTCTAACTCTTGACACAGATAACAAAATTTACTTTCATGAATATTAAACTTTTCCATGACATTAGATGTAGTGTTTTCTATCAAAGCAAGTTCTTTTGGCATTCATGACTTAAGATAGTCTAGAATTTTTTCCATTTTATTTGTATATTATTTTATTATTTTTAATAATAAATTAATTTTTATTATCTAAAACCAAGTTAAAATAATATTCCTAGATAAAATTATCCATTTATAACTTTTTCTACAAGTATTGATAACTCTTTTGGAGACATTCACCATGTTCCTCTAGATAGATTTGTTGTTAAATTGTCAAGAGAATTTGGATTGAAATATGGAATACAAAATTATTTTAGATAACATTTAATCCCACAATTTATATATAGTTTAAAACAAAACACCTATTTTTCCCATATATCATCTAGTAGGAGGCTAAACGATATCTTATCTTTCAAGCTATCTATTTTTTGATTTTCAAAAATATTCAATATTTATATTTGAAAGGATTGATTTAAAACATGAAAACAAAGGTTTATAAATGTATTTTAAATAAATTACCTAATGATATTTCAATTCAATAATAATTATTAAATACATTACAATATTTTGCCTTTTCATGGCCTATTCCAAGTCATTGTGATCTTCTCTCAATGATCCATAGTGACCTTGCATTGTATAGCTAGTCAAGAATTTTTTATGAAACCATATCTTATTTACCATGTATTTTGCTTAAAAATGCTAATTATATGCTTATTTGTGGGATTTTATGATAGAACATGAGTAGAACTCTATTTGATTCTACAATCTACAAATGCAAAACTATGGTTTGTAACTATAGTATTTTTTATTTGATGTGTTGACCATCAATAGTATAAAAATGAGTCTTTGTGTCACGAAAGTATTTATTTAAATATATAGTTATTATTTAATAAAAATTTTCATAAAATTTATCAATATTAAATTCATTTAAAAATGAATAGGGTTATATAATAGTGAGTTAACTAGTTGATCAACACTATCTTTGTCAAGAGATTGATATTGCAATTTAGAAGGTTCTAAGTGACAGTGCTCAATTATTATTTTGAAATATTTTTTGTTGAACACAAAAATTCAATTACTTGAGTTTTTTAATCTTAAATTTTTTTGAGATCTTTTTCATCCTATTTTATAGTAGTCGTTTGTCATGCTATGTATTTCAATTCATAAAACAAACATTGAAGTATCTTTTTCAGGCCAGCCAATTTTATGTCTCATAATAGAGTAATATTTTCACATGAAATTTTATTTTACAAAATTCATTATCCATATTTAATTGATTAACAAATGATGAATTAAATTCATACTGATAATTTATTTGGAATATGGTCCCATTCCCATTGTAATTATTTTGACTATTTTCTATACCAAATTTTCTAGAATATGGATAAGGTTATATTTTTCAACCATAGGAATAACAATAATCCATTTGGAATTTGGTAGAATAAACCATCCCACTTTTTCTATACAATTCCACCTATAATTCCATTTGAATTAAAATTTGATTTTTATAAATACATTTCATATTAAATATAATTTTGAAAGCTTCATGTGCCCCTAATATTGAATGAAACAACCACAAGTCATTATGTTAGTTATCTTTAAAATATATATCTACAAAACATTATTCATCTCTTCTTTCCCAGTGAATGGATCTATTTATGAATTGTATCTCTCTATATGAGGTGTTGCCAATTAGAGCCATTGTTTCCTATAAACAAATTATTATCAATTGTTGAGTTTAAATACACACATACTATATCAAATTTATCATAGTCAACATGTTAAATTAATAGTCAATAATAGTGTAAGTAAAATAATAACTAATAAAAAAGAGATACAAAATAAATTTAATAATATATGTAAATATAAGAATAATTAAAGGATGATGGATATAAATAAACTAGGACACTTTTTCATATTTAAAGTGGGAGGCCACCCATGATAAAATATATATTGGAATGGATTCATTTTGATTATAAATCTTAGGCATTATATCTAACAATAAATAAATTTTGGTACTCTTCAATTGGGAAGGATCCTTGTTGAATTACTTAAATTAATTTCCCTTACTTACCCCATAGTAAATATTCCATGTTAAGATTTAGTTCTCTCACGTGGATTTAGTGTTTCACATTATAATATTAATTAAGTAGTTTGTGTGTGTAAACAACGTGTGGAACAAATAATGTAAGTTATTTTTTAGAACAAATCATGTAGAGTTTGTAGAAGATATGATAGGTTGAGTGATAATATTTAAGAGATATTTATTTGGATAAGATATTAGTGTTAACTCCTATTTTGTATTGGATATTCACACTATTTTTTTTAATTTATTCCATTAAATATCAAATTAAAGTTGATTGACCCCCAAATTATGTTGTGCATGTCTAAACTTTTAGATATTTCCCCTTTAAATAAATTATCCAATATGGAGTAATTATTAAATATTGTATCATATTATACTCCCTTTAACCTCTCTATTTTTCCTCCATTAATTTTTTTATTGTAAAAAAATGGTCTAGTGCCTATGCAGTACAACCCACATATAAATGTCATATTTTACCATCCACCCTACATGCACATTGTCAAAAAAATTTAGTGTTGATGAATTTTTTTTGTCATTTTCCAATCACCCACATATCATATCTCTTTCCATAGTATTAATTCTACCCTTATTATTAATATGCATGTTTTTCATAGTTTACATCCCAAAAAATGGACAAACCTTTTTATTTAGTAGGTTTAGTAAAATTGTAATTTTTCTCTCAATTTTAAATAAAAATAAGAATTTAGAAGTGTTAAATAAATAATATAAAGAGGATAAAAAAACAAAAAATGGTTTGAAGATATTGTGAAATTTAGAGAGTTGTTATGCATACAAAATAAGGGATGTGAAGGCAATTTCAGGGTAAAAAAACTTACATATCATCTATATCTCCGTGTCAAGGTTTGAGTTTATATATATTGGATTTGATTAACAATATCATATAAAAAATATTTTTATCACCTTAATTTCCCTCTCCATTAATATACCTCCATTAGGTTGTGTTCCCATTAAATCATTGTCAAAATAAAGCTTCACAACTTGCATAGTCCTATAGGTGGCTCACCTTTTTCTAGGCAAAGGTAATTTGTGAAGTATTTATGTTTTGGTTTAGGTATTTAGGTGTGTATTTGTTTACATATTATTAAATATTTTAGGTTTATTAAAATATTTTATTTTGTGATATTTATATCTTATTTCCTTTTAAATTTTTATTTCTTTTGAGGTTTTAGGTCTAATATTTACTCTTTAGGAATGAATAAAGTCTTTGAGTTTTCTAATAATGTAATTTATTTTGTGTTTAGTGTTTTAGTGTTAAATATTAGTTTTTTAATTGTTATTTTTTATTTATATATAACATGTTTTTATATTTAATCTTTATTAATTGTTATTACATTTTGTTTAGGTTTTTATTATGTTGTTTTAGTCAATAAGATTTATCTTGTATATTTTCTATAGTTCATTTTATAGTTTAGTGTTTATTTTTTTAATTTACATTTTGATTATGTTTTTGTTATTTTTTTATAGTCATGTGTGTATGCGTTATTAGTATTTTCTCAAACTATCAAACAAGCCTATGTTACAAGGCAATAATTTTATATATAAAACATGTATGATGGATGATCTTCAATGTAATAATCCCCTATTCAATGTAATGGATGTATTCTTAGGTGAACCTGACATCCATGATTAAAAATTGTGGTGGGGGATTTATAGTTATTTGTTTCATGTGGTTCCTCTCCCCATGTTTGCATTAAGTGGAGAATGTTAGGATTCATTCCTATCATGTGGGTTTAGTGCTTCACATTGGAATACTACTTAATATGTGTGCACAAATAATGTACAAGGAAAATAATATAAGTGATTTGTTGTAAAATATCATGTGGATTTTTTATAAGACATGATAAGCTAACTAAGAATCTCTAAGAGAGTTATGTGTGAGACATTTGTAGGGATAAGATATTAGTGTTGACTCCTAGTTTTTAGGAGATATTTACACTATATATTGTAATGTATTTTGTTGAACATTAAATCTAATTTCATTGACCCAAATATTATGTTGTGTAAATTTTATCCTTTAGATCTTTCACCATTAAATAAATTACTAATATGGAGTAATTTCTATAGGAATGCATTGTACTTGTGAAGAAGGGCATCGACATTATAAATACTTAAGCCTTGGTATTTTTCTCAACTACTCTATTAAAATTGAGCAAGTTTTCTTTGATTAAATTTCATAGACAACTATCTTGGAATTTATACTTCATTGATATATTAGGTAAGCAAACACTTATCATCATTTATTGAAATTATTTTATTTCCTTACATTTGGTTACTAGCACCTAGACTAGACACATCATGTTAAAGTTAACCTTAGTGATATTTTGGATGGATTAATACTTGGAATGTTTTTTGAAAATTTGATAGTTGGCATGTGTCTTCATTTGGATAGCTTGTAACTCAATAAACCTTATGTTCATCATAAATTTTCTTCACAAGTAATTGAACTAAAAAAGTGAAAAATTATTCCACATGGTGAGATGTAATTACCTCAAATTATCACAAGGGTTCATACACCGTCAATAATGAAAGTGATTGAAAATGTAAGAGTCTAAAAAAACACAACACATGACATGTTGTGATCACCTCTCACTCCCATAGACTTCAACTTCCATCTATACTTTTAGGGAGTTAGACACTTGTAATATTTTTATGGAATTATTTTATTTATATGTTTTTGGCCACTAGAAATTATACCAATCACAAGGTTATAAAGTTAATACTAGTACTATTTTGGTCAATTTCATACTTGTAAAATTTTATAATATTTTTATATTGGACACATGTATCACTTTAGTTAGCTTGAAGCCCTAAAAATATCAAATTCTAAATGAATTATCTTTAGAAATTATTGAAGTTCAAAATCACAAATATGTAACACATGGTGATATGTGACTTCCTCACAAATATCACAATGGTTTTGACTCCTTGATGTTTTTGAGTGATTATTTATCTTAGATACCATGAAAAGTGATGTGTAGAATGATGAGATCACCTCATAGTCTCATAGACTTTGACATATATTTAGACTTCCCTATCCATATATAGTGTGTGAGAGTATGAAAACATATTTTGTGGCACTAAGAGTTTACCCTCATAACCAGTTATGTATCAATCCAAGTGAAAAAATAATAAAACTATAAAATTGAACCATGTAGATGGAGAAGGACTAGGTAGGCCTTAAATATTATTACTAAAAAATCCAAGCTTGTTATTACTCTATGCAATGGTTTTCATTTATAATCTATGTCACCACACTAAATGAATATTTATATAACATAATAATTACACTTGGTTGGATTCATATTTATCACAAAACTTATATATAACAAAGAAGTAATTCATAATAAAATGTAAATTTTTTCAAATATTATTAGTGAAAATAAGACTAGTAGCATTTTTTTACTATCCATATAATGGTTTTCAATTAGAGTGTGTGGCTTCCACTCTAGGACATTTCTCGGGATGTATTTAGTGAAAATAGGATGATTAAGCTTATTTTTACTTAATGATATGGTTTTCATTTATAGGGGGTTTCATTTCATTCAAATAACATGTAACTACCTCATTTTTCTCCCTTGGTTCAAATCATTTTCATCACAAAACCTATATATTAACAACAAATAAATTATCCATAAAATGTAAACTTTTCAAATATAGTGCAAATAATATTATTATAATTTTTGTATACTATCCATGTAAGGGTTATCAATTAGAGTGAGTGGCCACCACTCTAGGATCTTTCTCAGGATGGACTTTGTGTAAATAGGATGAATAAGCTTGTTTTTACTCTATGAAATTATTGTCATTTACAATGGGTGACCTTATAATTTATGAACATTTAACATACAAACTATTTACACTTGGTTGGATTAATTTTCATCACAAAACCTATTTATAACAATAAATCAATTCATCATAATATGTAAAACTTTTCATTTATAGTGAAGATATGATGAGTAACATTATTATTACTATCCCTAATATGGTTTTGATTTAGAGTGGGTGGAGTCCCATTCTAAGATATTTCTTAGAATGTACTTACTATAAATAGGATGAGTAATATTCTTCTTACTATGAGTAATTAACCAATTTAGGAGTAGTCAAAATCATAGTATATGAACATGTAAGTGACACATTGATTTTAGTTAGTTGGATTCATTTTTATCATAAAATATAGATGTAACAACAAATAAATTCAACATAACATCTAAATATTTTCAATTATAATGCAAATAGGATGGGTAACATTGATTTTTTCTATCCCTGTGATGGTTATCATCTAGAGTGGGTAGCCTCCCACTCTTAGATATTTCTCAAAATAGACTTATTAGAAATAGAATGGAAATATAATTAATCGACCAATTTGGTAGTAATTGGCATCACCCTTTATGAACATGTAAATGACACAGTGTTTCCACCTTGTTAGACTAATTTTAACATCTAAATATTTTCAAATATAGTGCATATATAATTATTAACATTGTTTTTACTACCTGCGTAATAGTTTAAGCTCTTACAATGGGTGGTCACCCTCCCTAGTATATTTCTCAAGATTGGTTTAATTCTAAATATAAAGTTTGGGGATTATGTCTAACAACATCAACCTAAATTTCTATAAATTTTTTATATGTAATTTTTTACATTTAAATTTAAACTTAATTATTTTAATCAAATATATAATTAAAAACTAATTCAAAATATTATCTGAATATTTTTTAATATAGTGAAAATAGGATGAGTAAGCTCATTATTATATTTTTTATTGGTTCTCAGTTACATTAGGTGGCCTCACACTATATAAAAATGTAAGTGAAACATTAAGATAGATAGTATATCCATGGTCCATGAAGAAAGAGTATATATAAGGAATAAATTATATTGTAATTTTATAATCCCATAATGTTGGATTCAATTTGATTACAAAATTTAGATATAACAAAAAATTAATTTAACATAACATGTAAATATTTTTAAATAAATTAAAATAGGATGAGTAGCATTGTTTTTACTATCTATACAATGTTTCTCATAAATACTAGGTATTAGTTCTAGTAACATTGATCTAAATTTACAACAATTGTGTACATCTTATTTTTACATAAAATTTAAAACTTTATAATATTAAATTATAATAAGAGTTCATAAAATATTCTATTAAAAATATCATAATGAAATTATAGTGGTCATGTAATTATTACATTCACTATTTAATATTACAATATAACACATGGTGATAATAATTTACATAATATAAAAAATGTCAAATAGTTTACACATTATAAATATTTAACACATTATAAATAGTTTACACATTAAGTATTTAATATTTAATACTTAATACTAAATATTAGATATTAAAATAGCTCACATTATAATACTTATTTTAAATAATATAATACATTATGCTACTATTTAACCTTAAATATTTAAATTTTATACACATAAATTAACATTTATTTCTAATACAATACACTTGTAATCAATCATTATACACACTTAGTTCCTATATGATTCCATATTCCTTGACCAACTTTCCTTCATTAGTTATGTAGATAAACCTTGCCTCTTAATAAAATTATGATTCTAAACATCCCTATCCAACATCCTAAACAACCTATACTTACTTTTAGACTAATTCACACAAATAAGGCCACTCCTTTTAGACTATCCCACTACCCAGTACTGCCTAATTTATTTAGCCACTTCCTCTGACCAAATAATGGTTATTTTATCAATTTAAAATTTACCCAATAGGTCATCCCACATGTTTCATAAGTCCCATTTAAAGAAATTAAAAAATGTTCACTATAAAGCCACATTAAATTTAATATAATTATTTATACCTATCTTAGATGTAGTGATAATTAAATTTTCCTCAAGTTAGATATTTTTATATTTTAGTTGATAATAATATAATGATAGAACTATATGTAATCAAAATTACATGGTATGCATGAATCAATCCTGGATCAGATAAGATAAATCACACCTACACTTCTGATTGGGGCACACATTTGTTAAGCAAGAGAATGACCAATATGAGGATCCATTAGACTTGATTAGGGGATCAATTATATCATTTGTCACAACACATAATACAAGGTAGGGTTCCAAAGTATATAGTCTAACATAATCACACAACAACCCTAAAAGATTCCTATGGTTTCTATATTCACTTATGATAATAAACAAGAAAGTAAAATAATCTAATAAAAATAAAAGTAAACTAATCTAGTGATCACCAAATCTTATGGCACAAAATGGGGGTTAGAAAAAAATAAGTAAATAACAACTAAACTAAACATGTATAGGAGACATATACTCACATCAATGCATATATAATCCTAATACATGGAAAAGAAAAATACATACTACATTATCTATCTACTCTTACAAAGGAGAAATAAAGTTAAGAATACTTACCTTTGAAGATGAACCTGTCGAGTCTGAACCTCTCCCTTAACCAATGGTGCTTCCTAAGAGATTGTTGTGGCTTGTAAGTACAACCAAGATAAATAAACTCTAGGCCACATGACCTATCTAATCATCAAAAATACTTCTCCACAAGATAAGACTAAAACTCTAAAAGAAAGTATTGAACCCTAAATCTTTATTCATCAAGTAGAATGGTCAATAAGTAGATGTTCATTCACACTTCTTAAGTTAATTCAAATCTCTTATGAAATTTTAAAGAATGACCATATATATATGTTCATTCACACTTCTTAAGTTAATTCAAATCTCTTATGAAATTTTAAAGAATGACCATATATATATATGGTCATTCTTTAAAATTTCATAAGAGATTTGAATTAACTTAAGAAGTGTGAATGAACATCTACTTATTGACCATTCTACTTGATGAATAAAGATTTAGGGTTCAATACTTTCTTTTAGAGTTTTAGTCTTATCTTGTGGAGAAGTATTTTGGATGATTAGATAGGTCATGTGGCCTAGAGTATAAAATATGGTCATTCTTTAAAATTTCATAAGAGATTTGAATTAACTTAAGAAGTGTGAATGAACATCTACTTATTGACCATTCTACTTGATGAATAAAGATTTAGGGTTCAATACTTTCTTTTAGAGTTTTAGTCTTATCTTGTGGAGAAGTATTTTGGATGATTAGATAGGTCATGTGGCCTAGAGTATAAATATATATATATATATATATATATATATATATATATATATATATATATATATATATATATATATATATATCACCCTAAAGACTCTCAAGCATGTCAACTATGCTAGGTTGATTGGGTCGACCTAGTACATTATCAGGCTAATGCCTAAATTCTATGCTCAGTCGATCAAGATGCAAGGCAACAAGGAAAGGAAAAGTATCCATAAAATAATCTAGGTTGACCAGGTCAACCTAGCTTATTGAATAGGTCAAAACGGAAATAAGGTAAGAAATGAGGGATAAAACATGACAAATGGTGGGAATAGATAGGAAAGAGAGAAATAAATTTAGGGTTTAAGGTTTTAGGAGATAAGAGTGTAGATATAAAGTGTCAAAAGGAATAAGAATCTTATGAACCACCAAAGGTATACCCACCCCTTTCTTGATACACCCCTTAAGCCATACACTCAAAGAGATTGAGACACAATAGGTTCCTGCAAGATACAAAGTGTGAGTAATCCATAGAAGTGTGAAAATATTACGTGTATATAAGAAATATATAATAGATTTGATCAAATGGATAAAATACAATTTCAAGTATTTATTTCAAAGAATTAAGATCTACAATATGTATTCAAATATATTATTAGGGATGAAATTTAAATGCATCTAAAGGCCAATCCTCTGAGACTTCCAATACTATGGGTTCTTTATGTTTAATGGAACCATTAGATCCCAATTTCATACCACCATCTACTATAGGGGAAAACCAAAGATATCAATAAATAATAATGCTAATTCCTACTTAGGCACTAGGAATAATGCCTTTGGTTATCACACATTTTTATTCCCCTGATGTATAATCCCCTATGCATGAGATTCAATCTCTAAAAACTATGGTGTTAGATTTGGATCAAGGTGATTTGAAATATAATTAGACACTTGATTCTAACACTTTATTTTACACTTCATTATCATATTACATAACAACATATCCTCAACAAATAATTTTTGTGGCACACAAGTTTACACTATATGATGGAAAGGGTGACCTTGAATAACATTTGAGAGCATTACACAAAACATGTTTGGAATGTGCATCCAATGACAAGTTATTGACCAAGTTATTCATAAAAATTTAATAATAATAATAATATGATTTACAATTATTTTATAACTTACAACATCAATTGGTGAATGTGTTCAATACCTTGGCCGATATATTTATAACACATTTCTTAAACAATATTAGTGAGAACATTTCATATGCTCAAATTTCCTAACTCAAACATAAATCTAAGGATTATATCATAAAATATGTCTTAATGAATAATTAAATGCTATTTAAAATGATAAATCCTATGGTAGGAAAAGAACTGCAAGTTATTTTTAAATAGAGATTGCTTCCTCTACTACATGAATCCATTATGTTTAATAATTTATCATCATTCATAAATTTATGTCAATTAATGAAAGGGAAGTCAAATTATTGGTAATGAATAAGCTTAAGTATGAAACCAATATAGATTACAATACAAATAATTCAAGTAATCCACCATATAATGTGAGTCAAAATGATGTTAAATATTATCAAAAGGAAATAATAAATTTAGTTTTATAACTGACTACACACATTATAAAATTAGCTCTTTGTAGGATATAATTTACCAATTTACAAAAGGCTCCATATAAGGTAATAAAAAATATATTGGGATGAAATATCATATGTATCCCTCCCATTAAAGAAACTAATGTGAATAAGCCTCTTTCAAGGTATTTTACCAAAATGCCTTTCGTCAATTTCATAGAGTACTAGGACACGCTACTAATATGTGCATTAGTTAAGACACAATATTTTTGAATTGAGATATGCAAACATCATTTATGTGGGCTCACTTATAAATAGTTGAAATTCAAAATCATGTAAATGAAAAAGAATGAAAATATTATCTATATATATATATATATATATATACATATATATCTATATATATACATATATATATATATATACATATATATATATGTATATGTATATATACATATATATATATGTATATATATATGTATATATATATATATGTATATATACATATATATGTATGTATATATATATATATATATGTATATATACATATATATATATATATATATATATATATATGTATGTATATATATACATATATATTTATACACACACACACACACATATATAGCAGTATCTCAACCTAAAGACTCTTAGACATGTCAACTATGCTAGGTCGATTGGGTGGATCTAGTATATTATTAGGCTAATGCCTAAATTTTATGCTCAGTCAGTCAAGATGTAAGGCAACAAGGAAAGGAAAAGTATCCATTAAATAATATAGGTTGACTAGGTCAACCTAGCTTATTGAATAGGTCAAAATGGAAATAAGGTAAGAAATTAGGGATAAAACATGACAAATGGTGGGAATAAATAGGAAAGAGATAAATAAGTTTAGGGTTTAAGGTTTTAGGAGATAAGAATGTAGATATCAAGTGTCAAAGGGAACAAGAATCTTATGAACCACCAAAGGTATATCCACCCCTTTCTCGATACACCCCTTAAGGCATATGCTTAAAGAGATTGATACTCGGTAGGTTCCTACAAGATACAAAGTGTGAGTAATCCATAAAAGTGTGAACTATCTAATAGATTTGATTGCATGGATAAAATACAATTTCAAGTATTTATTTCAAAGAATTAAGATCTACAGTATGTATTCAAATATATTATCAGGGATGAAATTAAAATGCATCTAAAGGCCAATCCTCTTAGATTTCCAATACTATGGGTTCTTTATGTTTAATGGAACCATTAGATCCCAATTTCATACCAACATATACTACAGGGGAAAACCAAAGATATCAACAAATAAAAATTCCAATTCTTACTTAGGAACTAGGAATAATGCCTTTACTTATCACACATTTTTATACCCCTAATGTATGATCGCTTGTGCATGAGATTCAATCTCTAAAAACTATGGTGTTACATTTGGATCAAGGTGATTTGAAATATAATTAGACACACTATTCTAACACTTTATTTTAAACTTAATTATCACATCACATAACAACATATCCTCAACAAATAATTTTTGTGGCACACAAGTTTACTCTATATGATGGAAAGGGTGAGCTTGAATAACATTTGAGAGCATTACAAAAAACATGTTTGGAATTTGCATCCAATGACAAGTTATTGACCAAGTTATTCATAAAAATTTAATAATAATATGATTTACAATTATTTTATGACTTACAACATCAATTGGTGAATGTGTTCAATACCTTGGCTGATATATTTATAACACATTTCTCAAACAATATTAATGAGAACATTTCATCTGCTCAAATTTCCTAACTCAAACATAAATATAAGGATCCTATCATAAAATATGTCTTAATGAATAATTAAATGCTATTTAAAATGATAAATCCTATGGTAGATAAAGAACTACAAGTTATTTTTAAATATAGATTGCTTCCTCTACTACATGAATCCATTATGTTTAATAATTTATCATCATTCATAAATTTATGTCAATTAATGAAAGGGAAGTCAAATTATTGGTAATGAATAATCATAAGTATGAAACCAATATAGATTCCAATAAAAATAATTCAAGTCATCCACCTTATAATGTGAGTCAAAATTATGTTAATTATTATAAAAAGGAAATAATAAATTTAGTTTTATAAATGACTACACACATTATAAAATCAGCTCTTTGTAAGAGATAATTTACCAATTTACCAAAGGCTCCATATAAGGTAATAAAAAATATATTGGGATGAAATATCATATGTATCCCTCCAATTAGAGAGACTAATGTGAATAAGCCTCTTTCAAGGTATTTTACCAAAATGCCTTTCGTAAATTTTATAGAACACTAGGACACACTACTAATAGGTGCATTAGTTAAGACACAATATTTTAGAATTGAGATATGCAAACATAATTTATGTGGGCTCACTTCTAAATAGTTAAAATTCAAAAGAAAGTAAACAAAAAAGACTAAAAATATTATATATATATATATATATATAGTAGTATCTCACCCTAAAGACTCTAAGACTTGTCAACTATGCTAGGTCGACTGGGTCGACCTAGTACATTATCAGGCTAATGCCTGAATTTTATGCTCAGTTGGTCAAGGTGTAAGGCAACAAGGAAATGAAAAGTATCCATAAAATAGTCTAGGTTCACCAGGTAAACATAGCTTATTGAATAGGTGAAAAGTGAAATAAGGTAAGAAATGAGGGATAAAACATGACAAATGGTGGGAATAGATAGGAAAGAGAGAATTATGTTTAGGGTTTAAGGTTTTAGGAGATAAGAGTGTAGATATCATGTGTCAAAGGGAACAAGAATATTATGAACCACCAAAGGTATATCCACCCCTTTCTCGATACACCCCTTAAAGCATACACTCAAAGAGATTGAGACTTGGTAGGTTCCTGCAAGATACAAAGTGTGAGTAATCCATAAACGTGTGAAAATATTATGTGTATACAAGAACTATCTAATAGATTTGATGGCATGGATAAAATACAAATTCAAGTATTTATTTCAAAGAATTAAGATCTACAATATGTATTCAAATATATTATCAGGGATGAAATTTAAATGCATCTAAAGGCCAATCCTCTGAGACTTCCAATACTATGTGTTCTTTATGTTTAATGGAACCATTAGATCCCAATTTCATACCACCATATACTATATGGAAAACCAAATATATCAACAAATAAAAATGTGAATTCCTACTTAGGCACTAGGAATAATGCCTTTATTTATCACACATTTTTATACCCATGATGTATAATCCCTTATGCATGAGATTCAATCTCTAAAAAATATGGTGTTACATTTGGATCAAGGTGATTTGAAATATAATTAGACACTTGATTCTAACACTTTATTTTACACTTCATTATCAGATCACATAACAACATATCCTCAACAAATAATTTTTGTGGCACACAAGTTTACACTATATGATGGAAAGGGTGACCTTGAATAACATTTGAGAGCATTACACAAAACATGTTTGGAATTTGCATCCAATGACAAGTTATTGACCAAGTTATTCATAAAAATTTAATAATAATATGATTTAAAATTATTTTATGACTTACAACATCAATTGGTGAATGTGTTCAATACCTTGGCTGATATATTTATATCACATTTCTCAAACAATATTAGTGAGAACATTTCATATGCTCAAATTTCCTAACTCAAACATAAATATAAGGATCCTATCATAAAATATGTCTTAATGAATAATTAAATGCTATTTAAAATGATAAATCCTATGGTAGATAAAGAACTGCAAGTTATTTTTAAATATAGATTGCTTCCTCTACTACATGAATCCATTATGTTTAATAATTTATCATCATTCATAAATTTATGTAAATTAATGAAAGGGAAGTCAAATTATTGGTAATGAATAATCATAAGTATGAAACCAATATAGATTCCAATACAAATAATTCAAGTCATCCACCATATAATGTGAGTCAAAATGATGTTAATTATTATAAAAAGGAAATAATAAATTTATTTTTATAACTGACTACACACATTATAAAATTAGCTTTTTGTAGGAGATAATTTACCAATTTACAAAAGGCTCCATATAAGGTAATTAAAAATATATTGGGATGAAATATCATATGTATCCCTCCCATTAAAGAGACTAATGTGAATAAGCCTCTTTCAAGGCATTTTACCAAAATACCTTTCATAATTTTCATAGAGCAATAGGACACACTACTAGTAGGTGCATTAGTTAAGACACAATATTTTGGAATTGAGATATGCAAACATCATTTATGTTGGCTCACTTCCAAATAGTTAAAATTCTAAATCAGGTAAATGAAAAAGAATGAATATATATATATATATAGTAGTATCTCACCCTAAAGACTCTCAGACATGTCAACTATGCTAGGTCGACTGGGTCAACCTAGTATATTATTGAGCTAATGCCTAAATTTTATGCTAAGTCAGTCAAGATACAAGGCAACAAGGAAAGGAAAAGTATCCATAAAATAATCTAGGTTGACCAGGTCAACCTAGCTTATTGAATGGGTTAAAAGTGAAATAAGGTAAGAAATGAGGGATAAAACACGACAAATGGTGGAAATAGATAGGAAAGAGAGAAATAAGTTTAGGGTTTAAGGTTTTAGGAGATAAGAGTGTAGATATCAAGTGTTAAAGGGAACAAGAATCTTATGAACCACCAAAGGTATATACACCCCTTTCTTGATACACCCCTTAAGGCATACACTCAAAGAGATTGAGACTCGGTAGGTTCCTACAAGATACAAAGTGTGAGTAATCGATAAATGCGTGAAAATATTATGTGTATACAAGAACTATCCAATATATTTGATGGCATGGATAAAATACAATTTCAAGTATTTATTTCAAATAAGTAAGATCTACAATATGTATTCAAATATATTATCAGGGATTAAATTTAAATGCATCTAAAGCCAATCCTCTAAGACTTCCAATACTATGGGTTCTTTATGTTTAATGGAACCATTAGATCCCAATTTCATACCACCATTTACTATAGGGGAAAATGAAAGATATCAAAAAATAAAAATGCCAATTCCTACTTAGGCACTAGGAATAATGTCTTTAGTTATCACACATTTTTATTCCCCTAATGTATAATCCCTTATGCATGAGATTCAATATCTAAAAAATACGGTGTTACAATTGGATCAAGGTGATTTGAAATATAATTAGACACTTGATTCTAACACTTTATTTTACACTTCATTATCACATCACATAACAACATATGCTCAACAAATAATTTTTGTGGCAAACAATTTTACACTATATGATGGAAAGGGTGACCTTGAATAACTTTTGAGAGCATTACAAAAAAAATGTTTGGAATGTGCATCCAATGACAAGTTATTGACCAAGTTATTCATAAAAATTTAATAATAATATGATTTACAATTATTTTTTGATTTACCACATCAATTGGTGAATGTGTTCAATACCTTGGCCGATATATTTATAACACATTTCTCAAACAATATTAGTGAGAATATTTCATATGCTCAAATTTCCTAACTCAAACGTAAATATAAGGATCCTATCATAAAATATGTCTTAATGAATAATTAAATGATATTTAAAATGATAAATCCGATGGTAGATAAGGTACTGCAAGTTATTTTTAAGTAGAGATTGCTTCCTCTACTACATGAATCCATTATGTTTAATAGTTTGTCATCATTCATAAATTTATGTCAATTAATGAAAGTGAAGTCAAATTATTGGTAATGAATAAGATTAACTATGAAACGAATATAGATTCTAATACAAATAATTCAAGTAATCCACCATATAATGTGAGTCAAAATGATGTTAATTGTTATCAAAAGGAAATAATAAATTTAGTTTTATAACTGACTACACACATTATAAAATCAGCTCTTTGTAGGAGATAAGTCATAAAAGGTAATAAAAAATATATTGGGATGAAATATAATATGTATCCCTCCCATTAAAGAGACTAATGTGAATAAGCCTCTTTCAAGGTATTTTACCAAAATGCCTTTCATAATTTTGATAGAGCACTAGGACACACTATTAATAGGTGCATTAGTTAAGACACAATATTTTGGAATTGAGATATGCAAACATCATTTATGTGGGCTCACTTCCAAATAGTTAAAATTCAAAAGCAAGTAAATGAAAAAGAATGAAAATATTATATATATATATATATATATATATATATATATATATATATATATATATATATATATATAGTAGTATCTCACCCTAAAGACTCTAAGACATGTCAACTATGCTAGGTCAACTGGGTCGACCTAGTACATTATTGGGCTAATGCCTAAATTTTATGCTCAGCTGGTCAAGATGAAAGGCAACAAGGAAAGGAAAAGTATCCATAAAATAATCTAGGTTGACCAAGTCAACCTAGCTTATTCAATAGGTCAAAAGGGAAATAAGGTAAGAAATGAGGGATAAAACATGACAAATGGTGGGAATATATAAGAAAAAGAGAAATAAGTTTAGGTTTTAAGGTTTTAGTAGATAAGAGTGTAGATATCAAGTTTCAAATGGAACAAGAATCTGATGAACCACCAGAGGTATACCCACCCCTTTCTCATTACACCCCTTAAGGCATACATTCAACGAGATTGAGACTCGGTAGGTTCTTGCAAGATACAAAGTGTGAGTAATCCATAAAAGTGTGAAAATATTATGTGTATGCAAGAACTATCTAATAGATTTGATGGCATGGATAAAATACAATTTCAAGTATTTATTTCAAAGAATTAAGATCTACAATATGTATTCAAATATATTATCAGGGATGAAATTTAAATGCATCTAAAGGCCAATCATCTTAGACTTCTAATACTATGGGTTCTTTATGTTTAATGTAATCATTAGATCCCTATTTCATACCACCATCTACTATAAGGGAAAACCAAAGATATCAACAAATAAAAATGCCAATTCCTAATTAGCCACTAGGAATAATGCCTTTAGTTATCACACATTTTTATTCCCTTGATGTATAAACCCTTATGCATGAGATTCAATCTCAAAAAACTATGGTGTTACATTTGGATCAAGGTGATTTGAAATATAATTAGACACTTGATTCTAACACTTTATTTTACACTTCATTATCACATCACATAACAACATATCCTCAACAAACAATTTTTGTGGCACACAAGTTTACACTATATGATGGAAAGGGTGACCTTCAATAACATTTAAGAGCATTACACAAAACATGTTTGGAATTTGCATCCAATGACAAGTTATTGACCAAGTTATTCATAAAAATTTAATAATAATATGATTTACAATTATTTTATGACTTACCACATCAATTGGTGAATGTGTTCAATACCTTGGCTGATATATTTATAACACATTTCTCAAACAATATTAGTGAGAACATTTCATATGCTCAAATTTCCTAACTCAAACATAAATCTAAGGATCCTATCATAAAATATGTCTTAATGAATAATTAAATGCTATTTAAAATGATAAATCCTATGGTAGATAAAGAACTGCAAGTTATTTTGAAATAGAGACTGCTTCCTCTACTACATGAATCCATTATGTTTAATAATTTATCGTCATTCATAAATTTATGTCAATTAATGAAAGGGAAATCAAATTATTGGTAATGAGTAAGATTAAGTATGAAACCAATATAGATTAAAATAAAAATAATACAAGTAATCGACCATATAATGTGAGTCAAAATGATGTTAATTATTATCAAAAGGAAATAATAAAATTGATTTTATAACTAAATACACACATTATAAAATCAGTTCTTTGTAGGAGATAATTTACCAATTTACAAAAGGCTCCATATAAGGTAATAAACAATATATTGGGATGAAATATCATATGTATCCCTCCAATTAAAGAGACTAATGTGAATAATCCTCTTTCAAGGTATTTTACCAAAATGCCTTTCATAATTTTGATAGAGCACTAGGACACACTATTAATAGGTGCATTAGTTAAGACACAATATTTTGGAATTGAGATATGCAAACATCATTTATGTGGGCTCACTTCCAAATAGTTAAAATTCAAAAGCAAGTAAATGAAAAAGAATGAAAATATTATATATATATATATATATATATATAGTAGTATCTCACCCTAAAGACTCTAAGACTTGTCAACTATGCTAGGTCGACTGGGTCGACCTAGTACATTATCAGGCTAATGCCTGAATTTTATGCTCAGTCGATCAAGATGTAAGGCAACAAAAGAAATGAAAAGTGTCCATAAAATAGTCTAGGTTGACCAGGTAAACATAGCTTATTGAATAGGTGAAAAGTGAAATAAGGTAAGAAATGAGGGATAAAACATGACAAATGGTGGGAATAGATAGGAAAGAGAGAATTAAGTTTAGGGTTTAAGGTTTTAGGAGATAAGAGTGTAGATATCATGTGTCAAAGGGAACAAGAATATTATGAACCACCAAAGGTATATCCACGCCTTTCTCGATACACCCCTTAAAGCATACATTTAAAGAGATTGAGACTTGGTAGGTTCCTGCAAGATACAAGGTGTGAGTAATCCATAAACGTGTGAAAATATTATGTGTATACAAGAACTATCTAATAGATTTGATGGCATGGATAAAATACAATTTCAATTATTTATTTCAAAGAATTAAGATCTACAATATGTATTCAAATATATTATCAGGGATGAAATTTAAATGCATCTAAAGGCCAATCCTCTAATACTTCCAATACTATGTGTTCTTTATGTTTAATGGAACCATTAGATCCCAATTTCATACCACCATTTACTATAGGGGAAAACCAAATATATCAACAAATAAAAATGTGAATTCCTACTTAGGCACTAGGAATAATGCCTTTATTTATCACACATTTTTATACCCATGATGTATAATCCCTTATGCATGAGATTCAATCTCTAAAAAATATGGTGTTACATTTGGATCAAGGTGATTTGAAATATAATTAGACACTTGATTCTAACACTTTATTTTACACTTCATTATCAGATCACATAACAACATATCCTCAACAAATAATTTTTGTGGCACACAAGATTACACTATATGATGGAAAGGGTGACCTTGAATAACATTTGAGAGCATTACACAAAACATGTTTGGAATTTGCATCCAATGACAAGTTATTGACCAAGTTATTCATAAAAATTTAATAATAATATGATTTACAATTATTTTATGACTTACAACATCAATTGGTGAATGTGTTCAATACCTTGGCTGATATATTTATAACACATTTCTCAAACAATATTAGTGAGAACATTTCATATGCTCAAATTTCCTAACTCAAACATAAATATAAGGATCCTATCATAAAATATGTCTTAATGAATAATTAAATGCTATTTAAAATGATAAATTGTATGGTAGATAAAGAACTGCAAGTTATTTTTAAATATTGATTGCTTCCTTGACTACATGAATCCATTATGTTTAATAATTTATCATCATTCATAAATTTATGTCAATTAATGAAAGGGAAGTCAAATTATTGGTAATGAATAATCATAAGTATGAAACCAATATAGATTCCAATACAAGTAATTCAAGTCATCCACCTTATAATGTGAGTCAAAATGATGTTAATTATTATAAAAAGGAAATAATAAATTTATTTTTATAACTGACTACACACATTATAAAATTAGCTTTTTGTAGGAGATAATTTACCAATTAACAAAAGGCTCCATATAAGGTAATTAAAAATATATTGGGATGAAATATCATATGTATCCCTCCCATTAAAGAGACTAATGTGAATAAGCCTCTTTCAAGGCATTTTACCAGAATACCTTTTGTAATTTTCATAGAGCAATAGGACACACTACTAATAGGTGCATTATTTAAGAAACAATATTTTGGAATTTAGATATGCAAACATCATTTATGTTGGCTCACTTCCAAATAGTTAAAATTCTAAATCAAGTAAATGAAAAAGAATGAATATATATATATATATATATATATATATATATATATATATATATATATATAGTAGTATCTCACCCTAAAGACTCTCAGACATGTCAACTATGCTAGGTCGACTGGGTCAACCTAGTATATTATTGGGCTAATGCCTAAATTTTATGCTAAGTCAGTCAAGATACAAGGCAACAAGGAAAGGAAAAGTATCCATAAAATAATCTAGGTTGACCAGGTCAACCTAGCTTATTGAATGGGTTAAAAGTGAAATAAGGTAAGAAATGAGGGATAAAACACGACAAATGGTGGAAATAGATAGGAAAGAGAGAAATAAGTTTAGGGTTTAAGGTTTTAGGAGATAAGAGTGTAGATATCAAGTGTCAAAGGGAACAAGAATCTTATGAACCACCAAAGGTATATACACCCCTTTCTTCATACACCCCTTAAGGCATACACTCAAAGAGATTGAGACTCGGTAGGTTCCTACAAGATACAAAGTGTGAGTAATCGATAAATGCGTGAAAATATTATGTTTATACAAGAACTATCCAATATATTTGATGGCATGGATAAAATACAATTTCAAGTATTTATTTCAAAGAAGTAAGATCTACAATATGTATTCAAATATATTATTAGGGATTAAATTTAAATGCATCTAAAGCCAATCCTCTAAGACTTCCAATACTATGGGTTCTTTATGTTTAATGGAACCATTAGATCCCAATTTCATACCACCATTTACTATAGGGGAAAACGAAAGATATCAAAAAATAAGAATGCCAATTCCTACTTAGGCACTAGGAATAATGCCTTTAGTTATCACACATTTTTATTCCCCTAATGTATAATCCCTTATGCATGAGATTCAATCTCTAAAAACTATGGTGTTACAATTGGATCAAGGTGATTTGAAATATAATTAGACACTTGATTCTAACACTTTATTTTACACTTCATTATCACATCACATAACAACATATGCTCAACAAATAAATTTTGTGGCAAACAAGTTTACACTATATGATGGAAAGGGTGACCTTGAATACCTTTTGAGAGCATTACACAAAACATGTTTGGAATGTGCATCCAATGACAAGTTATTGACCAAGTTATTCATAAAAATTTAATAATAATATGATTTACAATTATTTTTTGATTTACCACATCAATTGGTGAATGTGTTCAATACCTTGGCCGATATATTTATAACACATTTCTCAAACAATATTAGTGAGAATATTTCATATGCAAAAATTTCCTAACTCAAACATAAATATAAGGATCCTATCATAAAATATGTCTTAATGAATAATTAAATGATATTTAAAATGATAAATCCGATGGTAGATAAGGTACTGCAAGTTATTTTTAAGTAGAGATTGCTTCCTCTACTACATGAATCCATTATGTTTAATAATTTATCGTCATTCATAAATTTATGTCAATTAATGAAAGTGAAGTCAAATTATTGGTAATGAATAAGATTAACTATGAAACAAATATAGATTCCAATACAAATATTTCAAGTAATCCACCATATAATGTGAGTCAAAATGATGTTAATTGTTATCAAAAGGAAATAATAAATTTAGTTTTATAACTGACTACACACATTATAAAATCAGCTCTTTGTAGGAGATAAGTCATAAAAGGTAATAAAAAATATATTGGGATGAAATATAATATGTATCCCTCCCATTAAAGAGACTAATGTGAATAAGCCTCTTTCAAGGTATTTTACCAAAATGCCTTTCATAATTTTGATAGAGCACTAGGACACACTATTAATAGGTGCATTAGTTAAGACACAATATTTTGGAATTGAGATATGCAAACATCATTTATGTGGGCTCACTTCCAAATAGTTAAAATTCAAAAGCAAGTAAATGAAAAAGAATGAAAATATTATATATATATATAGTAGTATCTCACCCTAAAGACTCTCAGACATGTCAACTATGCTAGGTCGACTGGGTCGACCTAGTACATTATTGGGCTAATGCCTAAATTTTATGCTCAGCTGGTCAAGATGAAAGGCAACAAGGAAAGGAAAAGTATCCATAAAATAATCTAGGTTGACCAGGTCAACCTAGCTTATTGAATAGGTCAAAAGGGAAATAAGGTAAGAAATGAGGGATAAAACATGACAAATGGTGGGAATATATAGGAAAGAGAGAAATAAGTTTAGGTTTTAAGGTTTTAGGAGATAAGAGTGTAGATATCAAGTTTCAAATGGAACAAGAATCTGATGAACCACCAAAGGTATACCCACCCCTTTCTCGATACACCCCTTAAGGCATACATTCAACGAGATTGAGACTCGGTAGGTTCTTGCAAGATACAAAGTGTGAGTAATCCATAAAAGTGTGAAAATATTATGTGTATGCAAGAACTATCTAATAGATTTGATGGCATGGATAAAATACAATTTCAAGTATTTATTTCAAAGAATTAAGATCTACAATATGTATTCAAATATATTATCAGGGATGAAATTTAAATGCATCTAAAGGCCAATCCTCTTAGACTTCTAATACTATGGGTTCTTTATTTTTAATGTAATCATTAGATCCCAATTTAATACCACCATCTACTATAGGGGAAAACCAAAGATATCAACAAATAAAAATGCCAATTCCTAATTAGCCACTAGGAATAATGCCTTTAGTTATCACACATTTTTATTCCCTTGATGTATAAACCCTTATGCATGAGATTCAATCTCCAAAAACTATGGTGTTACATTTGGATCAAGGTGATTTGAAATATAATTAGACACTTGATTCTAACACTTTATTTTACGCTTCATTATCACATCACATAACAACATATCCTCAACAAATAATTTTTGTGGCACACAAGTTTACACTATATGATGGAAAGGGTGACCTTCAATAACATTTGAGAGCATTACACAAAACATGTTTTTAATTTGCATCCAATGACAAGTTATTGACCAAGTTATTCATAAAAATTTAATAATAATATGATTTACAATTGTTTTATGACTTACCACATCAATTGGTGAATGTGTTCAATACCTTGGATGATATATTTATAACACATTTCTCAAACAATATTAGTGAGAACATTTCATATGCCCAAATTTCCTAACTCAAACATAAATCTAAGGATCCTATCATAAAATATGTCTTAATGAATAATTAAATGCTATTTAAAATGATAAATCCTATGGTAGATAAAGAACTGCAAGTTATTTTTAAATAGAGATTGCTTCCTCTACTACATGAATCCATTATGTTTAATAATTTATCGTCATTCATAAATTTATGTCAATTAATGAAAGGGAAATCAAATTATTGGTAATGAGTAAGATTAAGTATGAAACCAATATAGATTAAAATAAAAATAATACAAGTAATCCACCATATAATGTGAGTCAAAATGATGTTAATTATTATCAAAAGGAAATAATAAATTTGGTTTTATAACTAAATACACACATTATAAAATCAGCTCTTTGTAGGAGATAATTTACCAATTTACAAAAGGCTCCATATAATGTAATAAAAAATATATTGGGATGAAATATCATATGTATCCCTCCCATTAAATATACTAATGTGAATAAGCCTCTTTCAAGGTATTTTACCAAAATGCCTTTCATAACTTTCATAGAGCACTAGGACACACTACTAATAGGTGCATTAGTTAAGACATAATATTTTGGAATTGAGATATGTAAACATCATTTATGTGGGCTCACTTCCAAATAGTTAAAATTAAAAAGCAAGTAAATGAAAATGAATGAAAATATTATATATATATATATATATATATATATATATATATATATAGTAGTATCTCACCCTAAAGACTCTCAGACATGTCAACTATGCTAGGTCGACTGGGTCGACCTAGTACATTATCGAGCTAATGCCTAAATTTTATGCTCAATCGGTCAAGATGCAAGGAAACAAGGAAAGGAAAAGTATCCATAAAATAATATAGGTTTACCAAGTCAACCTAGCTTATTGAATAGGTCAAAAGGGAAATAAGGTAAGAAATGAGGGATAAAACATGACAAATGGTGAGAATAGATAGGAAAGAGTGAAATAAGTTTAGGTTTTAAAGTTTTAGGAGATAAGAGTGTAGATATCAGGTGTCAAATGGAACAATAATATTATGAACAACCAAAGGTATACGCACCCCTTTCTTGATACACCCCTTAAGGCATACACTCGAAGAGATTGAGACTTGGTAGGTTCCTACAAGATACAAAGTGTGAGTAATCCATAAAAGTGTGAAAATATTATGTGTATCCAAGAACTATCTAATAGATTTGATGGCATGGATAAAATACAATTTCAAGTATTTATTTCAAAGAAATAAAATCTACAATATGTATTCAAATATATTATTAGGGATGAAATTTAAATGCATCTAAAGGCCAATCCTTTGAGACTTCCTATAATATGGGTTCTTTATGTTTAATGGAATCATTAGATTCCAATTTCATACCACCATCTACTATAGTGGAAAACCAAAGATATCAACAAATAAAAATGCTAATTCATACATAGGCACTAGGAATAATTCCCTTAGTTATCACACATTTTTATTCCCCTGATGTATAATCCCTTATGCATGAGATTCAATCTCTAAAAACTATGGTGTTACATTTGGATCAAGGTGATTTGAAATATAATTAGACACTTGATTCTAAAACTTTATTTTACACTTCATTATCACATCACATAACAATATATCCTCAACAAATAATTTTTGTGGCACACAAGTTTAGACTATATGATGGAAAGGGTGACCTTGAATAACATTTGAGAGAATTACACAAAACATGTTTTTAATTTCCATCCAATGACAAGTTATTGACCAAGTTATTCCTAAAAATTTAATAATAATATGACTTAAAATTATTTTATGACTTACGACGTCAATTGGTGAATGTGTTCAATACCTTGGCCAATATATTTATAACACATTTCTCAAACAATATTAGTGATAACATTTAATATGCTCAAATTTCCTAATTCAAACATAAATCTAAGGATCCTATCATAAAATATGTCTTAATGAATAATTAAATGCTATTTAAAATGATAAATCCTATGGTAGATAAAGAACTGCAAGCTATTTTTAAATAGAGATTGCTTCCTCTACTACATGAATCCATTATGTTTAATAATCTATCATCATTCATAAATTTATGTCAATTAATGAAAGGGAAGTCAAATTATTGGTAATGAATAAGATTAAGTATGAAACCAATATAGATTAGAATACAAATAATTCAAGTAATCCACCATATAATGTTAGTCAAAACGATGTTAATTATTATCAAAAGGAAATAATAAATTTAGTTTTATAACTGACTACACACATTATAAAATCATCTCTTTTTAGGAGATAATTTACCAATTTACCAAAGGATCCATATAAGTTAATAAAAAATATATTGAGATGAAATATCATATGTATCCCTCCCATTAAAGAGACTAATGTGAATAAGCCTCTTTTAAGGTATTTTACCAAAATGCCTTTCATAATTTTCATAGAGCACTAGGACACACTACTAATAGGTGCATTAGTTAAGACAATATTTTGGAATTGAGATATGTAAACATCATTTATGTGGGCTCGCATACAAATATTTAAAGTTAAAAATCAATTAAATTAAAAATAATGAAAATATCAATTGATCCTTTTCCAAATCATATGGGTGAAAAGACAACATATACATCAAGAGTGCATTAAACATACAATACACACCCTCCACTAGTTTATTATAATTATCCTATAGAATCACATCCCTTGAATGGAATCATTGGTATGTACAATTATTAAAATACATTTATCCACTCATCCCATTTTATATAGTTAATTATGATTAGAATTTGTACTCTTTGTTAATTATATATCATAGTAAACACCAATCTATTCATAATGTCATGGCCAATAATGGTTAAATAATGAATATGTGAACAAAACAACTTAGCTATAAAATTTGATATGCACATAAAAATATGCTTCCAATAATAAAAGTGATAAAAATATTTAATGGTCACATTCAAAGATCCATGGGTGAGATTGCATTACCATTATTGGTTCATCTAACACATGTGTCCACTAGGATTATAATAATACCTAGTGTAGGGTTCTTCGATATGTCACATTTCTTTCCATACTTCACAGGTGTCTAAAGTATATATATGGTAATGAGGTCATCAAAGTTTTGGGTATCCCATATGAATACCACGTATAACATAAATATATGGTTTCCATATAATAGATTCTAATTTAACCACCTAAAAGTGTCTAGCCTACTAATAAAATTTAAAATAAAGTTTATACCCTTACAATGAGGCATCTCCTTGAAATTTCACTTCAATAGATATTTTTTAAATATTATAGAGAGCCTCTTTATACTCCTACATGTCCCAAATTAATATTAAATGGCAATAAGGGTGTTTTACATAAAACACCAATACATAGTTCATACACTCTAAAATAGTATAATTACATAGAGTTCATCATTATCAACAACATGAACAAAATGATATAGATCATAATGATGATAATGGATCTTATGGTACAAAGTGAAATTAATAATTAGATTCTAAATGCAACTAAGTTTAGTAATAACAATATGACAATTTACATTCATAAAAGTTACCATTCCTATGCTAGATATAATAATTATTGATTAATAATCCCTTACATGACTCATCGGTTAATAGAATTTTTCTATTCCTCAGTTCATATATGGAAAAATTGTAAAATATTATAGAAAAATCAAAAACTAAGACCTATGGATTATTTGTGTAATTTATTTGCATCACTTAAGTTTTTCTCATTATACTCAATATTTTTCTATATATCCATTTTATATCAAATATGATCCACAAGTATACATTAGTGAATGCATAACATATAGGTTTACATATATAGATACATTTAGGTGATGACACTATCTCAGACTCAAAAATTGTAAACATACAAAACTATTATACTTAAATAGTAACACATTTAACTATTGTCCTCTTCTATCATACTTATCCTAGTGAAAATAGGCTATAAATTATCAAATATAAAAAATTCACGTGCCTCATATAGATTATTTATATTTCATTAATTTCATTGTGAAATATTATTACATAGGCTAAATCATTCTTTGCCTATCCCTATGTTTTATACTTCAATTCAATACATTGCTCAAAATCTATCATTATTTATCACTTACATTCACATTTTTATATTATTATATACCCAAGTTATTGAATATACTAATGTTTTAAATTACTAATATAGATTAATTACATTTATCTATAATTTTTTTTTTGTATTTTCTTTCTTACTTCATGTATTGTGTGTGTTCAAATTCTTTGGATTGTGTAATTTTGAACATGTCCTTGTTTATATCTCTAAGCCTTATCATATGCTTATTTTTGTGTGAATGACATTTGACTATTTCCATTGTATGTTTCTATTTGGCCTTATATTTCATGATTTGTTTTATTTTATGTGTTCACTTTATGTGTGTGTGTATGTGTATCATGGTCATGACACTTATTTCATCCTCTTTGCTTAGTTTTTTATGCCATGATGAACATCCTGTATCTTCCCCATTTTAAATTTTATGATCAATATCATTTATCCCTTCTTTATTAGTTATATCCAATGTTCATTACTTATTCATGGTCAATTTATCATTACATGCTTAATGGATAACACTATCTAGACATGATATTATATATGATTGGATTTATCCATGCATTATAAATTTCAAATTATTGCTTAATTTGTCTATGATGATGTCATGCTCTTTGATGTTACCATTATAACTCTATAATTTAATCTATTATATAAAACATTATTGCAAAACTTATTCTTTTGAGTTAATTTATTAAACATGATCCACAACTGACCTCAAAAGAGGTGGCATACATTGGGTCTTGTCATAGAGACTAATCTTCAAAATTACAATACATATTAAAACATTTATAGATTTAGCTTAGTTAATCACAACTCACTCCTAGAATTTATGAAAAAGCACTTCTAGAAAACATCTCTCCATTTGGACAAGCGAGTAGGCCACTCATGTCCAAAAGACAAAATGTTATCCTAGTAATAGAAAATTGTTTTCTAGATTTATTATATTTTCATTTAGTCTAAAAACCAATTACAATATTTCTCAGAAACATGTTTCAAGTTTTTACATAGGTTTGTTTCATATTTTGTTCAGTTTAGGGGCATCATGCATGGAATGTGTTTTATTCATCACACTTTTTTTTTTCAAAAAATTATTTGATATTAATTATTTATATAATTTAAATAAACCCAAATATTAGATTGGGGGTATGTGTGTGGCACATGACCACTTTATTACAAATTTTTACACTAGCTTCATAAATAGTGCATTAATACTTATCATTATCTCCATTTTATACACAAAGCTTATATAATACTATATTTTACACCATTTTATGTCATTTTTTCATTAAAAATGAATTATATTCCATATTCAGTAGTTGGTTTACTATTTTACACAAAAATTTATACCATAATAATCTATCAGAATTCATACATGGATTTGAGGTTACTCTACCCAATTTGATTTATGAGATTATTAAATAAAGTACACCTTTTTTTTTTTAACATTATCTTTTTAATGAGGATTGGGTCATGCACAATCCTAAGTGATTCAAAGAAGATAAATCTCAAGGTGTCCTATCATCTCCAATCACTAGTTTTGCCCCAAAAAAATAAAAAAGGTTCATGTACCTTATTAGGTGTATTTGTTCCTTGTTATTAAATTTAAAAATTTTATTATTTATTTATGTCTAAGGTAAGTAATAATTTTATACATGTTTCATTATAGGTTTTTCATGAGTAACAATTCAAAATTTTGGCCTACATTCCAAATTATTATTCATAGGTAGGTTTAGGTACACAATTTTGTTTTTACTCTAGTAATTTCACTTTGATTTGTTACTATGGTAAAATGGAAGTGAATGTAGACACATAAATAATATTTTTTGGTAAAATAATTCACTTGTGACAAATACTTATACACACTTAGTTCATGTTTGATTATGATTCTATGGTCCTTAACTACCCTCCCTTCATTTATTATGTAGATGACCCTTACCTCTTAAATTATAATTCTAAACATCATTATCCAACATAAATAATGGACTCAAATCAATTTTATACTAATAAAAACTTACACTTAATATGTATTTTATATTTAGATAAGGTTGTTCCTTTTATACTATCTTAATTGTTGAAATTGTTCAATTTCACTAATTGAGTCCTCTTGATAAATAATGGCCACTTCCATTAATTCAAATTTACCCAATGGGTCATATTATATGTTTCATGAGTCTCATTTGAATTAATTTTAAAATCTTCATTATAAATCCACATTTTACAACCATTATCCACTAGAGGATCATGTGATTGAAAAACACTAGAATATCGAACTATACATTGAGAGAAAACACCTATTTTCCTGATCTAAATTTCATATAGCCATAGTAGCCTTGATCTAATTTTTTATACACATTAAAGTTCATAGGTATTTTTAATCACTTATTAGTATCAAGATTTTACCATTATTTAAAAAATTTATCCAATCTTTCACACACACCACCGTAGCATGGGAAAAGAACACATAGTTTGATCTCTTTTTGGAATATTGGTATATAGGAAACACTCAACAAATGGGGTGTTTAGTTTTAGCATAAATTTTAACCACTAACCCATTTTTAAATTTTATTATGTTTATCATTCATTATCTATTGCAATAGGGTTATGAGTTAACAATAAGGTACAAAATTGACTTTACAATAGATCAAGAACACTTAAATAATTAAACATGACATACAAGAAAAAAACATCATATCAATCATAGAGAGAAAATATGATAGGATAATGGTGTGAAATTAGGACATTATAATGGATTCCCCTATCCAATTCTAGTGGCCTTGTCCTATATCTAATTGAACCACTATTTCCAATTCACAAAATTATTACATAGTCGATGTCATAGTTATACTTATTGTCCTACACATTTGATTTCCACCTAAGTTTTATTTCTTTGGTATTTTCCCATTTTGCATATTTATAAATTTAATGAGTTATAAATAGATTTTGTCACTTACTTCATAGCTGTAGTGTTATGATTTTAATCAACAATTTATCTAATTAGGATTAAAACTCTTTTAATTCCCAAATTTGATGAAGTAGAACATTCCTACTTTATAATTAAATAAACTATTAGTAATAGTGGTCATACAATTATTATATTCAATATTAAATTTTATAGGATAACACATTAATACTAGTTTATGTAATATAAATAATAGTAAATATTATATACATTCAAGGTTGGGTGTCATGTCTAACAACATTGACCTAAATTTGTAACAATTATGTATATATATATTTTATATTTAATTTTAAACTTTATAATATTAAACTATTTAATAGTTCACAAAATATTTTATTAAAAATTTCATTTTAAAATTAATTTATAAATATAAAAAAATTTTGCAATAAATTAAACTCTTAATAATAGTGGTCATGTAATTATTAAATTCAATATTGTGTATTACAATATAACACATTGTAATAATAGTTTTTATAATATAAATAATTTTAAAATAGTTAACACATTATAAAAATAACTTAAATTAAATGATAAATATTTAAATATATCCACATTTTAATAATCATTTTAAATAATATAAAACATTACAGTTAATAGATTATAAATATATTCTACTTAAAAAGTACAATAAATTTTAACTATTCAAAACAACCTTATAATTTACAATATTGTAAGCATGTAATAATAGTATTCATATATTTAATTCTAAATTTCAATAAAAATATTAAAATATACCATTATAGTAATTGTTATATAGTTATAACATTCAATATAAAATTATTACACTATAACATTATAAAAAATATTCTAGAGTAATAGGAATTTTTTAAGATAAGTAAATCTACCAAAGGTCCACAATTTAGAGGATCATAACTACTATCAAGGAAAAATATAATAATTTTGTTTAAAAAGGTAAATATCCCATATCCAAAGCTAATTCCACCATATTTAGTTATTATAGATCACTCCCTTAGTGAGTGATCAACCACTGAAAGATGATAGAAGATAAGTTAAATGGAAAAAAATCATCAAGGTCATTGCTTAAGCTAAATTTAAAAGGTACTAATAAAAGAAATCTCATCCTTGTAGGAGGAGGGGGAGTGATCATAGACTCTAAGTTTTTAGTGGTGGCCACTTATGTTGGACCTATGTGGTTTCAAACTAGTCGTGTGGTGGATGCCAAAACTACCCTCCATTGCATTCAATTAGAGATGAACCTAAAATTTTATAAGCTTGCAAAGGAAGGGAATTCCTTGAATATTATAAATTTCATGTGTAATAAATATAAACCCACATTGATTATCCAAAGTAAAATTAAATATGTAAAACCTCTCTTACATGAATTCAAGGAGGTTGTCATTTTTCACATTTATAGGGAAGGAAATAAGGGGGTAGATGGTATGGGAAATGTTATCACATAAGATTTCACCTGTCTTAATTTTGTATATTTTTGTGTAAGTGCCTAATGATACAATGTTAAAAACTCCAAATCCATGGGACCTTGGAAATTTAAGGTTAATCTGTGGAGAAGGTTGGCTTCCTCTCACTAAAATTTGATGCAAATTGATAAAATATCAGCTTTGTGGAAATCTCACTCTTTAGCGATTTTTGGATCCTAAAATAGGGTTTTGATGGGGAAAAGGGTTAAATAAATTGGAATTTTTATAAAATTGAAAGTATGGTGATTGTAACAAATATTGTATAGTGGATCTAGATGCTTACTTGATAAACACAATAGAGCAAAAAATAAATTGAATTTATTTTAATCATAGACTTATGCAAATTTGGAAATAGTATTTTAGTTATTATTCATAAATGGGAAAAGTATATTTATTCCAAATAATATTATCAAGAGAGTAAAATACCATAGATGCATTTTCTTGAGACTAAAATAAAAGATAGAGCTTTTATAAATAATAAAATAACTTTACACAATATAGAGATTTCAAAGACAAGAAAGGGAAAACTTCAATTTTATTTCTATCCAAAGGTTAAAACTTGTATTTAATATATTCAAAATGCAAAAAAAACTAATAAAAAAAAGATAAATTGGGCCACAATGTTTGCCCATATTTATATAAAATATGTCATAAAATATGTGTAGATGTTGAAGCTTGAACACTCAATTTAGAAAATCATGCAAATCTAAAAATACTCATGAAAAAATAGGTGAGATATTATATATCTAGCATCTTGGACTTGTGGAATAGTTGGAACAAAACATGCACAACATGGGCATGATCCTAGGCATAACATGGTATGGATGGAACTGAAGATCTTCATGCAAGACTTCTCTATTTGATAGTGACTGAAAATAGATCTCCATGCAAGAAGAGGTGCCCAAAACAAAACTTGAATTTTTTAAATAAAAGATAACATTGAAAATTAATTTCAAGTTTATTTTCATGCAAACCCTAATGTGAAAAATATAAAGTGAGAATTTAACAAAATCTAAGTCTTTATCACTTTTTTCCAAAAAGGAACCATGCGATTTACACTTCATGACTTTTCAATTTTTAAAAAATTCACATTAATCAAAATAGGAAGCACAAATTTCACTTGTGATTTTTACAACTTCCACATTCAAAAAATATAGTGTAAAAATGTGTCTTTCTATTTCTCAAAAGAGTTATAAAAAATAAAGATGTACATTTACAATTACAATTACAATTTATAATGTTTTTGAAATGATATTACACATGATAGTAATATTTGAAAATATTTAAAAGAGAGGGAAAATTAATTAATGTCCAGAATCTCTTCAGATTTCTTATCATTCTCTACCCATAGCTTCCATGTTTATGTATCAAATGCCTTGAATATTTCATGTATTCACTCTATATTTGGCCCATATGAATAAATGTTAGATGTGGCATAATTTGACTATACATCAAATAGTTCTCTTATAAATGTCCTTATGCCCTATATCTCAATTCTCATTTGATCAATTTCCTTCTCATATTTGATGAACCTATGAAGTAAACATAAGACAAATACCATGCCTTTCATATACTCCTCAATTATTGCCTTAAAATGATTCTTAACCTATTCTGCCTGAAGGAGATTTTTGGCATCATTCATTAGTTAGCATGAAATTAAATTCATCATGCCATGAATCTCATATAGTACATCAAAATCCTTGCCATGATCCTCCTTGGCTTGCTCTGTAGACTCTATTAGTACTCTTATCTAAAATTGAAGAGCCTTGTGTAGTTCCTCGTGCTTTGAATCATTCTTTAATATTTTATCAACAATCAGGGTATTCATGTCAATTGATTTTATGGATATTAATTTAGGATAATACATATTTAAGAGTTGAATTTCTCCTTCATAGCTATTAATCTTCTCCTTCAAAATCTCTTTTCTCTCCATGATGACTCCATAATCCTCCATCATGACTATAATAATTCTATTACATTTTATGATCAGTTCCTTGGAACATTATTTTTTAGACCTCCCCATGTGAGCAATATTTCATAAGGAATAAATTGTAGCTTGATTTGGACTAATTGGTTGCACTACTTATGGTTGTGATGTTTCACTAAGCTTTAAGAACTAGTTGAGTGCTTCAGTAAACTGATTAACCTTCTTTTTAAGCTCATTCTTGGTGGCTATATCATTATCATTTCTCTAGAAGAGAGATTTTATACCTATATACACATCATTTTTGAGTCCCTCTCTTATTTGTTGACCAATGTGTATATGGGAAACCTGATAATCTACTGCCACAAGATCCTCTTTTAATTTGTCTAGTGGGGGCACTACAATCTCAACTTATCTCTCTCCCTTATGATTATTGAATGTAATCAAAAGGCTCTTGTGAGTTAGTTTTGAATTATTCATGACTTATGAGATTCCAAAGTCCAAAGTGCTATGATCAATAATTATTTTTCATTTTTACCCACTAATTGGGCTAACCAACTAGGGGGAGCCTTCTGTTGATTTAACATGATCACCAAGGAATATTTAAATGTTGTAGCTATAATAACTCATATTATGACCAATGGAGACTCCTAGTAAGATGATACTAGTGTCTTCTTAGGACGTGCTTGTGAGGGTCTACCTTTACTAATATTTTGCAAACTAATATATGCACTAAGTGCCTATGTTTCTCCAACCTCAATTGATGGTATGGATGAAATAGTGGAAATGGGGGATGTGGAAGTAATAAGATAAATTGTGCCTATTGGGGGAGTGAAGGATGGAATAAACTTAGAGGTTTTGAATTTAGGAACTGGTGGAAGGGTATAATCCAAGGCATAAAATGTGTCAATTAGGTGTGTAAGATCACTCATGTTTGGTGATGTGAAAATTATGGGTTTAGATGAAGGGGAAATATTAATTACCCCAGGGGTTGAGGTGACCTTTGAAACCATAGTCGAGATGATTGAATCTAAGGTAGTGTAATATTTAGTGATTTTAGGAATTAATTGTGATGAAATGGAAGGAATTGTAAATGGAATAGAAAGTGGGAGTGGATAAAATGGGGAAGATGAAGTGGGGGGAAGGTAAAGTGAAGTGGAAACTTGAATTTACATTATAGTGGGTCCCTAAGTCTCCAATTAACTTATTTGTTCTAATTTAACTTAACTTATGGAGGTGGGTAGAGTGTAGATGAAGTGGGAATAAGTAGAGGTGTTGAAACTAGAGGTGGAGGAGCTGAAATTTGTGGAGTAATGGGAGCCAAATATACTTGAAGAGTATATGAAACTAGTAGAGGTGTTGAAACCTCCTATACAATATGTGTAGGATAAGGGGGAGTAGTGGAAATAGGAGCTAATGATATAGGATTTGAAGCTATGGATCCCTATGTTGTTATTGTTGTGTCTTATACTAAAATATCAATTAGTTCTTCTATAGCTCCTTGTTGTCTTCTTGTTTCCACTTTTCTTTCCTTTGTCTTCTTCCTCTTATTTATTTTATCAGGATCCTCTAATGATTCACTAGGCCCCTCTTTTGAAGGAGTGACACCTCCTACTTTGAGATTTATGAACTTCTCCTTAACCCCTATTATTTAACTTATGACTTGTATGCCCTTGCTTTTTAGGTAATTGATAGTTATGTTGATCACCAAGGTCATTCTATCAAATAGTGATAATGATTCAAGAACTAACCACCTTATTAGTGGTAAAGGCTTGGCAATGATTTGTGTGAGGTAGATGGGATCTACTTTCATCTAACAAGTCATTAGGGATTGGTGCCATATGATAGTCATTTATTTGTTGTAGGGGAATCCTAGACTAGTCCCTTATTATAACCATTTCTTCATCATCACAATCTTCCCAAAAATCCTCATAATATGGCACATGTTCATATGTTTCTAGTTCTAGTGCAATAGTGACCTTGCCATATGAGTTAAGGTAAGGTCTAGATTCTAGGGTCCTTAATGTAACATGACACATCTCTATGTCTATAATTTTGGCCTTCAAAAGATAAATACATGTATAATATCTAATAGAAATAGGAAACCATATCCCTACCTTATTTCTCTCTGAAAGGAGATTATGTGTATCTAATAGCTACCTAACCAACACCAATAATACCCATTTTTCACTTACATACCATGGAAGTGTGTAAGGATAACTACTAAATCCAACTACTTAGATGTAGGAATAGGTGGGGTACTATATGAAGGACCCCCACTTGGTAATCTCATATTTTACTACTTGGGAGAACCTTGTCTTCCCAAGATCTTGATAAAATATGATGATGATGATGATATAAATTAAAGCATCATTAAACCTCCTAAGTTTATATATGCTAGCCTATAACGTGATATCAGGGTAGTAGTTATAGACTCTAGCTATCTCTTCAATAACTATATTTAGGCCTAGGAAAAATCTTCCTTTAGCTAAGATATATATATATATATATATATATATCTTAGCTAAAGGAAGATTGTTCCCATGTCTAAATATAGTTATTATATATATATATAGTATTATGTTAAAAAAATTATTGGTCATTTGCACCTCCACTAACTGGTTATGGAGGGAGTCACTTATTAGCTAGGCCCAATGTATCTATTGTTTATTCTCTTTGATGATCCATATATACTAGTACATCTAATCCTGATAACACTTGGTATCAGGATTGCTAGTGACTCTATGTAGTAATGTTATAATGTCTCCCACCTCCTCTATAAAATCAAACCTATACATAGTCTTAGGCAATCTAGTGGAGGAATACTTGGGAGTCTTGAACCATTTTATACTGATAATTTTTTGACATATCTATTTCTTATCCTCATAAAATTATGTAGATGTTTGTAGAGTTATATCCAAATAACTCTAAAATTCAATGATGGTAAACACTGTGTTGATGAAGTTAGGGTCAAGATCTAGAACTCTTTCCCTTTTCTTAGCGAAGACTTATCTCCTATTAGGGTCATAATGTTGATCCATTATGAGGATCAAATTAGGGATTTTAATAAAAAGAGGAAAGGCTATATCTTGTGGTAAACTAGAGTTAGAGATACTCTAAATCTAGTCACTTTTGAAATTTGCACCTATCTTAACCCAAAAATCTCCTAGGTTAATACAACCTAAATCTGTATCTATTATCTCTACCATATTATACTCCAAACAAGAAGTCACTATGGGGTCATTAGATTTTAATTTCATTTCCTTGGTAGGCATGGAAATTTAAGTTACTACTTTCAAGAAACAAATTATGAGAATTGGTAGAACCTAGAGGTTTTTGGAGCACTTGTATTCTCTGGTAAAACTTAGAGGTGCTCAAAGCATGTCTAGTGTCTATAGTGCTTAAGGGTTGTGAAGTCTCTAGTAGAGGTGGGATATGCTTAGAGTAGGTCCACTCTTTGTGGTGTATTGGAAGTTGGTATGGGTAAAAGATGCTTAAGGCATGGGATATCTATGGTAGAAGTGGGAGGTGCTTAGAGCACATTCATTCTCCATGGTGATAAAAGTCTTGTAGGCTTATCAAATGTTCAAGGTAGGTCTAGGGTCCATGGGAATTTTAGGGAATCTATATGGAATATTCATTGGTTTTTTTGAATTTGGATGTATATGTTTAGAATATTTGGCTTGAGGAACCCTAGATTTTGATTACAAAATCCTTGGAGGGGAAAACAAGGGTATATGGATGCTTGAGGAGGAAAAATCCTCAATATGAAGCTTTCAAAAGAATCCCTAAAAAAACACTAAAGATTGATTGTGAACTCTAGACATAAGACTTTAACACAAAATGACCTCTAATTAACAAAAACTCACATGAAAATCACTAACCAACAACCCTAAATGATCTTCAATCTAAAGATTTTGAAATAAATGTAAACATATTCAAAAAGCTTCAACTCAAAATACAAATGGTAGATAAATCATGAGGAAAGTACCATATAACAAGCAAGGATGACATGGCTTAAATTTTACATATATTAGCTAAGTTTATGCTTGCATGTGGCTCAAAGTTATATTACATGGCACGGGTAGATAGAGCTCCAAAACATAATTAGTAGATAATAAAATGATAATAAAAACCCTAATACTTATATTTATAGTAAAAAAACCTCTATAATTAATGAATCTTAGAGAATTAGTGGTGAATTTTGGACTTGCTTGAAATAGGTCCAATCTCCATGGAAAGGTTGCTCTTAGTGGGAAGTAGGACTCGACATGCACTTTATACATTGAGAACGTACAATGCTCACTTCAAGTTCTACATTTTACAGGAAGGGATTTGGTGGGTTGGTGAAATTTGAACCTACTTGAAGTAGGTCCACTCACCATGGATGAGATTGTATGTTTTGGCATATGGAGGAACCCAAATGGTACTTTGCACATTCAAAATGTGCAAAGTATAGTCAAGGTTCCACATCCCATGGTGTTATGAATTGGTAAGTGTTGGTGGAACATGGATACCATGGTGCACTTTAGACATTTGAAAATGTGTAATGTGTACTTCAAGTCCTAATTTCTATGAAATGGGGTTATTAAAGGCTTTGAAGGATCTAGAGCCTATCATACACATTATATGTTGTGAAAATGTGTAAAATGTATGCTAAGTTCTAGATTCCATCAAATTAGGTTTATGGTGGGATTTGAATCCCACCATGCATTTTATACATTGGAGAATTTGAAAAGTGCATGGTGAGTTTCAAATTATATGGTTTTATATTTTGGTGCTTTGTGGGACCCAAAACCTATGAAGTAATTTACATAGGTAAAAATTTCATCTAAAGTTTTGGATTCCATAAGGTAAAGGGAAAGATAGGTTTTTAGAGGATTCAATGTTTTTATTAAAAAACAAAGGGGGTCTCCCTTAGGGTGTTATATGTAATGAGATTTTTGGGTCAAAAATATCAACATTTTTGGTGACCTCTATGGGATGATTACCTGCTAATCATTATTAATCTAGTATCCTTTCAAGACATTGCGTATGGAGTTAAATTTGCTCTAACAAAAATCTAACCTATGAAAAAACAAACTGAGATTTACCTAAACACAAACAATATAGGAAAAATAGAAAAACAAAATAGGGTAAAATAACACAACCTAAAGAAACAAATCCTAATTAGTATAACTTGTGCACAAGAACTTATTAAAGCACATAACTAACCTTCTAAACAAAAGTGCACATAGGCACCAAAAGAAAAACATAAAATTTATTCTAATATGTACAAGGTTGAAATTTATAAGTACTTTCCACCTAGGTCAAATGGGAAACTTTTAGCATCATTCACTTGTTAAAAATTAGGAAGGAAGAAACTTTGCTTTAGAGGTACCAAAATGGGTGAACTAGGCAACTTGATGGCCAATCCTTTTGATATGTCCTCTAGTGGAAGAAAAATAACAAACATGTCTCCAATGTAGACACACCATTCCAAGTCCTCCAATCTTGATTTATGTTGGACTGTAAGAGCACTTGATCAATGTTATTCATAACCTATGAGAAAGCCTTGCATAAAAACCTCATTTGGGTTCTTGGGAGGCACTACACTTGGTTCACTTGATTGTTTGAAAAGACCATGTTATTCTAATATATCCCTATGGAAATTAGTATTGTTCATGCTTAGATAATCATATTAATTAATTTATGGAAGGACAGATCCCTTGGATTCTTCAAATTCTTTGGTTATGGAATTAAACCACTACCATAAATATTTAGGCTCTTCACTAGTATGCTTCTTAAACTATATCACTTGAGCACTTGGGATGTCTCCTTCATCAATATTACTCAAGATTTCATCTCTTTATTCAACTACAAATGAGCATTGATTTGACCATCCAAGGTCTAAACATCATACCTATCTTTCTCAAGATTTGATATGCTTTCCTCTATCTTTAACATATTAGGGCTATCTTCTATTGACACCTCATCTTGAAGTAGACCAACCTCTAGCTCTTGGTTTTGATCCTCTTCTTGATATATGGAAAATGGACCCTCAATAGTCCATTAAATGTCTATTCTATTTTCAATTTGAGGGTTGTCCTCTTTAGTTAAGTTTGTAACATTAAGATACTCTATTTCACTTAAGAGATATAAGAATAGATGTTGTCATTATTCTTCTAAATTACCTGATCTACCTTTGACCTCCATAATAGGTTCATGAAGGCTATCACGTTGCTTCTCATTAAGTTCCTACAACTTGAAAGCTAAAACATGTTCCTCTCTATAAAAAAGGATACTAATGATGATAAACTCATTGTACTCACTTTAAATATCCTCCTCCTCATCTAAATGGTCTTAACTTACCTTTCATACAACCAAAATTCCTTTAAAAATGGATATGCTGAGAGAGAAATAGGTTTCAATTGGTATAGAGGAAGGGGATTTTACAAGGTTGGGCATTATGAAATCAAGATGCATGGCCCAAGAAGGCTACCATGATTACACTTGGGGTTTTTGAGGAGTAATAGGGGTAGTCTCTTTCAAGGAAGTGGGGCCTCTAAAACTTGAAACCTTGAAATCAAGAGATTTTATTGGAATCACAAAGGATTTATCTTACCTAAAACTAGGGAAGGGGGGAGTGGATGTGGTTGAATATGATTTAATTTCTTGCATCTATGAAAGCAAATTATGTATCTACTCCTCCTTAGATATGATCTACCTAGCCAATAAATCATCTTCATATCTACATTGTCCCATCACCTCCTATTTCTATGTGTAAGATTGATAAACAAGCTCTTCTTACTACCTACTATACTCCTGTCTTTCAATCTCTATCAATTATGTCTATAAATCAAGCTTTATATCAGTGGTTCTCTCTTGGGGTTGATTAGGATGGTAATAATGTAGATTAGGAGTAATGTATCCTTCTTGAGGCTAGTCATAGGTATGAACAATTTTTAAATAAGGATGAATTATGGTAGGAGGGAGGCCATTATTATGAAAATGAAGATATCCTATTGTGACAGTGCTTTTTGGGATAAAACAAGAAATATTTTTAGTCTGATATGGATGGTCTGAATGAATATAATATGAATTTTGATAAGTATGAGGGGAAAAGGAATATTTTACATGAAATATTGACATATTAGAGCATAAAAATAAGGAACAATCAAGTTTGCCCTTTCAATAATGAGCACATACCAAGAGAGTCACCAAGTGGTTAGATTTGTTCGAAAGAATGTAAAAGACCAAGAATATCACCTAAATCCCAATCTTTGATAATCTTTAAGATCTTAAACTAATTAAACTAGTAGATCTGATCATTGGAGTCATCATGGTGTTAAATAAACTAGCCTAAATGGAAAGATGCACTAAATAACACACCAAAATCCTTTAATGGATGATGTAAGGATCATCAAATTTTAGTCCCATTGGGTGTTCCAAAAACTATTATCAAATATGATTACACATATCTTGATTTTGTAGCTTGTTGTGTAAGTGCCTAATGATACAATACAAAAACCTCCAAATTTATGGGACCTTGGAAATTTGAGGTTAATCTTTAGAGAAGGTTGGATTCCTCTCACTAAAATGTGATGCAAATTGATAAAATATTAGCTTTATGGAAATCTCTCTTTAGTGGTTTTTGGATCCTAAACTAGGGTTTTTATGGGGAAAAGGATTATAGAAATTGGACTTTGTATAAAACTAAAATTATGGTGATTACACTAGATATTTTATAGTGGATCTAGATGTTTTCTTAAAAAACACAATAGAGTAGAAAATAAATTGAATTTATTTTAAGCACAGACTTATGCAAAATTGGAAATCAGAGGCAATAGTTTAGCTATTTTTTAGAAAAGGAAGAAGGATATTTATTCCAAACAATATTATCTAGAGGGTAAAATACCATAGATGAATTTTATTAAAAATGAAATAAAAGATAGAGCTTCAAAAAATAATAAAATATCTTTGCACAACACAAAGATTCCAAAGACAAGAAAGGCAAAAATTCAACTTTGTTTGTCTCTAAAGGTTACATTTTGTAGTGAATTCATTCAAAATGTAGAAAAATATAACTAACAATAAAATGATAGATTGGGCCATGGGGTCTACCCATATTTATACAAAATATGTCATAGAAGACATGTAGTTTTTGAAACTTGAACACTCAGTTCAAAAAATCATGCAGATCTAAAAAAACTCATGCAAAAAGAGGTGAGATCTTCTATTTCTTGTATCCTAGACTTATGCAATCACTGGAACATTTCATACATGAGTTGGGCATGATCGTATGTGTTGCATGGCATGGTTTAAACTAAATATCTTCATGCAAGACTTATCTAATTGATAGTGACTTAAAATAGCTCTCCATGTAAGAAGTGGCACCCAAAATATAACATGGATTTTATAAATAAAAGATAACATTGAAAATTAATTTTAAGTTTATTTTCATGTAGACCCTAACATGAAAAATCTAAAGTGAGACTTTTACAACATCTAAATCTTTATCACTTTTTGCCAAAAAGGAATTGTGAAATTTACACTTCATGACTATGCACCTTATTAAAAATTCACATTGATAAAAATAGAAAGTACAATTTGCACTTGTGTTTTTTGTAACTTCCACATTCAAAAAATACAAATTGTAAAAATATGTCTTTCTTTTTCTCAAAAAAGTTATAAAAAGTAAAGATGTACTTTTGTAATTAAAATTTGCAATGTCTTTGAAATGAAATTACACATGATAGTAATATTTTAAAATATTTAAAAGAGGGAAAATTAATTGATGTTCATAATATCTTCAACTATCTTATCATTCTCTACCTACAAATTCTCTATGTATGTATCAAAGGCCTTGAATATTTCCTTTATTCACTCTACATCTGGCCCATAAGAATAAATGTTAAAGGCTACACAATTTGCCTATACATCAAATATCTCTCTTCTGAAGGTCCTTATGCCCTATATTTCAGTTCTCATCTGATCAATTATGTTCTTGTATTTGATGAACCTGTGAATTAATCTTAAGACAAAGACCTTATCTTTCACAAAATCCTTCTCAACTATTGCCTTAAAATGATTCTAAACCTATTATAATTTAAGGAGATTATTGGCATCATCCATCAGTTAGAATGACATTAAATTCATCATGCCTCAATATCATATAACACAACAATAGCCTTATCATTATCCTCCTTGGCTCACTCTGGAAACTCTGTTAGTACTCTTATCAAAAATTGAGCAACCCTATGTATTATTTTGTGCTTGGCATCATCCTTCAATATTTTCTTAGAAACGAGGGTATTCATGTCAATTGATTTTATGGTTATTAATTTGGGATAATACATATTTAAGAGTTGAATTTCTCCTTCATAGCTATTAATATGCTCCTTTAAAATCTCTTTTCTCTCCATGATGACTCCATAATGCTCCATCATGGATGCAAGAATTATGTTACCTTTTGTGATCAGTTCCTTTGACCATTCATTTGTTTCCCTCCCATGTGAGAAATATATCATTCAAAATCAATTGTATATTTATCTAGAATGATTAGATGCACTACCTATGGTTATTATGATGTTTCACCAAGATTTATAAACTAGTTGAGTGCTTTGGTCAACTGATCAATCTTCCTCTTAATCTCATCCTTGCTAGATTTATCATGATCTATTCACTAGAAAATAGATTTGATACATGTCTCCACATCATTTTTGAGTCCCTCTCTTATTTACTGACCTAGGTGTATATGGGAAGCCTAATAATCTTTTGCCACAAGATCTTGTTTTGATTTTTCTAGTGGGGGAACTATAATCTCAACATATCTCTCTCCCTTATCATTAGTAAATGTTTTCAAAAGGGTCCTAAGAGTGGGTTTTGACTTCTTAAATTTTGACATGTTGAAGTCCAAAGTGATGGGATCAATCATTATTTTCCATTTTTTACCCATTGATTGGGCCAACTAAATAGGGGTAGACTTTTGTTGATCTAACATGATCACCAAGGAATATATAATTGATGTAGCTACACTAATTGATACTATGAATAAGGGAGACTCTTGAGAAGATGGTACTAGTGTCTTCTTAGGAGGTGCCTATGAGGGTCCACACTAACCAATAGTTTTCAAACCAATATTTGCACCAAGTGCCTAGGTTGCTCCAACCTCAACTAATGGTATGGATGAAATAATGGAAATGGGTTAAGAGTAAGTAATGGGATCAATTATGACTACTAGGGGAGTGGAGGATGGAATGGATACAAAGGTTCTGAATTTAGGAACTAATGGAAACATGGAAGCCAAGGCACTGAATGTGTCAATTAGATGTGAAGGACCACTCAAGGTTGGTGATGTGAAAATTTTAGGTTGAGATGAAGGGGAGATAGTACTTACCCCAAGGGTTGAGGTGACCTACAAAACTATAGTCAAGATGACTGACTCTGAGGTAATATGCTCTTGAGTGGTGTTGGGAATTAATGGTATGAAATGGAATGGAATGTGAGAGTGGATCAAATGGGGAAGGTGAAGTAGAGGGAAGGGAAAGTGAAGTGAAAACTTGAACTTTCATTATAGGGGTACCCTAAGTATCTACTTGACTTATTTATGATGATTTTAATTGACTTATTATGGTGGGTGGAGTGGTAGATGAAGTGGGAATAAGTGGAGGGGTTAACACTAGAGGTGGAGGAGATAAAACTTATGGAACAATCAGAGCTTAAGATGCATGAGGAGTAAAGGTAAATATTAGAGGTGTTGAAACCTACTATATAATATGTGTTGGAGAAGGGTGAGTCATGGAAATAGGAGATAATGTTATAGGATCTGAAACTATAAACCCCTATGTTGTTGTTCATATACCTTCCACTAAAATATTAATCAATTCTTTTATAGATCCTCCTTATTTTATTGATTCCACTTTTCTTGCCTTTGTCTTATTCCTCTTATTTCCTTTGTTAGGATCCTTTGATGATTCACTTGGGCCCTCTTTTGATGGAGTGACACCTCTTGATTTGAGCTTTGAGATCTTCTCCTTAACCCCTATTGTTTCTATTGTGACTTGTACACACTTGCTTCTTAGATAATCAATAGTTATGTTTATCACCAGGGATATTCTATCAAATAGTGATAAATATTTAAGAACTAAACACCTTATTTATGGTAAAGGTTTGGCAATGATCTATGTAAGCTAGATGGGATCTAATCTAGAATTTTCATCCACCAAGTCATCAAGAATTGGTACTAGATTATAGTCCTTTATTTGTTATAGGGACATCCTAGAATAGTCCCTCCTTTTTACCATTTATTCATAATCACATTCTTCCAACAAATCCTCATAATATGGCACGTGTGAATATGTTACAATCTCTAGTACAGTAGTGACCTTATCATATTAGTTAAAGTAAGGTATGGATTCTAAGATCCTCAATGTTACTTGGAATATCTCTTCTTCCATAGTTATAGCCTTTAAAATATTTTGGCATGCATAATGGCCAATAGTAATAGGGAACCTTATCCTTGTGTTTGTCTAAAAATATCTTATGTGTATCCACCAGCTACTTAACCAACTCCAACAATACCCATTTATCATTTACATATTGGAGAAATGTGTAAGGACAACCACTAAATATAGTTTTTTGGATGTTGGAATAGGTGGGGAACTACATGAAGAAGGTCCCCAACATGGTAATCTCATCTTTTACCTATTGGGAGAACCTTATCTTCCCAAGTTCTTGATAAAACATGATGATGATGTTATAAATGAAAGCATCATTAACCCTCCTAAATTGGTTATTTACTAGCCTATAAATGAGAATAGGGTAGTATTTATAGAATCTAGTTATCTCCTTAAAAATTATATTTAGGCATGGGAACAGTATTCCTTTGGCAAAGATATAGACAATGTATGATGTCATATAAAACTTATTGGTCATTTATACCTCCACCAACTGGTTATGGAGGGAATCACTTATTAATTGGTCTCACTGTATCTATTGTTTGTTTTATTAGATGATCCATATATATGGGTACATCTAGTCCTAATAACACTTTGAATTCAGATTGCCAATGACTCAGTGTAGTAGTGTTATAATGTCTCCTACCTTCTCTATAAAACTAGACTTATACAGAGTCTTGGGAAATCAGGTAGAGGAACTCTTGGGAGTATTGAGCCATTATTTATTGATAATTTTTTGACATCCATATTTATGCTCATCATAAAACTATTTATATGTTTTCAAATTTATATCCAAATCAATCTCAAACTCAGGGATGGCAAACACTATGTCGATAAAGTCAAGATCAAGATCTTAAACTTTTTCCCCTTTCTTAGTGAAGACTTGTCTCTTAATAAGGTCATAATGTTGAGACATTATGAGGATCAACTGAATGATTAAGATATAAAGAAGAAAGAATACAACTTGTGGTAAACCAAAGTCATAGATAATCTAGATCCACTCAATTTTGAAATTTCCACCTATCCTAGCCTAGAAATCTCCTAGGTCAGTGTGACTTAATTTTATATATCTTATCTCTACCATATTAGACTCCAAACAAGAAGTCACTTTGAGGCCCTTATGTTTTAAATTCATCTCCTTGGGAGGTATGAAAACTAATTTTATTGCTTTTGAGAAACCAACTATGAGAGTAGGCAGAACTTGGAGGTGTTTGAAGCACTTGTATTCTCTGATGGAACTTAGGAGTGCTTAGAGCACATCCAATGTGCATGGTGATTAAGGGGATATGAATTCTCTAATGGAGGTGGATTTTTATTGGATAAGGTCCACTTTCCATGATTTACTATATTTTGGTAGGGGTCAAAGGTGTTTGAGGCATGGGAGATGTCTAGTGGAAGTGGGAGGTACTCATAGCATGTCCATTCTCCATAATGCTAAAAGTCTTATGGGATTATCAAAGGTTCAAATTAGGTTGAGTGTTCATAAGGATTGTAGGGTATCTATATTTAATGGTTTTTTGAATTTAGAGGTATATGCTTGGAATATTTAGCTCAAGGAAGCCTTAAGTTTGATTGTGAAATCTTTGGAGGGGAAAACAAGGGTATAATGGATGATTGAGGACGAAAAAGTCTTCAAGATGAAGATTTTGAAATAAAACCTAAAAAAAAACCCTAAATATTGATTGTGAACTCTAGACATTATATTTTAACATAAAACAGCCTCTGATAAACAAAAACTCACATGAAAAGCCCTAACCAATAACCCTAAATGATCTTTAATCTAAATATTTTTCAATAAATGTAAACATATGATAAAATATTCAACTTGAAAGATAAATAGTTTATAAATAATGAGGAAATTTACATATAGAAAGTGTGGATTATGTGGCATAGAAGTTTTAGACTTTGGTTAAGTGTACACTTACACGTGGCTTAAGGTTGGATTATGTAGCACAGATAGTTAGAGATCTAAAATGAAATTAGTTGATAACAAAATGATTAAAAAAACACTAATACTTATCTTTATAGGAAAAAGCCTTTGCAATTAATGTATCTTAGATACTTTTTTTTAGAGGTTGGACCTGATTGAAGTAGGTCAACTCTCCATGGAAAGGTTTATCTTGGTGGGAAGCATGACTCAACATACACTTTACATGTTGAGAATGTGAAATTTGTACTTTAGGTTTTTCATTCCATAGGAAAGGATTTTATGGGTTGGAATAAGTTTTACTTGATTTAAATAGGTCAAATCTTCATAGACAAGATGGTAGGTTTTGGTGGATGGTGGAACTAATGGTGTATTTTGCATATTTAGAACATGTAAAGTGCACTCCAGGTTATGCATCCCATGGTGTTATGAATTGGTATGTGTTGGTAAAAATCAAAGACTATGGTGCACTTTGCACATTTATAAATGTGTAATGTGCACTTCAAGTCATATATTATATGGAAGGGGGTTATTAAAGGCTTGGTGGGATCAAGAGCCTATCATGCACATTGCACATTGTGAAAATGTGCAAAGTGCATGCCAAGTTATAGATTTTGTTTAATTGGGTGCATGGTGGGATATAGAGCCCACCATGAATTTTGCACATTCAATAATGTGAAAAGTGTGTGGCAATTTATAGTTTTTGTGTTTTTTTATTTTGATGATTTGATGGACTAGGAACCCATGAAGTGATTTACACAGGTGAAAATTGCATCTAGAGTTATGAATTCCATCACTTAAAGAGAAATATGGGTTTTTGGAGGATTCAAGATTTTTCCTTAAAAACAAAGGGGGTTTTCCTTAAGGTTTTAGATGTAATGAGATTTTTGGGATAAAAAACTCAACATGAAATTTAAGAGTTGGTATCCTTTATTATAATTATTGCCATAAGGTAGAGGATATACCTACTAAAAGTTTAAAAATTTATATGTTTGACATGTCTAAAGTACCAAGTCTTTAAGGGGATCACACATTAATGATTAACCGTAATCAATGGTTATATATTCTGATTGTGAACTAACTTTCAATGATACATTCATTCATTTTGAGGACTAAACACAAATATTAAAACATGTAACAAAGGGTCTAACCAAATCAATAATTAATATTAATGTCATTCAGACACTATGACTATAAATAATAATTTTAACCTTAATTTTAATCAAAAATGAAGGAGGATAAACCCATAAGCATAAGAGCTGATTAAAAAAAAATTGTTTCAATTTCATGTACTAAAGTTAAAGGTGATCTATCTATTTATCATATTCTCATGAGGGGAGGTTTTGAAATTTTGATTTTAAGGATAGTTATCTTTGATTCTATTATTTATAGATACTTTTCCATGGGTTTATAATAGAGGGTAGTTTTAATGAAGGGTTCAAGCATAAAAATCATATATGAATCTATAGGCAAAGTAACATGCATGGATTGTGATGGTATGAAGGCCTTAAATTACAAGAGGTACAAGATCAAGTTAATGACAATTTCCTTCAAGGATGATGATAATATCTAGAATTAGAAGAAATGATATCTTAGAATATATTTTCTAATGCCTTGAATATTCATTTACTTATAAATTATGAAGTACTTAAACCTTGAGGGAAAGTACAAAATTTTATATTGCCACCATTTCCTATTGATGAATCACTTCAAATGAGAAATGGAAAGTCATCCTACTCTACTTCCCATAAGGTATTTTGAGAGTTAAATAAATCTCTATTTGTCTAATAAGGATGATGATATCATTCATTAGGGTCTCATTTTTATTCTAGTCAATAAGGGATAACCCTTTTAGGGCAAATAATTACTCAAATTAGGGAGATGGAAAACAAAAAGAATTTGAAGGGAAATTTTAAGGAATCCCTAGATACCTAGGAAGAGGACCCCTCTAGTGAGACCATCTCCATTTAACATTCTACAAAGAAGAAGAAGAAAATTAAATGTAAAGAGATAATGTTAGAAACACCAAAGAATAAATTTAGTCATGGTAAGGCTAAATTAAATAAAACACTAAAGCACACATAATTAGGTGAAAATATAAAGGGAGTGACAAAAAATAAGAAAAAAAAGGATGAGAATATTGAGGAAAACATGGATTTTCCCATAAGAAGCATCAAATTCCTAGAGGTAGAGATGAAGATCAAAAATTTAGATCCAAAAATTTCCAAGCAATTATAAATTTCAATCAAAATGAAAAATTAAATGAAATAATCTATGGAGGATTTGGTTGGAATTTAGACAAATGATAGTGGAAAATGAAGTGGTAGTATAAACCCCAAAATAATTTTCAATCTTACTCTAGAGATATCTTTGTAAATTGAAATATATTTTATCATTAAGGAATACAAAAAGAGTAGGCCAAAGTTAATCTCAAGGCTTTGAATAATGTTAATAAAGGTAAATTTAACTATACAAAAAAAGTATGTGAAATTTGATCTCTAATCTTCAAATAATGTTAATAAAGGTAAAATTAACTATCGTAAGAATAAAACACTATAAGAAATAACTAAATGACCCAACAAATGCACCCCTATCAAGGAAAAAGATTTGAAAGATAATTATGAAGGATCAAGTAAATGCAAAAAAGGATGTCTAAATAAAGTAAAAATCAAGAAGACTATAGAAAAGACCATGGCACTAGAGAATACTAAGTATATTTAAAAGGCATAGATAGATTACTTAGATTTTACAAAATCTTCCCTCTAGATATTTTTGTTGTGTTAGGTTTGTTTCTCTTTTTTAATAGGTCATGGGGTTTTTATTGTGTTTAGTGAAATACTAGTGTTATTATGGGGTTCTTAGAAGATGCTTGTGTAATTTTGGTACATGATATATGTCTCACACTAAAAAATAGATATAAGAGATCCCTAAAACTCTCTAACTTACCCAATAAAGTCATCGATACTCACCCACTAGACCCTCCAAGCTCAAACCACACCCTTAGACCTCTAAAGATATTATTCCTTGACATCATTAGATAGTTTTCCCATGTAACTAAAAAAGGTAATAAGGTATTATCTCATGATTCCAACAACAATATTACATCCATATTTTTCCATTTGACTTAATCTAACAAATAAAGGTTAAATAGTAATGTTCACTTGGATGCAACATTGCTTTTGGGAAAAGGCAAACATAGCCAAGGCACTGGGTGAATGCTAGGATACTACCATGGGAATTATAATTTCCCATAATCAACAAGCTCAACTAAATCCATAATAAACATCTTCATGGATGCAGGTCACATCTATATCACAATACACATCCCATCAGTATCACAACATAGCCAATTTATTATGAAACATCCTCATGGTACATAACTTAGCTAGAATCAGATAAACATCACCATTATTATAACATGTCCATGGTCAACATGACAAACTCATGGAAATTAATCTATCCCTGGTCAAATAACCATCTCCAATGCAACCACATCTATGATCAAAACATCATAATGTAAAATAGGGATTATACATCCCATATGCTCACTTAATTGTAGCCCTTGGAGTTACAAAGCCACATGTTCTTCTGTCTAACTCAAAGATACCAAATACATATATAAGATAAATATCATGATATAACTCAAGATATTCCCCCCATAAACTAAGATCCAAAGCCTCAATTATTTACCCAAGTAATCAGACATCCTTAATCTATGAAGCTCTCCAAGTTTGAGCTCAACCCTTGGTATTTCTAAGTTTAGGATGTTCTAAGCATCTTTTGATGACTTTCCTATACAATTTATCAATATATACCAAACTTCATTTCCTCAATTCTAAGGTGAAGCGATGATCACTAGTATTCCATTAAATTACCCATACAAGTTAATGATTGACTAGTGATGCTTGTCCTGAATGCAATTGATGTGGAAAGGGTTGACCAAACCAAAACTAAAAGTAATAATTTCAAAATAAATTTTAGAAATTTATCAATTTTTTCATACACACATACACATATTCCACCATACAAGAATTTATATTACTTTGGGATTGCATAAGCAAACCACTAATTAAAGTATTATTAAATTCATCCAAAAGGTTAAGTGACTTTATAAGGGTCCCAACATATCCTCCTTTCATAATTAATGTATATATGAGTCCACACATGGTAATAAATCTATCCATGGTTCATTATACACACTAACATACAAGGTTTATATTTAGTCTTATAAATACAACATAGGCATACATGTGGTAATTAACCATCAAATGGCATACACATATAAGCTATCAAAATAAGCCTCCATAAGTTGATGTATATCTACACTAGGTGTATCTATAACCACCAAGTACATTATGCAACACAATCCATTACAAAGGTATGCACAACCACATAAAATATCAACTAGCCTTTCAAGCATATGTCAAAAATAGTGCAATGAATCTAAACTCATCTAAAACCTCTAAAGCATAGTTTAAGATACCAGATGAAACAACCCAAAAAAAAGTTAATTTATCTATCAAAGTACATAATGTAATATCAAAAGGGTCCTAATACATAAAAATATTATAGTATTGTGAATCTCAAGAACTCTACAAATGTACAAGCAATCCGTAACCAACATCTCAAATATCCCAAAGGGATAAGCCTCTAACCAACCAGAATGGATTTAGGTACATTTAAGAGTGTCTAGTTAGCCATTTGCTAGATAATCAATAGTATAAGATGTAATTGTAATACATGAGCACATGATCTAATAACCAAACACAAGGGTCCACCTCACTAACCTAATTATGAAGTCTTATCGCTTGTGAAAACATCAAGTGGAGGTCTCTAATCCATCACTAAAGTGAACATGTGTAAGATAAAGGATCCAAACCTTTTTGGGAAAAACCCAAAGGAGGGTTATTGCTTTCCCTAACCCCATAAATCACCAATCATGATCCAAGGTCCTTAAGGAATATTAAGCCTTTTTTCCCTTAAAAAGGTGATGACCACATAAAGATAGGTTAAGACTCTATAAAGAAAGAGTTATTATCATTATATTATCTAAATTAAAAAAATAACTAACTTTAGGTAAGTGACATCACACACATGAGTATCCTATTGAACAAGCATACATTTAGAATTGGAAAATTGATTACTCCTCATGCTATACAATCACTTGTCATGCTATAGGATTATTGTCTTATGAGCCATCTGAAGGGGTCTCACACCTAAATGTTACTTAATTATCCTTTAGTTATCCTACCATGTTATTGAATAAATATAAGAATTCACACCATCTATTTGGCATGTGTATGACCATGCAAAATTACATTTCTTAAATAATTCTAAGCATTAACTTAGATGTTAATTAATGGATATTATGATAAATCAGCTCTTGGTCAAGGTGAACTATTCAATCATACAATAAAATATAATGATTAATGTTTCCATTGCCTATTAATAATTAACCAATTCCTAGATTTATTTATTAATTTAATGAATATACATATGAGGTATACTAGGAATACATTGGAAATGATAAGCTTAATCTTTAATCATACAAAAATCTAGTGTAACCAATGACTATCCAATCTCATATAAACACTGATGACAATTTAGCCAACTTCCAACAAACAAGATTTTTATTATGATATTTGAATTAATAAACTTTAAGAAAACATGCTATATATCTAAAAACACTATGACACCATTGATATTAAAAACCATAATAAAAAATGGGTCCATACATAAAAATCATTAATCTAGATTACTTCATTGATTAATCAATGGAAGTAAGCACACTTGAAATGACATTATGAATTATAAGCATTTATTGTTATAATATGGTAAAGAGAACATATTGTTAGACTCACTTAGAGAATATTTTCATAATATATTTGGAATATCTTAATTTTAAGACAAGATCACATTAGTCTTGAAGTTGTGAGTTTTGTATTAACACTATAGATTAATTGATGTCCTAAAACCTTAAGGAAAACTAGATTGCATAATTCAAGCACAATTGTTTTTTTTAGCTAAGGATAGGACATGAAATCATGTTAAGACCCTAAATCTAGTGATATGCTATAGCTAGGGGATATCTTATGTTATCACTTTAATGCCATAAACTATTGGTAATTACACATACTAGATAAACATCCCGAATTATGAGAATATCACCAAATTAAAGTTCATCAAGAAACCTAAGTGAAAATATATACATAGTTGCACCAAGGAGATTTACAATGTCCAACTAATTATAGTATACCATAATATAGCACCATCTTATTCCATGTAATTCAAGGTTAAGGACATTTTAGTATCAATGCTTCCAGTAAAAACATTTTCTAATATAGTTAGATATTATCATGTTACCATCCTAATCAATAGATAAATCCATAGGTATATCACTTATTTATGCACATACAACAATATATGAGGTTTAAATATTATGTGATGAATTCTAAATCCACTACTATTCATAGTAATAGAGCCTAATTTAAAGGCATACCAAGGAAAGAATTATAATTGGTTAAATATACAAGAACCAAACAACTAGTATCAAGGATATCACAATATCAACATTTTGTCCAATAATGTTATTTTCCAACATAACAATATTATAAACAACATAGGTAATAAAATGAGATAAAACATAAATGATTAATCAACCATAATCCATCATTCAAACATCATACATCAATAGGCATGGATGAGAATAAGCTGCCATACAAAATCCAAGTGCATCCACTAAGAGAAACAAATACTAAAACAGGAACACTCCTCAAAACCAGCCCTATGAGCCCAACCATAAATGGATCTTACCACCCCAACCATAATTTTGGTGGAGGGTTTTAGTAACTAGGTACTTGGGTGAGGTAATAAATATACACACAATACTGAGCCACCAGTAAAGACTTCTAAAAATGATAATCAAGGGCAAAAGGATCAAAACAAGAAACATAAAATATTAATACTTAGCTAAACCATGGGCCTGAGTAATGCCCAAGGCCTACATTGGAGCTTTATCAAAATTATACCATTAAAAATAGTACCAAAATCCATACATCAAAACCACATACAACATTTTATGACTGAAACCGAACTCATACAGGGAACATGAGTAACCAATTTGTGAAACAGGAATAATCAATCCATTTTTTGAACCTTTTAATATCAAGGGATGCTTAGAGTACTGGCTTATTTGATCTAAATCATATCTTAGGCCTAATAAATGAAAGTTAATATATATTAGTCAAAATATATAATTTACTATGCCCATCGTTAATGCCATTGCTTAATGTTTGGTATGGTTGGGGTAAACCCCAAAAATGATTACTTAATTTCCACTAACCTATTCTAATAATAATATGCTTAAATATTCAAACCCATACATAATCCCCCTATGTAACCTAAAGTTTATGAGAATCACTTATGTTACTAATATATATATATATATATATATATATATATATATATATATATATATAATATATTAGTAACATAAGTGATTCTCATAAACTTTAGGTTACATAGGGGGATTATGTATGGGTTTGAATATTTATGCCAGTTAATATAGTAATATTATGCCAGATAATATAGTAATAGGAAATATGGTTAAATAAACATTACTAATAGTTACATGACAATTATATAAAAAGGAAAAAATTTGATACACATGTATGTTATGGAGATCAAATATATGTTTGTGTTTCATGCATGAATAGATAGTGTGTTAGTCCTGATCCACTAGTAGAGGTTAAATCCATGACTACATAGTCATCTTGGCATTTAGGGGTACTGTAGGTTGATATTAAATTGTATAATATTATAGATTATACCAAATCAAAAGTATCAAAACCCTAAGAATATAAATTTTGGATTTCTATGTATTCAATTTTCCCAACCATTACAGAGTAAATTTGGGTTGGTAATATCTTCATCCCTATTTACATATGAGCTATGAGAATTTGGTAAAGACTATGTTTTAGAATAAAAAAATTAATAATATCCAAATTAGGCACAACCTTATTGCTTATTCCAACAATAAGTTTCCAACATAAAAAATACTTAAAACCCACATAGGTGACTTGACTTTATAGCTAAGGAGTGCCAAAATAATCAAAAGCCATGGCTAGGTAAAACATAGTTGAACTGATTCATTCATATAAGTAATTGGATTTAAGTATTTGACCAAAGTCAACCCACATAATGTTATCTTCAATAGGTATAATTTTTTGCCAGATTATATGGGAATGATTTTATAAATTATATCAAATCCCAATCAAATAATTAATAGTAGTTTCATTATTTTCCTATAACAAAATATGGGAAACTTACTTGTAGAAGTTTGTGTATAAATAGGTTTAAATTCCTCTTAAATTATTTTTTTCCCTTTCTTCCATATTCTTCCCCCATGCCATAAAGGACTCAGGTTCCCTCATGATCATTCGAGGTGCCTCTCTCCTCCTAGCTCCAAGCCCCTTTCTTTACTAACCATGCCTCTTCTACTCCTATATCTCCCCAACATCTTCCTCTTAGTGTTAGGACCTCCTATCCATCCCATACCTATAATCATCTTCCCTTTCCTTATATGTCACACTTTTTAGCCTTTTTCCATACCTTTGTTCTATCCCCCAAGTCAACACTCCATTATGTATAAAACAAGATAAGAAAAATAATATATATTATTTAAAATAATATTCAACTAAAATTTAATAAAAAAATAAGATAATACTATCTATTAAGTAAAAGGATTAATAAATAATAAAACATCTCCACTTACTCTACCTAAAATGACATAAAAAATATATCAATAAAATAAAACATTATCCTATTCTTTTAATAAAATAGAATATATATGTATGTGTACATATGTTATATGTATATATGTGTGTATACACACACACACACACACACACACACACACACACACACACACACACACACACACACACACACACACACACACACACACACACACACACACACACACACACACACACACACACACACACACACATTATATAATTCCACCTAATCTTCCTTTCAAGCCACCAACCATTTAAACAAGTCAAGAATATAATAAAAGAATACAATAATAATATAATGTAACATTAATAAAATAATAATAACAATAATTAAATATTAAAAGACAAAATTATTAATTAAAAAAAATAACCAAAATCAATAGAACCATTAAAATAATAATAATTATAAAATCATTAAGATAATATAATGATAATAATAAATAGAAACAAAAATTGTTAAATTAAAAGAAATAATAAAATCTTTAAAAAAAGATAATTAACAAGGCATAAATCTATCACAAAATAATCACTAAAATCATTAATACTTATAAATTAATAGAGACCTCTAATTATTGAATAATAAAATTGTCAAATCAACTGAAGTCCAAGGTGGTCAAATTCCCATGAAGGGCTACCAAGGTGTTCTCTTGGTCAAGATACCCATTCAGTTGTAGATAAACCCAATCAAATAGTTAAAAGGTTAAGCCACTCCTACAACTTAAACAGTCAATGTTCATGACACCTAGGAAAGATAACTAAATGTGAAGATGACCTCAAGCGTACCAAGATAAGCAAGCTGAATAATAAAACTAGAACTTGACAATCCAATCATATGACCATACAGCATATACATATGCAAATATATGTCACAATTAAAAGGATGAAAAGTAATAACATAAAGGAATATAATGATGGTGGCTCAATATCACATAGTACATGTTATACCTATCAGAGTTACATTCTGATTGCTCAATCACCTGTGATATATTCAAGATATCCAAACTTGATGTTGAGTTTAAATCATAACATGGTAATTAAAACCATAAAATAAGACATCAACAATACTTGAATGTTATCAATGCGATAATAATAACTCAGTAAGAATCATCAGACATGAAATGATAAATCATGTATAATTAACTATAGTTGATAAGGGCAAGAGTTAATCTCGATAATAATGAACCCATGCATGCCTTGTGAACATAGTCAACAACTGTAAAAATGATCAATGTCAATTTACATCAATGAAACATTCTAAAATAATATCATATAAAAAAGTAACTAAGCTAAAGCAACACATACATAAAATAGATAGTATGAATCTATTGTAGGTAATATGAATATCAAGATATCTTCAATCCCATGCAAACATCAATCATGACCTAACATATCATATTATCTATTTGAGGTACTTACATCATAGCCATATGGAAACCAAACCAATATCAACCATCAGTAGTCTAAGTGATAGAGAAGTATGCTAAAGTAAAACATAGTCTAGTATCTGTAAGGGGCCACAAAATCAGTTTGTGACATCCTCCTTTCCTTAAATAGGATCCATCCCAGTGACTAGTAATAGTCAAGCACAAAGTTATTAGAAAATTTCTAACAAAATCAATCAATATTGTTATGGAATATATCCACTCATTGCGGGGTGGCAATATCCCAACTACTTCTCACTAAAATTCCTAATTTTTGTCATCAAGATAGTTGCATTATCCAATGCATTAGGATAATTAAAGGCCTCCTTACCATCTTCACATGTCCTTCATGACACTAAAAGGGAAAAACAATACTCAACAACACTATCATAGTATAAAATTCCACCAAATCTCTCAACTTGGCTAGAAATTTTCCACTCTCATGCCTTATAAAGGCCATCAAAACCACTAAAACTAGTTATAATAAGTTTAATAAACCCATAATGTCTACATTAATGAATGAAAATTTCAAGGTAATAGATGTTAATTTCAATATAGCACCATTGCTATAACCATCCCATCAATTTAAGAAGGCAATCATAAAACCTCACAAACATATCATGTCCCAGAACATGACAGCTAACACTTACCTTGATACACTTCCCCACAAGGGTAATAAAAACACTCCCAATTAGGATCATATAACTAAGGAACCATAAGACAAAATTTGATGTCTCAACCAGATTAACAATCTGAATATGTGATTTAACTAGGATCAATATTACTAGCATCAACACACACAGACCTAAAATATGAGGTTGAAAATCATAAAATCATCCAATCCCACTAGTTTCAAACTAGAATATAAAGCAATAGTGGAGATCTTACACTTAGACATTAGTCCACATGCATAGTCTTAAGAGCATTCATCATAGAATTCTTTATCACAAGTGTAGTAATCCATAATGTTATGGTTATTCCACTACATCATCAATTATCCATGGGCTAGTGTAACGTCCCACACCAACCATACTGAACAATGGACATGCCTTAATAGGCATCACATGCAACTTGAAGGCTTACAACATATTCTCCAACACATATGTGAGTTCACATGATGGTTACAAGGAATACAATCCCACCATCTCACTGCACTTACATCATGATGGCATAACAAAATTACATAAAAATAATAAAATCTACCTAAGTAGGACTTAACATTGCTCCACCCAAGCATAAATCAACATGCATTTTATCCATGCTTAAATAATAAAAAATATGTATATTTATGAAAAACAATATCTAGTATATGTATAATAATACCTTATACACAACATGGTTGAACTATCCAATTAACACATGTCAACAACTTAGAATATTCATACAGGAATATTATTTTCAAGTAATTCAACCATTACTTTAAGAATAAAATGTTTAAATTTATAAGTCAATATCTACTTGTTTTTTAGCAAGTTCAATCTTGCTGATTTTTCATAAAAATCCAATTTCTAGGACTAAATAATGTTTTTATAAGGCTACATAGACAAATTTATCAAGGTTGTTTGTAAAATAACCTCGAATAGGTGGTTGAAGGAACACTAAATATAATAGGTGACCATTATTCATGAATATCCTATGGCCATCATGTGGCACTCATGTTACACAACTTGAATGAATTAGGCGACTAATTCATGCAAAGGGGAGAAGTGGATTTTCAGCCTACATGAGACTCCACTCCCTAACCTAAACCTGATCTATTCATCTTAAATATGGTGTTCACTTCACCTTAAAACTCCTACTTGCATCAAAAACCAATGTTAGAGTAGTGATGTGGGATCACACAACACAATACAACATTATACCTTGGTAATTTCAAATAATAAAATTCGGTCTCAGAGGAAAAACACATCACATGAGTAAAGTATGACCATATTGACACACACAAAATATGTTAAAAAATGAAATTACCTTTATTCCATGTTATGTACACACAATATTCATACAAATTTTTTTTAAGCATGGATCAACGTAAGGTTCACATGATTGATCTCATAAATGGAAGATCATTTTACACAAGTAACTCTGACATTATTCACACATTCAACAATTTACCACATACAACCATGTATGCAAAAAATTCTCATATAACAATGCTAATACCAAGAGGATAAAGTGTAAAACTACAAGGTTATTACATACACATAGGGTGTAAATGATACCAATTTACATTATTCAACATAAACAATGAAATGTAAAAATTCATACCACAAAGTTGGTACCAAAACAAGTAAGTGAAAGTCCACAAGGTCAATCATATGAAAAATTATTAATAAGGTAAAAATTTAGATGATTTTGGAAGATCAAAAAAGTAATAATTACAAAACACATAATAGTTAATATATAAGGAGGAGCCACATGAAAACAAGTCATTCATAAATGACTCCCGTATTCAATAATTATGCCAAGGTACTCTCACATCACAATGAATAATTCACATGGAAGTGAATCACAAGGTTCCATGACTCCCATCAGTCACCTGATGTCTAGATGTCATCCAAATATCACCAATAACCATCATAAAATACACATAATTAGTCCCAAAGATCTCAAATCATGATCACCTTCTCTTAAGGAAGGTCATGTTCCAACAAAGCATCATAAAATAATTTCTTGATCTTCCTTTCCCAAGCAATTCAACCACATTCACTTGCCCAAGCAATTCAACCACATTCACCCACTAGACCCTCTAGGCTCAAGTTGCACTCTTGGACCTCTGAATATATTATACCTTGACATCATTGGATAGCTTGCCGATACAACTATCAATGGTTTCTACGACATTATCTCATGATTCTGAAAACAAGCTTACATTGTTATTATTCCATTTGAATTAATCCAATAATCAAAGGTTAAATAGTAATGCTCGCTTGGATGCAACATCTCTTTTGGGAAAGGGTAGACTTAGCCAAGGTATGGGTTGAATGCTAAGACACTACCATGGGAATTATAATTTCCCACAATCAACAAGATTAAATTAATCTAAAATAAACATCCTCATGTATGTAAGGCACATCTATATCATAATATAATTCCCATGAGTATCAAAACATAGCCATGTTTTTTATGAAGCATCCTCATGGTGCATAAATTAGCTAGAATCATATAAACATCCCCATAGATATAATATGTCCATGGTCAAAATCATAACCTCATGTAAATCAACCTATCCTTGGTCAAATAACCATCTTTGATGTAACCACATATATGATCAAAACAACATCATAATGCAAAATAACAATTAGACATCCCATATGCTCACTTAGTTTCATCCCTTGGAGTTACAAAGCCACATGTTCTTATATATAATTAAAAGAGACTAAATACTTAAATAAGATCAAGCTCATGATATATCTCAAGATACTACCCCCATTAAATGATATCCCAAGCTTCACTTATTACCTAAGTAATCAAATATCCTTACCCTACACATCTCTCTAGGTTTGAGCTCAAACCTTAGTCTTCTCGAGGTCAAGATGTTCTAATCATATATTGATAACTCACCCATATAAGTCATCAATAGATATCAAACAATGATGATTACCAATCTTCCACTAACTTGCCCATATAAGTCAATGGTTGACTATTGATGCTTTTCCCAAATGCAATTGATGTAGGAAGGGTTGACCCAACCAAAACTATAGGTAAGTATCTCAAAATCAATTTCAAAAATTTATTGATTACTACACACACACACACACACATATATTTCAACATATAAGAATTTCTAGTACTTTAGGCTTGCATAAGTAAAAGACTAATTAAAGTAATATTTCATTCATCCAAAAGATTAAGTGACTTTATAAGGGTCACAACATAGCATCCTCACATAATTAGGGCATATATGAGTCCACACATGACATATAACTATAGCCATGGTTCAATATGCACACTAACATACAAGGTTTCAATTCATTCTTAGAAATATAATATAGTCATATAGGTGGTAATCAGCCATCAAAAGGCATACACATACATGTTGGCAAAATAAGCCTCCAGAAGGTGATATATATCTACACTAGGTGTATCTAAAACCACCCAAGTGCATTATGTAACACAATCCATTACAAGGATATAGACAACCACATAAAATTTCAACTAACCATTCAAGCATATGTAAGAAATTAGTGTAATGATTCCAAACTCATCCAGAACATCTAAGTCATAGGCTCTGATACTAGATAAAATAACCCAATTTTTTTAAAGTTATATATCAATGTACATAAAGGAATATCAAAAGGGTCCTACTACATAAAAATATTGTAGTGCAGTGCATCTCAACAACTCAACTAAAGTAAAATCAATCCACATCCAACATCTCAAACGTCCCAAAGGGATAAATCTCTAACCAACTAGAATGGATTTAGGTACTTCCAAGAGTGTCTAGTTAGCTGTTTGATAGATATGCAACAATATATTATGGAATTGTAATATATAATCATGTGATCCATTGACTAGACATGAGGTTACACCTTAATAACTTGATTATAAAGTCTTATCACTTGTGAGAATATCAAGTAGAGGTCTGTAATCTACTACAAAAACTAACACAGTGTAAGCTCAAAGATCCGAACAATTTTTAGAAAACACCCAAATGAGGTCTACTCCTTACCCTAACCCCATAAATAACAAATAATGATCCAAGGTCCTTAAGGAATATTAAGTCTTCTCTCCCTTAAAAGGTAATGGCCACACAAACACAAGTTAAGACTCTATGTAAAAATAATTATTCTCATTAGATTAGTTAAATTATAAAATAACTAACTCTAGGTAGGTGAAATCACACACATGAGTATCCTATTGAACAATCATACATTTACCATTAGAAAATTAATTACTCCTCATGTTACAATATCACTTGTCATGTTATAGGATTACCATATTGTGAGCCATTTGAAGGGTCTCACACCTAAATTTTACTTAATTATCCTTTAGTTAACATACCATGTTATTAATAAACATAGGCATTCACACCATCTAGTTGGCATGCATATTAACACATAAAAGTTTATTACTTAACTAATCTTATGCATTAACTTAGGAGATCATTAAGGGAGATTATGATGAATCAACTCCTATTTAAGGTAAACTATTCAATCATATAATCAAATATAATCATTAAGGTTTCCATTGCCTGTTAATCCTTAATCAATTCCTATAATTATTTATTTATTTAATTAATATACATACGACATATATTAGGAATCCACTAGCAAGGATAAGCTTAATCTTTAAGAGAACATAAATTTAGTGTAACCAATGACTATCTAATCTCATATAATCACTGATGACAATTTAGCCAACTTTCAATAAACAAGAGTTGTATTATGATATCTAAATTAATAAACTTTAAAAAAACATGCCATATATCTAAAGAACTTGACACCATTAATGTTAAAATCCATCATACAAAATGGGTCCATACACAAAAATCATTAATATTGCTTACTTCATTGCTTCAGCAATGGAAGTAAATGCACTTGAAATGACATTAGAAATAATAAGAAATCATTGATATAATATGTTAATGAGAACATATTATTATAATCACCAATAGACTAATAACATAATCTATTTGCAATAATTTAATTATTAGCCAAGATCACACTCCTATTGAAGCCATGAGATTAGTATTAACACTGTAGATTAATAGATGTGTTAAATCCTTAAGGCAAAATGGATCTCATAAGTCAAGCATAATTGTTTATTCTAGATAAGGATAGGACATGAAACCATGTTAAGATCCTAAGTCTAATAATATGCTACAACTAAGGGATATCTTATGTTATCACTTTAATGACATAAATAATTAGTAATTACACATACTAGATAAACATCCCAAATTATGAAAATATCACCAAATGAAAGTTCATTAGGAAACCCAAGTGAAAATATATGCATAATCCCACCAAGGAGATTTATAACCTCCAACTGATTCTAGTATACCATAAGATAACACCGTCTTATTCCATGCAATTCAAGGTTAAGGACATTTTAGTATCAGTTATTCCAATAAAAAAAATTTACAATAGAGTTATATATCAGCATGCTACCATCCTAATAAATAGATAAATACATAGGTATATCACTTATTCATGTACATAAAAAACATATGATGTTCAAATATCATGTGATGCATTCTAAATCCACTACTATTCACATAGTAATAGAGCCCAATATGAAAATGTATTGTTGGTTAAATATACAAAAACCAAGCAACTAGTATCAAAGATATCTCAATATCAACATTTTATCCCATAATGTTCTTTTCCAACATAATAATAATAAAAATATCATAAGGTAATAAAAGGAGATACAACATAAACGATTAAGAATCCATAATCCATCACTTTAACAACATATGTCAACATGCATGGATGAGAATAAGATACCATACAAAATCTAGGTGCATCCACTATGATAGATGAACACTACAAGAAGAACACCCATCAACATTGACCCTATGAGCCTAACCATCGATGGCCCTTACCACCCCAAACATCAGCTTGGTGGAGGCTTTTAACAACTAGGTAGTCAGGCAAGGTAATAAATGTACACACAATACTAAGCCACCAGTAAAGACTTACAAAACTAATGATCAAGGACAGAAAGATAAAATCAAAAAACATAAAATCTTAATACTCAGTCAAACCATGGGCTAATTAATGCCCAAGGATGAAATTGTAACTTTATCAAACCATACCATTAAAAATAACACCAAAATTCTTACTTCAAAACCACATACAACATTTTATGATTGAAACCAAACTCATACAGGGAACATGAGTAACCAATTTGTGAAATAGGAATAGTCAATCCATTTTTCAAACCTTTTAATATCAAGGGATGCTTAGATTACTATATTATTTGTTTTAAATCATATCTTGGGCCCAATAAATGAATTTCATATATATTGGTCAAAATATATAATTTACTATGCCCATCATTAATTACATTAGTTAATTTTTGGTATGGTTTATGTAAACCCTATAAATGATTGCTTAATTTCCACTAATCTATTCCAATAATAATATGATTAAATATTCAAACCCATACTTAAGCCCCCTATGTAACCTAAAGTTGATGAGAATCACTTATGTTACTAATATATATACTCCTATTATGCCAAATAATTTAGTAATAGGAAATATGGTTAAATAAACATTACTAATAATTACATGCCAATTCTATAAAAAGGTAGTAATTTAAGACATGTGTACATTATGGAGATGAAATATATGTTTGTGTTTCATACAAGACTAGATAGTATGTTAGTCTTGAACCACTAGTGGAGGTTAAAACCATGAATACATAGTCATCTTGGCATTTAGGGGTACTATATGTCGATAGTAAATTATATAATATTGTATATTATACCAAATAAAAAGTATCAAAACCCCAACAATATTAATTTTAAATTTCTATGTATTCAATTTTCTCAACCATCAGACTAGAAATTTGGGTTGATAAAATCTCTAACCTTGTTTATATATGAGCTACAGGGATTTGATAAAGACCATGTTTTATCATTTATTTTGAATAATACCCAAATTATGCACAACCTTATGGCTTATTCCAACATACAAAATACTAAAAATCCACATAGGTGACTTGAATTAATAGCCAAGTAACACCAACATAATCAAAATCTAAGGTAGGGTAAAAAAATAGTTGAATCAATTCATTCTTAAAGTACTTGGATTTAAGTATTTGACCAAATTCAACCCATATAATATTTTCTTCAATAGGTATAATAATTTTCTAGATTATATGGGAATGATTTTATAAATTGTATCAAACCACAATAAGATAATAAACAATAGTTCAATTATTTTCCCATAATGAAATTTGGGTAACTTACTTGCATAATTTTATGTATAAATAAGGTTGAATTCCTCTTAAATTATATTTTCCCCTTACCACCATATTCTTCCCTCATGTCATGGAGGACTCAGGTTCCCTTAAAATCATTCTAGATCTCTCTCACCCCTCCTAGCTCCATACCCCTTTCCTTACTGCTTATACCTCCTCTACTCCTATATCTCCCCTACATCTTCATCCTAACATCAAGCCCTCCCATCCATCCCATACCTAACATCCTATTTTCTTTCCTTTTATGCCATAGTTTCCAACCTTTTCCATACCTCTGTCTTATCCCCCAAGTCAACACTCCACTATGTGTAAAATAATCTAGGAAAAATAATATACATTATTTAAAATAATATTCGACTAAAATTTAATAATAAAATAAGATAATAATATCTATTAAACCAAAGGAGTAATAAATAGTAAAACATCTCCACTTACTCTGCTCAAAACACCATAGGAAAAAAATAAGATAAATAAAATAAAATACTCTCCTATTCTTTTAATTATATATATATATATATATGTATATATATATATGTATATATATATATGTATATATATATATATGTATATATATATATGTATATATATATATATATGTATATATATATATGTATATATATATATATATATATATATATATATATATATATGTATGTATATATATATATATGTACATATATATATATATACATATATATATATACATATATATATATATACATATATATATATATATATATATATATATATATATATACATACATATATATATATATATATATATATATATATATATATATATATATATATATATATATATATATATATATATGTATGTATGTATGTATGTATGTATAATTCCACTTAGTCTTCCTTGTAAGCCACCAACACTCTAAACAAGTCAAGAATATAATAAATGAATAAAATAGTAATATAATACAACATTAATAAAATCATTATAAAATAATAATAAAAATTATTAAATAGTAAAAGATACAAAATTATTAATTAAAACAAATAAACAAATTCAATAAAACTATTAAAAAAATTATAATTATTAAATCATTAATAAAATATAATAATAATAAATAGGAGATAAAATCATTAAATCACAATAAATAATAAAATCACTAAATCACAATAAATAATAAAATCATTAAAAAAAGATAATTAACAAGGCATAAATCAATCACTAAAATCATTCATTCTTAACAACTAATAGAGACCACCAATTAATGATTAAAAAAATTATCAAATCAATCAAAGCCCAAGGTGGTCAGATTCCCATGAAGGGCTACCAAGGTATTCTTTAGGTCAAGAGACCCATACGGTTCTAGATAAACCCAATCAACTAGTTAAAAGGTCAATCCACTCCTACAACTTAAACATCTAGTGTTCATGACACCTAGGAAGGATACCTAAATATGAATATGATCTCAAGCATACCAAGATAGGCAAGTAGAGCAACAAAACTATAACTTGACACTCTAATCATAGGACCATATAACATGCACATGTATAAATATACAACATGACCAAAAGGACAAAAATAAAGAACACAAAGGAATATAATGATGATGGCTCAACATCACATAGTACATGTTATACCTATAAGAGTGACATTTTGACTATTCAATCACCCATAATATACTCATGATGTCCAAACCTGATATCGAGCCTATCTCATGGTCTTGTTCCTACAACCACCAAATAAGACATCAATAGTACCTGAATGCTACAATATGATAATAATAACTTAGTAAAAATCATCAGACATGAAATGATAAATCAAGTATAATTAACTATCGCTAATAAGGGAAAGAGTTAATCTTAATAAAATGAACCCATGCATGCCCTGTGAAGCATATCTAATAACTATAAAAATTATTAATGTCAATTTACATCAATGAGACATGTTAAAACGATATCATATAATAAAGTAACTAGGCTAAAGCAACATATATATATATATATATATATATATATATATATATATATATATATATATAATATATATATAGAATGAATTTGGTGTAGGTAATATGTATATCAGGATATCTTGAATCCCATAGAAACATCAACCATGACCTAACATATCATATCAATTATTTGAGGTACCTGCATCATAGACATATGGAAATAAAACCAACATCAACCGTTAATAGTCTAAGTGCTGTAAAAATTATTCTAAAGTAAAACATAGTCTAGTATCCATAAGGGGCCACAAAGCTAGTTCATGACAATTTATCAATCATAGGAGTAATATTTCCATAGCTTTGAAACATTCAAGAAGCATCCCATGATCCATATTTTCTAAGCTACAATTTAGGAAACTACATGCAATTGCTTATCACATGTGGCCTCTAGATACACAAACAAGACATTATGTAGGGGATAACTACATAAGTCAAAATCCTTATTTAGAGTATTATATATTTAGTTATATCTAATTGATATAAGGGTCCTTGGGGTATCTTGACACTATTAACACACTAGCCCATTTTTCCCATAGTCACTCCAAGGGTGAGAAACATAGGGTTTGCTCATTTAACAAAGAGTGATAGACTATGTGTGAAATATGATCATATCAGAAGAAAGGAAATATAAAACCTATAAGACTCTACTTAGTTGCATCTATATCTAGAAAATATTATGTATAATAAACTTGAGGTGAAGTTAGACACCTACATCACAATAACCGTCTATATCCTACACAAGCATTTGAGACCATAGAAAAAATATTCCCATAATTTGAAGATTTTTCTAAGATTATCTTTCAATCCAATTCTATCTTATTCTAGGTTATACATACATGATCATAGTAAACCTAGTATAATTTTCCCCTATTTATTATAATATATATCAATAATTGTATTTAACTAATTTTAGCAATCTGAGTTGTATAACTTTATAATATTATTTATTTGAGATTTTATTAATTATCTTGTTCATTAGATTAGTTCAGTATCCTTGTGTAAAAAATAATCTAATACCCCTTAACTATAGATATCCTTACATCTAAATTTAGGGTAAACATTCAGTGAACTCAACATTTTTATATACAAACTTTAGATTTACCTAGGTTTTTTTGTTCTAATTTAATAATTACTTTAAATTGCTTTTTCAAATTCTAAAATTGTCATTTATAAGCAATGGAAAATTTTAATTATAAATCTCATTTTCAAATGGAATACAAAGAATCCTTAGTCACTAATCTCAATAACAATAAGGACTTAATGGATGGATTCTTGAATGTTACAAAATTTGAAATTTGTAAACATGCCAAGGTTGAGGCATCATCCCTTAGTGATGGTGAATCCTTAGGTGGTAATACAATTTATTCCATACCAATAACACTCCTATTGATCACATAGTTTCCTCATACTTATAATGCAGACATGGATTATGTTTGTACACCATTGTTACCTGAAATAAATCCTACTATTGATGCTTCTTCCATGGGAACATTGGTAGTTCAACCCAATTATTGATTTAAATGCCTATATCAACTCAAACCATGGGCACCCATCCTTTGATGAATTCTAAAACTTCAAAATTTTGTGATCAAAATATGTAGTATTTTTTCTAAACTATAAAAAAATTTCAAGCTAAGGTTAAAAATATTAAGAGCAATTATATGAAATCACCTTATGCTATTGATTCACAAGAGGTGTTGGATAACCCTCTTCCACCTTAAATATATTTTTACCCCTTTCCAATTAGTTTTGTTACACCTAATTTAAAATTTAATGATGGAAAGGGTAATCTTGATCAATATATTTGATCTTTCTATGTGACATGCCTTTCTTATGCCTTCAATGATAAACTTTTGAATAAACTATTCAAAATGTCCTCAAGGACTATGCTCTAATGTGGTTCTATGATTTATTAATCCAACCCATAAAAGCATTAAAACCTCATTCAAATCAATTTCTGTCACACTTTTTAATCAACATTATTGAACATGTATCCTATTCCCAAATTATAAAAATAAAATAAGGAATGAATGAACCTATTAATGATATGTCCTAAGATACAAGACAATGTTGGCTAAAATTATAAACCAAATGGTAGATAAAGAGCTTCAAGACATATTTAATAAAAGTTTGTTTGATTTGTTACATAATTTCATTATTTTCAAGGAGTTTAAATATTTTTATGACTTATTCCATGTAATTATATATCATGAACATAGATTTAATTCATTGAACAAGCTTAAGTATGTATCAAACACACTGACTACATCCAATACCAAGGTTCATATTAAATTAAGCTACAAGTATAAACCCACATAACCTGAACAGGACATAACTAAATTTTTTAATCAAGTATCACAATAACCTAAATATCTTATATTATCCAATATACCAAGAAGATAATTTACATGACTAATTGAGTCTCCTTCTTATCTATATAATAATTTTGTATATTATCATCTCATATATCTCCCTCCTCACATAGAGGTTGATATGACTCAACCTCTACCTCATGAATATGATACCATTGCTTATTATGATTATCACTAGGGCCTTGGGGATTAAATTAACTAATGATATATCTTGAAGCATAAAATACAAGATCTTATTGATAGCTAACAACTTATATTTGATGACCCTCCCAAAGATTTAAGTTCACAACCCGATGACCATCAAAACCAAAATATATTTAGTGGTGCATTATAAGGACATTCTCAAAATAATCTAAAATTGAAAGTGACATATATCTCACATCCCTCTATATCACATTATTGGAACCCATTATGTGGGATTATTGGTAGTTATACACAACATAAACCTCTTATGGTTTAGATAAATTATATTACTTTTGATGATAGTGAGATTGTGGATGACTCAAATATTCATTCATTATTAATTTTAGCATACCTTGATCACCAAGATATTCATAGTGTTATGATTCATAATCATGATAGTGAAAATGATTTCACCATGACATTAATTACACATTTTGGGTATAAACATGATGATTTACACCCTTTGAAAAAAGTGGTCATAACATTCTATGGGACCTCACAATAGGTTCTTAGTGAGATTGACTTACTTTTACAAGTTACCCTTGATCACTACATTCTTATTTATACAATACATGGTAGTATTTGATATGTTATTGGTATGAAATTAGATAGATAGACTCCATGTAGTACCTCCCATAGTGTATGGTGTATTAAATACATTCATACCAACAAAGTAGTCATAGTTCCTAGAATTCCATATGAACATCCACTTGAATAAATTTTTTTTATCCCAAGACAACTTATTATCAAACCTATTAAGGTTAGTCCTCCATGAAAGGGTAAGAAATATGAAATACCTTTTCATTTAAATCACATACTCAAGAGACCATTGCATCAAAGATGTACAAATAATTCCATAGAAATCTCATCTACTACTACATAACATACTTAGTTATCTATATAAACTAAATATTTTTCTATTAATACTATTTAAAATAAAATATACATCATAAAATGATGGGTTACACAAACCCATACTCCTTTTATTACCTATTTAATACCACATATTCCTATGACACATATGTAGAGCATTAAAAATCTTATAGTGCTAGATATTACATCTGTACATGCTCCTTGGTAGTACCTCTCATTTTATATACCATATATAATGTTCATAGAAATTCCAAATGAGAATAAATTATATTTTATAATTGGTTAGAATTTTAATTTTAAAATATACCAATAAATTAAAAAAATAAAAAATACCAAAAAAATTCAAATCTTCCTAGTTGTATTATTCTTATAAATATGTTGTTTGATACATGTTATTATATATCATACAATTATTTTTGATATACACATGTACATGATATATACACATACATATGTTAGGATTTTCCTCCAATCACATCCTAATTACATTGGGGGCATATATCTATTTTATCATAATATGCCCAGTTTACATTAGTCTATTATCACTTTCCATTATTATGTTTGATCTTATATAATTACACATGCCTATATCCACACTTATACATTTCATAGTGTAATTTAAATTATATGTACTTAAAATTTTACAAACACATATGTTTAGGAATTAATATGTTATGTATATTTTGGTTTCCTATTCTCCTTGCTTGCTATTATCTTGCATGGTATTACCTATTTTGATCATTTTAATATGTTCCATTGATTTTTGTCCATGTGCCTATGCTTACCTATTTTTACATTTGAACATGTCATGCTTTTTTATATGTGAAAATTTAAATGTCATTCTATGATTTGTGGATATTTGGTGAAGTCATGCCCCATTAATTATATGGTATTTGAACATGACCCTTGTATGAGGTCTCTTTGGACTATTTCTTGATGATTTTCTCTTGAGTGTTATTGTGTGTATGCTTGATTTCTTTTCAAGCTTGTATGGTTATTCTGTAGACATTACCATGATATACATCATGCATCTTAGGACTCGATGTGATCACATAATTACTTTCCTAACTATTATCTCTACCTAGATATGTTACCTCTATATGTTACATGATCCATAAATAACTTATATAGTTATATTATCCTTTTGAGGTAAGGTAACTATCATATTATACTTCCAATCACCTAAAATGGTAAGAATATTGGTGGGGGCATGTCATAGAAGCATAAATTATACACTTTCATAGATTATTCATATTATAGTGGGGAAATGTTATGGAAACATATTCTCCACATTTGCACCAATTCTCAACTTCTCTAGATTATAGTGGGGGCATGTTATGTAAACATTTCATCCATAATTGAAGTAATTTTAGATTCACCATTTTCACACTATATGATTCATATACACATTTATGGTAAGATTATATACATTATTACTATTAATATACCTATATATAAGATTGAGGGATATATTAGGTATATATATCATAAAAAGGGCACCCAAAATTTTAAAAAAAAATCAATACTATTATGGATTGTTGTTATACCCAGGTTAGACTTTTATGGACTATTATTGAGTCAATATACTATAAAATTTGGTTAAATTTTGGAAGGTTGAGTTAATGGAATCACTTAATATTACAAAATAGTTTTATAACACAAAGTAGCTAAAAGAAAAATGAAATAATGATGCAAAAATATTGCACAAGACAAGATAGGAGCTAAAAACCAAACTTCCATTAACAAAGTTCAAAAATGTGAGAAGTAAAAATAAGAGAGTGATGGGTATCTCCTCCATAAAAGGTGGTTAAAATACCCACATAATATAATAATAACTCCATAAAAACTATTCAATAGGGCTAGGAATAGAGGAATAATCCCCATACTTAGAATAACTATTCAAGGGAGTTACTTCCTAGTCACCCGATCAACCTACACACATAAGAAATATTCTACATGAAAGTAGGAAAAATTAAAGTGATGGAAAAAATACCATGACAAATAAATATGGAAAAAAATAAAACCCCTAATCTAACACCCCCCATAAGCATAATTTAGGTGGATAATGTAAAAAAAATGAGTCCTGACAACAAGGACTAATGAGGTACCCAAGTACAAATCAATATCTCATAAAGTAGAGAAAAGGATAAAACCCATAGGAAAAACTCCCCCTAAAAGAGAGAAATAAAAAGAGGCTAGAAGGTCCCCTATAATATGAAATTGTATTGTCACAAAAATCAAGAAGAACCTACAAGTGATGATACTTGATCTCCATGAAAGGTTTGGTGAAGATGTCTACAATTTGATCTATTGTATAACAATATCTTAGATCAATGATGTCCCCATGAATTAACTATATAATGAAATTAATGTGAATCTATGTGGTTGGTATGTTAATGTTGACTCATATTCCTATAAATTTTAATGGTACATTGGTTTTCATAGTAGATGATGGTAGGTCATCTAAACTAGATACCAAACTCTATGAGAATCCCCTAAAGCCAAATGGACTTAGTGGTAGCATTGATATCCTCCTTATACTCTACCTTAGTAGATGATAAAGTAATATAATTTTTCTTCTTACTCAACCAATTAATTAGACCTAAACCAATGGATAAACTATAACCAGTAGTAGAATTACAATTTTGAATATCATCAACCTAGTCTAAGTCAATATAGCCAATCAAGTCAATGTTAATGCTAGATCTATAATGAATATTGAATCATTGAATATATGCATGCCCTAAATGTAGTGAATTATACTCTTATTTGATTTCAATACAATTCATGGGGTTTCTACATGAATTTGGAGATTAGGCCCATTGTATATGATATGTTATGTCTGATATGTGGTAAGTAAATAAGTCTACCTACAAGTTTTTGATACAAGGTAGAATTTAAAAAAGGTGAAGTGAAATATACCTCAATATTTAATCCAAATAGAAAGGGAGTTGGATTTAAATTACAATCAGACATGTGAAACCAAAAAAGTAAGTCAAGAGCATACTTAGGTTATGTAAGAGTAATCCCTAAGTTTGATTGAGAATTTATAATCATAAGATATTAATGTGTCAAGCCCAAGTTTATCTTGGAAAACCTATCCTAAATATCCATTTTCACTACTATAATTAATTAATAATATCCACCAATGATCAAAATATCATCAACATAAAAAACTGGAATCCATAGTGAATCATCCTACCATATAAGATACATTTTTGGATCTTAATGGCATCTAATAAATCCTACTGAAAGAAAGAAGGAATCCATCTTGGAATACCAAGCCTAAGGATCCTATTTGAGTCCATAGATGGATTTATAGAGTCTACATATAAATGAATAGTCCCCAATAAATCTTAGAGTCTTATCCATGTAAATTTCCTCAAGATCATCATGAATAAAGGCACTCTTCACATTTATCTAATGAGCATCCCAATGATTGGCTATGATAATAGAAAGTATGAGTCTAATTGAGTTTATCTTTGTGTTTGGTGTAAAGGTATCTATGTAGTCAATTCCAAGCACCTATGATAAACCCTTATGACTAACCACACCTTGAAATTATCACCTTATCTATCTACTACATTCTTAGTCTAATATATCCATATGCATTGAAATATATTTATTCCCTTAGGAAAAAGTGTCAAGTCCAAAATATGACTCCTGATTAAGGAGTTATAATACTCATGTATGATATAATCCCACTTAGGAATATATGATGCCTCTTGATAAGTCTTTGTATATGAGGTAAAGGAATATAAATAATGTGGCTCACCCTGTAACTCTAAATATTTCCACCTATCATCTGAAATATCCCCAACCCATGTACCTAGGATATGTAGTGTTTTCATAGCCTAAAGATGGAGATCTAAAAACCCTAAAGTGTTAAACCATAGGTTTCCTATTGTGCCAAGCTTTAAAAGGAGTTATACATTTAAAATATTTGTGAGGAACACCATTATAAATATATAACATGCAATTAATTAATTCATCCCAACACTATGATATCAATGAATTGGAGTGAATAATATATTTGAACATATATTTCATGGATAAATTCTTATGTTCTACCACACCATTCTACTCAGGACTCTACAAAACTATGCATTGTATATCAATCCCTGCTACTATGAAAAATTGATAAACCCTATTATTGGAATACTCATCCCCATTATCAATTCGAAGAACCTTGATGCATTTATCATATTATTTATTTCAAATAACCCTGAAGTACCAAAATTTGTCAAAAGTTTCCTATTTTTCCCTAAGGAAGTTAACCATTATATATCTCAATAAATCATCAATAAAGGTAAGGACATGCTTAACCCTTATGAAAGATAAATTGGGAAAACTACCATATACATCATTATATACTAACTCAAATGCATGTCAATCCCTCCAACCTTTTCCTTTGTCAAATTTATCTTAAGTATGTTTCCCAAGGTTGCAACCCTCACAAAGACCCTTTGAGAAATGGAATCAAGGTAAGTCAGTGACCATGCCATTTTTTCTAAGTTGTTCTAGATAGTGGTGGTTGAGTTGGACAAAATTCTCATTTCAAAGTTTGTTAACTCCATATAAATGAGTCAATAATGTAGTGGGAGAAAAATTAGGCAAAAAATGTGAGTTGTATAACCTATCTTGGTGATATACCCCACCTACTACCACTATAGAATCACTATGTAACACTACAATTCTGACTGAATATCATGAAAAATATACCCTCATTCTCTTACTAATGTGATTGATTTGTTACACTAATAGGATATTAGTTGGAAATTATGGAACACTTAGAACATTATTAAATGTTCTTCCATCCATTTTGACATACCCTCTCCCTAAAACTTCTACTAAAGTGTTATCACCCAAAGTGATAGAAGACATGCTATAATGCTCTAAGGAATAAAACTCAAATTCTGAAGAGTCCATGTGGTGGGAAGCACTTGAACCAATAACCCATGAAGATGTTGGATATGAAACTATGTAAGAGCCTTTACCTTTTATTTATATTTACCTTTGCCTTTTTCCTTAGAAGAATCTTGAGTTGATGAATTCTTATTGATAGACTCAAGAACATAAGATGAGTTAGGTGGTCATTTTATTTCTTAATTCAATTGTGTTAGTCATTCCCATTTTTATTGAAATAAGCACACTTAACCTTTAGTTTCTTAGGTTTATCATCAGAAAATGAGGTTTCATTGGTTGTTTTGGCATGTATTGATTCTTTCTTCTTCTCTTGTATTTATCCTTATTCTTATTCTCTTTATTTGAATTCCTTTATTTCCCATTCCCAAAAATCAAGGATTGAGGTTTTATGGACTTGAATGTGCCCATATGTATTGAATTTATTTATCCCAAGTTAAGTTGTCAATAAAGGCATCTAAAGAGGACATTTTCCATGTAGTGCCTAGAGCACTTTTAGTAGCATAGAAAGTAGAGATAAAGACTGAGTAATCAGGACCTAGCTTAGAGAGTATATAAAGAATAAATTGGTCATATTTATTATATATTACAAATTATTTTAACTACAATCTTAAAGACTTGAACATGCTAAATAAATATTCAATGGTTTTATAGTTACTAGGACTTAGGTTGATAAGCTCATTTTCAATTTCATGACTTATCATCACATATAGCTTCCCAAAAATATTTTCCAAGATGGTCCACACATAATTTGGTTATTTATTAGGTTCTAAGTGAAAGAGAATATTAGGATACATAGATAGAAATAGAAACCCATAGGATTCATCATAATAATATTATCACTTAAATTTTTTTGCTTTTATATTGGTTCAATTTCAATACCCATTGTAATATAATGTAAAACCTTCTTCCTTAATATAATTTGCATTTTGGTTTTCCATTAATAGTAGTTAAATGGTGTTAGTGGAATAATTTAACTTGAATCCATTATGTAAAAATAAATTGTAATGGTTTTTATTTGAAGTTGTTATAGAAATGAAAGTGCAAGCAGAAAGAAAGAGTGACTCAAAATAGAGTATACCCCCTGAACTATGAAATGGTGAACCCCCCCCCCCCCCACAAAAAAAATTTTAAAAATATTTTTCACTCAAAATAAATTAGGTATATTCTATAATGCATCTTGAGCAACCATTGAAAATTTTATAAAATATGAGACTGAAAAATAAAATGAGGACATTGAGCTCAGTTGAAAATGTGTCCAAGAGAAGTACACGAGGTGAGAAAAAGAGAAAACAAATAAATATTTGTTTTAATGTGAGGGGTTCTGGCCACATACCAAGTTGGACCTCACCCTTTGGTTTTCAACTAATGAGGATATGCATAATTTTTATAAAATAATAAAATTCCCATCTTTTTAAAAGTTTACAATATGTTATCTTTAAAAAAAACTATCACATTGTAATGAGCCCTATTGCAATATTTTATTTATATAAAAAATTTAAAAATAACTCATGTGTTAATAATAATTTAAGCTTATTAAAATCCTTTCCTCTAATTTTCATCATAAATTAATGCTCTATAAAGTCCACACCCAAAATATTGTTACAAAAAATCTCACTTTGATTGATGTTAATAAAGTAAGCTTTAATTTTTTCAAAAATAATATGCATTTGAAAATAAAGGTAGGTGATACCATAAACGTAATTTATATTATAATTATTATGATAAACCATGAATTTAAAAAAAAGTGGATTGAACCTGAAACAAATGCAATTTACCTTGAGGTTTGCCTCAAGTTTTGCATCTAAACAGGGTGGGTTTTGGATGGCATGAAAAATATGTAGATATAGTGGATGTAAATAAATAATACATGGAAATTTATTCAACTAAAAAACTTGTATATTATAACATGATGGTTATAGATGTTAGGTTTTTGAGCTAAAAGCTTCACTGATGCAGACATGGAGGAGGTTACTGAGTTGTAGAGCAACCAACATCGGTCTGATCAGCCGACATCAATCATATACAGTGAGAAGAGAAACCAATGTTGGTCAGGGATCAGCCGGCATTGGTCACCTCTAGGTAGATAGGGACTGATGTCGGTTGCTTGTGTGGTTCCAAAACTACCAGTTCAGGGACAGTTAGTTAACAAACTAGTTGTTTGCATGTCAAAGGCCAATTGTAGACTTGAAGCTGTGGATCTTATTATTGTAATTAGGTGTCTAATTATTGTTTGCATGAGATCTATATAATAGACTCATGGGATGTATTGTAATTTGTGCTAGAGAGTAAGAGAGAAAAAATTAGCTCCTTCAGAGTGAAGAGAGCAAGGTGTGTTCCTTCTAGTGCCATAGTGCCAAGTATGGGTGCTGGTTTGGAGAATCAGAAGGATTCTTCATGTATGTAGGATCTTGGTTAGTAGGTGTGCAAGGCCACATGTGGATATATACATGGTAAGTAAGATCATTGATCTGTAGGTGTATTTGTGTACGAGATCTAGGTTTGCAGGTGTGTAGAACCAGATTGATTTGTAGGTGTGCAAGATCAGGGAGGTCAGCAACACAATAGATAGCAAGATCAGGGAGATCTACTAGGAGTACAGTGTGTACTCAGTTGGAGAGCAAAGAGGAAGGCAAGGTAGATCCTTCCAAAGTAAGATCATTTGAGTTGCAAGTTGTAAGTTCATGGGAGATCTATTTGGAGTGTGTTGTGTACTTGATTGAGTATGTGTGTATACTCGGTGTACTGGCAGTATTATTACTAACTGGTTGATTGGTAGTGTTGTTACTGGCTGGTGGAGGTGAACACCAATTCTGTGTTCGAGTTATGTGTTGGGACCATAAGAGAGAGAGTGAGCTCTTGAAGATATTTACTGTTTATGCTCTAGATGTGTGTGAGCTCTAAAGATGTAAGGAAGAAGATTGTGGCATCTTCTTTGTTGTATTTCCTTCTGGATGAGTATTAATACAATTGGGTATTGTCTCTCATATTCTGTGTTGTTTTTTATTCTATTTACTTATTGCTTTTGGTTATTTCCACATGTTTAGTTGCTTGGTAATCAATTGTGCTTCCTAGATCCTGACAAAGTGGTATCAGAGCTAAGGTTGTAGGGAGCAGGTTTGCGTTTGGTTATAGGTCACTCTCAGGGGTTTTTGATTGAGTGGGAGTATAACAATGGCAAAAGAAATTACACTACGAATGGAGGAATTGAAAAGCATGAATGGTCAATTATGGTGTTATGGAAAGAAAGAGCAGAAAAAGAAATATTGTTGGTTGGTAAAAGATCAACATGAAGGAACTGAAGAAGTAGATGTTATAGGTGTTGTTGCACAAGATGCTCTGGGATGTTCCTTGGAATAAAGTAGAATCTTGGTTTATAGATTCTATTGCCTCTTTCCATGCAGCCCCAAATAGAGGGGTTAGTGAGCCTTGTCAAAGTTTTGGCAAAGGGGAAGTGAAGCTAAAATTGTAGGTGGCCAACACATGGGTGTTGAAGAAGGTCATGCAGGTCCTATTATTGAAGATGTGGCTAATTGTTTTAGGAAAGTTGGGTGATGAGAGATGCACAGGAACTCTCATAGTGGATTCTTGGAATGTTACCAAGGATGTACTTGAATTAGCATGCGGTAAGAAAGTAGGTACTCTTTATCTACCTACTTGTATTACTGACTCCACTTCTATTGCACAAGTGTGGCTTTGTAGGCTTGGTCACATAAGTGAGAAGGGAATGGATGTTCTTAAGTCAAATGGGAAGATTTTAGCTTTGAAGAGCATATACCAAGATTTCTGTTAGCAGTGGGATGCTACAAGAAAAGATTGTGTTTATTGAAGGAAAATGAAGTCTAATGTATTTGATAAACTTAAAAACTAGAAAGCCTTGGTGTTTCTAGAGGAGATGATGGTTAGAGATCATTGGATGGGGCTGGATACTTTTGAGCAGGGCAGTTTGGACATGGGTTTGATTCAAAGTAAGCTCATGGGTAAAAAGTCATCACTCATAGGAAAACACAGGTACCAACATCAATCAAGGGGAACCGACTTTGAACAGATAGGTACCGATGTTGGTCATGTGCAGACCAGAGGAGTTGGTGGTGTCAGGCAGGTGGAGACTAATGTCAGTAGGATAACTGGCGTCAGTGATCTTGATAGTCGTATGGAACCAATGTTGATTGGATGTAGATTGTGTGGTGGCTGAGGTCAGTCACTGGAATGGATTTTGGGTGGACAACAAGCTGTCAAGGAGTCTCAAACACCCATATGGAGGACTAAAAGGGTAAGTAAGTCTTAAATTCATTTTTCCTCTTCTTTATACTCATTGCTCACTACAGAGTAGGAAGGATCCAAGAAACAGTGGGAGCATGGCATGAATAGGATGCAGAACCAAACGAGAGATTTGGTAGGGTTGTCAGCTAGTCTGAAAGCAATAAGAGATGAATGGATTCCTTAGTTAAATAATAGAGAGAATAGACATGTGAGATGGAAGGCTAGGTTATATGGTCTTGAGGAAGCTGTAGGATAGTGGTACAGGTTTTGACAGGTGGATGACAAAGTAGGGCTTTAGTCAATGTCAGTGTAACCATTGCGTTTGTCTTACCAAGTGGATGATGGTCATGACATTATCCTATTACTGTATGTGGAGGATGAGCTTGTTATAGGTTTAGACATACAGGGTTTTGCTGAGCTAAAGGTAAGGTTAGTTCAGTGGTTTGCCATGAAGAATTTGGGAGCAGTGAAATTCTTTGGCATGAGTAATCCTAGAGACGGGGAGATCATAAGTTGATATTGTCATAGGATGATTGTGTGAAGGTAGTGTAGGATGTAGAATAGGGTAGCACACCTATGGATGGATAGTTCACAGAATAGGGTCCTGAATCACATGATGAGGTTGAGTACATGTGTACTCCTTGAGTTTCCCCAAGCAGTGGGTGCTGTCAGAAAGTTTGTAGTCAATCTGGGAAGGAAGCACTAGAAAGTAGTTCAGTGGGTTCTCAGGTATCTGAGAGGGACCAATAATAGGGATTCATGCTATGCAGGGTCAAGTACTTTAGATGTGGTAGGTTACTTGGATGACAAGTGTTGCACCATAGGATGTGTGGTGGTTGGTCTTTAAAATTGAGCCTGAAGAGGGATACAAGCCAGGAAACAAATTAGATGGTGTATAGGTATAGGTATAGTGCAGCTGTTTATCTCCAAGTGGGAGATTGTTAGGTTGTGGAGCTAAAAGCTTCACTGATGCAGACATGGAGGAGGTTGTTGAGAGGTTGTTGAGTTACAGATCAATTGACGTAAGTCTGATCAGCTGACGTCGGTCATATATAGTGAGAAGAGCAACCGATGTTAGTTAGGGATTAGCTGGTGTCGGTCACCTCTAGGCAAATAGGGACCAACGTTAGTTGCCTGTGTAGTTTTAGAACTGGCAGTTCATAAATAATTAGTTAATGAACCAGTTTTTTGCATGTCAAAGGCCAATTATTGACTTGAAGCTGCACATCTAATTATTGTAATTAGGTGTCTAATTATTGTTTGCATGAGATCTATATAATAGACTCATGGGCTATATTTTAATTTGTGCTAGAGAGTAAGAGAGCAAAAATTATCTCCTTCAGAGTGAAGAGAGCAAGGTGTGTTCCTCCTAGTGCCATAGTGCCAAGTATGGGTGCTAGTTTGGAGAATCAGAAGGATTCTTCATGTATGTAGGATCTTGGTCAGTAGGTGTGCAAGGCCACGTTTGGAGATCTACATGGTAAGTAAGATCATTGATTTTTAGGTGTATGTGTGTGTGAGATCTAGGTTTGCAGGTGTGCAGAACTAGATTGATTTGTAGGTGTGCAAGATCAGGGAGGTCAGCAACATAACAGGTAGCAAGATCAAGAAGATCTACTTGGAGTATGGTGTGTACTCAAGTGGAGAGCAAAGAGGAAGGCAAGGTAGATCCTTCCAAAGTAATATCATTTGAGTTGTATGTTGTTGCAAGTTCATGGGAGATCTACTTAGAGTGCATTGTGTACTCAATTGAGTATGTGTATACTCGGTGTACTAGCAGTATTGTTACTGACTAGTTGACTGGTAGTGTTATTACTAGCTGGTGGAGGTGAACACCAATTCTGTGTTTGAGCTGTGTTGGGACCGTAAGAGAGAGAGTGAGCTATTGAAGAGATTTATTGTTTATGCTCTAGATGTGTGTGAGCTCTAGAGATGTAAGGAAGAAGACTGTGGCATCTTATTTGTTGTATTTCCTTCTAGATGAGTATTAATACAATTGGGTATTGTCTCTCATATTCTATGTTGTTTTTGATTCTAGTTACTTATTAATTCTGGTTATTTCCACATGTTTAGTTGCTTGGTAATCAATTGTGCTTCCTACATCCTAACAATAGAACCCACCATGTATGGTTGGTCTAGTGGCTATAGGTAGTTTGAACCAACATAGTGATCAGGAGGGGTGTTTTGGAATACCATTCCATGATCCAAGTGGATGTGGAAACCATGTAATAACTCATAGGTGACTAGGAGTTCAAGGGTCATACCAAAAAAATGTCAAGTGGATTTTACAAACAACCTTATAATAACAAAGATAGAGAGAGGTGACATCAAGTTATTTTAAATGTAGAGGGAAGGTGAAGTGATTAAGATGATGGCTTGAAGATGAATCCTTCATTAAACAAAAAATAGAAAACTAAGATAATAATATAACCCAACTCCAAACAATATAATTACCCTTGATTTCTAAGAAAATGAGATCCTTACAATGTTTTTCAATCACTTTGGGTGATTGAGGGATTTTAAAAGATCATTAGGTTTTTAAGATATTAATAAACACCCAAATTTTTCTTGAAAACCCTTAAAAAATTTTCCTCAAAGAATATCAGTATTTCAAAATAAAGCTTGCAACATAAAACAAGACATATTATTACTAAGATGGATTTGATACTATTGACAATTTTGACCCCACAGGTCAAAATTTCCACCCTTATCATTTGAAGCTTTTCATGTCATTAGTAATTTCCTTCAAAAGTATTGATGTTTGATCATAGTAGTTGAAAGGGGTAACTTTCTAAAGAATAATTTGGGATTTACAAGAAGATTTTCTTTCCACTTCTTTGTAAGGGTTCTTTACAGGAAATTTGAAAGTCATTTCAAGGTTCCCAAAGGTGCATTCCAAAAACCTTGATAGTCAATAGTAACCTTTCAGAAGGGAATTATCAAAATTCCAAATGATTATTCCTTTGTGGATAAAACCATTTCTAATAATCTAAAAGACCATTTCAATTTTGCCAAAGGGTACTTTCCCTTTGGGAAAATGTATTTTCAAAGTAAGTGGACTATCCAACAATACTGAAGGGATTTTACCCTTCAAAAAAATGTTTTAGAAAGGGTCATTCAAAAAAAAATTGAATGGTCATTTTTTTAGTGAAGGGATTAAAACAATTTGTCTGAAGGGACAATTTGGAAAAGGACAATTGATAAAAATCTAAAGTGGCCATTTTTTAGAACCCTGAAGGGTATCTAACCTTTGGGAATGTTCTTAACAAAACATGAGGGGAGAATTTGAAATATTAAAGGGATATTTTAAAAAGGAAATAATTCCTTCAAACTTTTTGTCCAAAATAAATGCAAGAAGGAAATAATTTAGAATTTTTATCTCGTGAAAAATGTTGAAGGACCTTTACAATTTTTATAAAGGGTTAATTTACCTTCAAAAAAGACCATTCAAAAATTTCCAAAGGGTAGAATCCCTTGAATAGGATCAATTACAAAATGTCTAAAGGGTTATTAGCCCTTCAGAAAAGGACTTTACAAAAAATTCAAAGGGTATGTGCCCTCTGGAAGAAAGCAATTTCAAAAGTTTGAAGGACACTTGTAATTTATTTAAAGGGCAATTTTAGGTTTTTTGAAGGGTAGGATCCCTTCAAAAAAGTTCACTTATAGGATTTTCAAGGGATCATTTCTTTCACCGAATGGTTCATTTCAATTTGTTGAAGGGTAAGAGGACCTTAGTAAAATGCTAAAGGAAAGGATTGAGAGAAGAAGAAACCAATGAAGTGACCAAGAAAAAGTCTGAAGGAATTCCTTGAGATGAATTTTTTGAAAGAATTCCTTTAGAAGACTTAGCTGCAAGAAATTATTCAAAGAAATATAAGCTAGAAGGGCATTTTAAAGTTGTAAAAGGGTATTTTTGAAAAAGAGGACCATTGCATAAATTTTAAGCGCTTGTCAAAAATCCTAGAGGTTAGTTACATGAACCTAAAGGGTCACTTTTCCAAATCTAGAGGGTTAGTTTCATGGCAAGGTACCCTAAGCCAAATTCCTAAAGGATTTTCAAAGGATAAGTCATTAACAAAGAAGATGAAGAGAAGAATTCCTTCATACTTTTTGTCTAAAGGAAATAGATAGTGAATGACAATTCTTACGGATAATTTATATAAAAGAAAGTGACAAAGACATAGGCCTGAGGAAGGATTTCCTTTAGAAAGAAAAGTCTCAGATAAAAGTTCATGGAAATAAACAAATCTAGAGGTAAAAAGAAGTGCCCAAAAAAATTATCCACAAGATATAAACATAGGTGAAGAACTAGAAAACATAAGATATTTCAATATCCAATAAATAGATTAACATCTTTTATAGCATACAAAGTGGCCCAAAGCAATATTAAACACGTCTAAGATGTGTAACCATTTTAAACATGACACCTTCAGTTTTAAAAAGAGACTCATTTGCATGGACTCAAGGAGTTTAATATTGGAGAGCTCAACACAAAATTTCATGCATACACTCTCATTAATCCAAACCTTTCAAACACTTCTAGCAATTCAAGTGAAGTTCTAAATTTATATGTGGCATAGCTTTTTCATGCAAGTGGAGTTGACTATTCTTAATTTATAGAGTTGACTAGTTATCAAGTGCCACATCTACTCATGATTTCTATAGAAAGGAGGAATTCTCTTTTTCCAACTCAACTTCAAATTGGTTCAAGATTGAGTTAAGACATCCAAGATTGGCATAGATTTCATGTATGAGGTAGATTCATCCAAGCTTGAGCCCACCATCCATTTTCAATTCCAAAAGGTTTTTTCATGCAAGATAAAAGACAAGAAAATATTTTTAGAAGGCTTTTTTTTATCTTTGTATAGATAAAATTGGACTTGGGCTGAAGTGAGAGTTGACTTCCTCTTCTATTTTTAGCACCAATCTTTGGCTTGTTTATGCATTTCTATATAAGTTGGCTTCTTAGCCTTGGATTGTATCCCTCTTTTGGCAAGATCAAATTCTACCAAAGATTGAGTTTGTAACCTTTTTTTAGATTAATATAAGGACTATTTTTATTTTACATAATGCTGGTATAGTGTATTCATGTTAGTGATTTGCATAATTGATAGAATTTATCTTACTTATATAGTCTTGATTCTTACCTAGCAATATAGTTGATCAATTTATGCATCTCATGTTTTGTGTTTGATGTATCTTGGTGGTTAGTGCCTTAAGTTTGGTATATTATTCCATTTCCATTAATCTTGGATTAACAAATAAAACCTTTTCATGAAGTACTTATGCATAGTGGTCAATTGAAGTTCAAGGTTAAACCCTTGTCTTGTCTAGATTTGTGTTTTTTAGGAGCTTAAATTAAGTGGGTCAAATAAAAAATATAGGTGTATCACCATAATTAGATAGGATTTACATTTAATTTTCTCTCTCTTTCTCAGGTAGTTTGTAGCATAAAATAAGATCCTAAACGATACACCAAAGGGAGCTAGCCATTAGAATATAGAGATTCAATCCACTTAGCAGGTCACACATAACCTAGGATTGTTTTCATGTTTCAATAGACTATGAAGGCCTAAATCTACCTTTGTAAGGTATGAGTCTGATTGACAATAGTTTTTGGCATTCATAATAAGACCACAAAGAAATTATTTTCATATCCAAAGAAGTTTTGCAATAGAATAAGATATTCATCAACATCTAGTTGCAAAGCTCATAGCATCATTCTAGAAATTTGTTCATGCCAAAGGTTACCACAAGGCTAGAAAGTAAAGGTATTCCTTTTCAATTTATATCTTATAAGATATTAAGATTTAGGAGGGAAAAACTATATCCTCAAAAGTAATATTTATCTCTTGGTCATCCTACTATTTTAATCACTACAAACCCCACCACCCAAATGGCCATTAGAAACTAGGTGTTTGATCCATTTAATAGAGGTATCCCACTAAGTATAGCCTAGTTTGATGAAATTATTGTATCTACCCTCAAGATCATCCCATTCTTCTTAGGAGAAAATAAAATAACCCCTATTGAACATATCCAAAATCTAACTAATCTTTGTTCAGTCCATAATATTGTTGAAAATAATGTTGCTATCAGATTGATTGATACTTTATTCAAAGTAAAAGCATTATAATGGTATATAAATATCCCACTAGACTCAATTTATACATGGGATGAATTGGGTGCAGCCTTAGTCAAGTAATTTGAGGATAAATCTAATCACCTATCTTTAGTTGAGAAATTAACTACCATAAATAGAGCTCCTTATTAGTTCATATATGATTTTAATCTTCAATTCCAAAATACATGGAATAGGATACTTGTGTTGATTAGGAAATCTATTAAATATGCCTTTTTTATTATTTAAAATCCCTTAACTCTGATATTAGTGTGATGATACAATCCATGGGTTGTACTACCTTACCAGATGCTTATGAAGTTGCAATAAGGGTAGAAAATTGTTTGATACAAGTTGGTAATATTTTACAAGACCTAAAATGCCTATATTTTCAAAATTAAATTTTATACCTGCCCTTAAAATTCCTCAAGTTCCATCCTTAGCTCCTATTCCACCACCTCTAGCTCAAATTGTAACCCTTACTAGTCAAGCTAGTGAGATAGGAGAGTTGAAAAACTTGTTACAATATTTTGGGAATGAAATAGTGTATATAAAAAGATATAAATATCATTCTAATAGGCCCTATAAACAAAAAATTATAACACATATCAACTCTTCAAAGATCAAAGGCATCCTTATCAAAGTTTTAAATAAAATACACCACCTTATCAAGCATAAGGAGCCATAACTCCAGCTAAGCCATATACTACCCTTAATCCTAATGTTCCTTCCACTTCAAAGGCTATTATTCCCACCCCACCTCAAAACAATTTGATGTAGGATTTAGGTTGGCAGCCCCCAAATCTCAATGATGCTCAAAACATAGTCTTGGTATAATAGAAAATCACTATGCCTCAAATGACACAAGAAGAGTTTTCTTTTCAAGGAGGCCAATACCAAGATATAAGTTTGGCATCAAAACAAAATAATAATCAATTTATATGGTAACATGATGTAATTAATTTAAATTGGCAAGTAGATGATCATGTTGCTTTTACTCAGTGTGTTGAAACTAATAATTCAAGTGCTCAAGTTATAGTTATAACTAGAGCTAAAAGAAGAGCCATTGAAGTGGCTCAAGAGGTAAAAAATGCTTCAAGTACTCCTAGGGTTTTTTTATAAGAGTATAAAAGAGAAATTTTGTATCCCTACATCACAGAAAAATCAAAATATAGAGGTTGGTAAGGTTCATCAAATATCTCTAGTTTGTGAACAACCAATAATTTAGAAGGTACAACCAAAGGTTAGTGGATCTCATCTTAGTATAATATAGCAGATGAAGAAGTATAACATCAACATTAGCATTTGGGATTCTCTTTCCATTCTAGGATAAAAAGATATGTTCATCCAAGAGCTTTTAGCTCTCAAATTGTCTCAAAAACTGGTTGAGAAAGAAGGTGTTGTCTTAACTAATTTGGATCAGCCAACAAAGCAATAGGTAAAAAAAGTAAATAAGATTGAAAATTTAGAAAAAACTAAGGTAAAATCAAATAAAACTCCTCATTTTTACATTTCTTTGATACTAGGTGATACTTTGGTTCATAATTGTATGGTGGATAGTGGAGCTAGTAGTATAGTCATGCCTAAACAGACTGTAGACAAGCTTAGACTTATTTATGAGCCAAACACTAAAATATTATTGAAATTAGATGGGTCACCAAAAAATATAGTATACATAACCAAATATCTAAAATTTAAATTACATGTTTGTCCCAATGTTACTATTCAGTAGGATGTTGTTGTGGTAGACTTGGGTCTTTACATTGTTATGTGCCTTTCAAGGGACTTTAACTCAAATATTGCGGGATATTTATTAGTTTATTGGATTTATTTTCTATTCATAACTAAGTATGGTACCAAGGTAACAATTTATTCTGAGCCTTTTGCACATTTTCATACTGAGCCATATATGCCAAGTGTTATGAATACTAACTATATCATCTCAGATGAAGTACTAGAAACTAGTGAAGTAGAAATTAAATCACCTTTGGATGGAGTTATATATATTTTCCTTGAGTGGGATTATACCTAACATGAGCATGATCCCTAAAATATTATTAATGAAGAAGGACTTGGTGTTTATTGCCTTCATGACAATGATGCACCGATTCCAATCATGGTCAAAGAAGATGAGTCCAATGAAGGTTTTTGGAAATTGTAATTTTATGGATCAAGGAATAAGCATAGAACCATACATATGATGATGTTGGTTTATATAAAAAAAATAAAGGTATTTATCTTCTATTAAATTTTAGTTTGGCTATTCAAACAATGCTATTGAGTGTGAAGCACTAGTTCACAATTTGTAGTGTGATAGGAAGATGAAAGTCAACACCTTACAAATTTTTGGTGATAGGGAACTTATAGTTCACCAAGTAAGAGGTTTAAATGTATGCAAAAATCTATTGATTAAGTCTTACACTCATAGAATATAGGACTTACTTGAAAATTTTCAAGCTTTTAACATTTAGGAAATACCAAAAGGTGATAATAAACATGATGATAGGTTGGCTGCCATTGGGTCACAATTTAGTATCCCAGTTGATATAAAAAGGGAGAAAATTTAGTCATATATAAAGGTGGTTGCAAGGCCTTCTATTCTAGATAACAATGATAATGGCAAGTGTCCAATGATGATAATAAAATTATGTGATTCTTGCAATAAGAGGTTGAGTTTTCTTCAAGAAACCAAGCAAAACATTTATAGTAGTATGGTGATCAGATTATGCAACTTTAAAAAAATAAGCTACACAAGGGATTTTTCACACTTGAGAATATTTTTAGTGCTGATGATGAGCTAAGGAAAGAGAAGTCATCCTTGTCAAAAAAATAAGAGCACTATGCCAATGTAGAGATTATAGCTAGTAAGATTTTGAAGTTAGGTAAAGTATGCACTCTTCATAAAAATAAGATTTCATTGAGTTATGCACATATTTTGCTAATAGATTTTCATGGTAGTATAGTTATCTCAAGGGATTTAATCCAAGTTTATCTCAACACACCATTAGGCTAGACACTGAAACTAAACTAGTGAGACAAAGATAAAGGCCCATCAATCCTAAGCTTGAGCCTTTGATGATATTTGAGCTTCAAAAGATCATAGAATCAAATATTATATTTCTAATAAATAACTCAACTTGGGTGGCCAATCTCATTCCAGTATATAAGAAGAATGGTGAGATTCATTTATTTGTTGATTTTCATGATTTGAGTAGGGCTTCACTTAAATATCACTATCCATTGCCATCAATGGAAAAAATTTAGAGCTTACTATAGGTTCATATAGGTTTTATTTATTTGATGGATATAGTGGCTATAATAAAATTTTGGTCAAGGAAGAAGACCAATTTAAGACAACCTTCACAACTAAGTGAGGGACATTTGCGTACAAAAAGATGCCATTTGGTTTGTCTAATGCTAGAGCAACCTTTCAAAGAGCCATAGATATGGCATTCCAAGTCCTTCTTAATGGGTTTATACTTTTTTATTTGGATGATATGATAATGTTTTCAAATAATGTAGAAGATCACATGGTTCATCTTAAGCAAGTGTTAGAAAGGTGTAGGCAATTTGGGGTATCTCTACTTCCCAAAAAGTATGTTTCTTCCATTCATGAAGGTAAGATTCTTGGACATGTTGTTTAAAATCATGGTTTAAGCATATATTTTGAAAGGATAGACTCCATTTTTTCACTTTCCTTGCCTAAGAAAAAAAAGGCTACGTAAAGCTTCTTTGGGAAAATCAATTTCATAAGGAGATATATTTTAGATTTGGCCATTTTAGCAAAGCCACTTATAGCCATGTTAAATAAGGATCATGGATTTAGTTATTCCAAATAAGGATTAAATAGTTTAAATATATTAAGAGGGCCATAGCTAGTGCTCTTATGCTTATAAATCCATATTTCACAAAGGATTTTATTTTGTATACATATGCTAACATGGACACCATTTCAGGCATTCTTATACAACAAAATCATGAGGCTTTGGAGAAACCAATAGCTTTATTCATCAAAGTATTGGAAGAGTATGAATTAAGGTATTATTTTTTTGAAAATAAAGTCCTTTTAGTTATAATATATTTTAATAAGTTTAGACACTTGTTGTCTAATAATAAGATACATCTAATGGTTTCCCATCTAAGCATTAAAGAGTGTCTATTGAATAAGGGTATAAATTAGAAGAGATCTAGTTGGATAACCAATATAATGGAGTATGATGTGTAAATTAAGGTCATAAATTTTATAGAGGCAAAGGACTTTATGAGCACCTAGCTCAAGACTTACAAGAGACCAATGAGATTATTTTTGGTGTCAAATGATGAAGAGATTGTAGTTGTTCATACCTCACCTTCCATCTGGTTTCATGACTTGGTTAGATATCTCCAACATGGTATTTATCCCTCTCATCTAAGTGCTTCAAAATAAATATATTTTAATTTATAGTCAATTATATTTTCACTTACTAATGGTGTGTTATTCAAGAAAGATATCAATGTCATGTTGCTAAGATATTTATAGCCAAGTCAAACTTAGAGATTCCTTAAAGAATTCCATGATGGACATGGTGGAGGAAATTATTCTAATTAAAATAAAACCCTTAAGATCATGAGAGGTGGGTACTATTGGCCTAGTATTTATGGTGATTTCCATACATGGGTTAGAAAGTGCAAACAATGTGTTATGTTTGTAGGAAAAGTGAAACTTGTAGCCTTACCTCTTCAACCAATTATGCTAGATCAGCCATTTATCCTATGTGAATTAGACTTTATTAGTCTCATAAATCCTCCAATTTTAGGGCATAAATATATTCTCATTGCTACAGATTACTTCACATGTTGAACAGAAGCAGTAAATTTGAAAGAAGCAAACGAAACTAATGTTCTAGATTTATATAAGGTTTTCTTACTAGATTTGGAGTTCCTTCAACTATTATTTATGATAATACAATGGCTTTTATGGGATCTCAGATCAATAAATAGGCTATCCAACATGTAATTTACCTTAGTACTTCATCAAACTATTATCCACAAGGCAATGGCCTTGTTGAATCTATGAATAAGAACCTATTGTGGATCATAAGAAGGACTATTGAATACAATCAAAGGTCATGGAATCTCAATTTGAATTCAAATCTATGGGTTGATAGGATCACCTACAAAATATCAATAGATAACTCTCCATACAAGCTGGTATATGGTAAAGAATCAAGGTTACCCATTTCTCTTGAATTTCCCACTTTAAAACTAACGCATCAACTTGAGTTGTTTGAGAATGAGCTTATAGAAATTAGGTATGCTAATATTATGGAGTTGGAAGATATAAGAAATCAATCCATGCTAACCATAGAGATTCATCAACCACAAGTGAAGAGAGCTTTTGACAAAGGTTCTTATTTATAAAATTTCAAAGAAGGATATTTGTTCCTCAAGTGAGATGAAGATAGAGCTAAACTAGGAAAGCACACAAAGTTTGATTCCCTTTGGAGTGGCCCATATATAATCTCTATTTGCAAATCCCACAATTCCTTCCAACTTGAAAATATGGATGGTAGGAGTTTCCAATCCTAGTCAATGGAATACATCTAAAACATTGCTAATGTAGAAAAAAGCTCCTTGTACATAGTTAGTTTGTTTGCTTTCCTTTAAGTGTTGTTCAATCATAGTAGTTTTGTTCTATTTTATTTTGAATAAGTTCTTGTTTTCTCATTTACTTTGCTTAGTTAGGTTTCCATGCTTTGTGTGTTTCCTTTCTATTTTGGAGTATGAAGGTTATCTCATGCCAAAAGTGAGTTTTTAATCATGTATTAGATCTATCTTTTTTTTGTAAATTCAAAACTCACGTATATGGATAGCTTCTCAAGCATAAAAATCATGCTTCCTAGCTAAGTCACCAAAATGTTTATAATTTTAACCCCATGGATCAAAGTTACCACCATTATCATTTGAATTTTTTTGTGTCATTGCCAATTTTATTTGAAAGTATTTATGTATGATCAAAATAGTTGATAGGGGGAACTTTCTAAAGAAGACTTTGGGCTTTACAAGAAGAAGGGTTTTTTTTCCACTTCTTCAGGAGGGTTCTTTACAATAAATATAAAATTAATTTCAAGGTTCCCAAAGGTGAATTCAAAAAAACCTGATAGTCAGTAGTTACCTTTCAGAAGGACTTTATGAAAAGTCTAAAGGGTTATTTCTTTGTGGACAGAACCATTTCCAATAATCTGAAAGATAATTTCAATTTTGTTGAAGGGTACTTTCCCTTGGGAAAAGTCATTTTCAAAGCAAGTGGATCATTCCAACAATGATAGAGGGATTCTACCCTTTGAAATAAGGTTTTGGAAAGGGTCATTCACAAATTTCCTAAAGGGTCATTGTTTTTAAGAAGGGATTAAAACAATTTGTCTGAAGGGATAATTTGGAAAAGGATAATTGATAAAAATCTAAAGTGGCAATTTGTAGAAACTTGAAGGGTATCTACCCTTTGGGAAAGTTATTAAAAAAAACCAAGGGGACACTTTGAAATCATAAAGAGTTGTTTTAGAAAGGAAAGAATTATTTCAAACTTTGTATTTCAAAGAAATGTAAGAAGTAAATAATTCAAACTTTTTGTTTGAGGAAAATTGTCGAATGACCTTTACAATTTTTATGAAGGGTTACATTACCTTTAGAAAAGACCATTAAAAAAAAATCAAGGGTAGAATCCCTTTGAAATGATCAATTACCAAGAGTCTAAAGGGTTATTATCCCTTTAGAAAAGGACTTTACAAAAAATTTGAAGGGTATGTGCCCTTCGAAAGAAGGCAATTTTGAAAGTTTGAGGGACACTTGTAATTTCTTCGAAGGGAAATTTTAGTTTTTTTTAAGTGTAGAATCCCTTTGAGAAAGTTTACTTCTGATATTTTCAAGGGAACATTTATTTCACTAAATTGTTCATTTCAATTTGTTGAAGGGTACGAGGACCTTGGTAAAAATTTGAAAGAAAAGATTGAGAGAGGAAGAAACCAATGAAGGTCCCAAGATAAAGTCCATAGATAAATTATCTAAAAGAATTCCTTTAAAATACTTAGCCGTAAGAAATTATTGAAATAAATACAAGCTTGAAGGGCATTTTCAAGTTGCTGAAGGGTACTTTCAAAGAAGAGGACCATTGGAAAAATATAAAGGGCTTGCCAAAAAGCCTAAAGGGTAGTTTAATAAACCTAAAGGGTCACTTTGCAAAATATAGAGGATTGTTTTCATGGAAAATTTACCTAAGACAAATTCCTAAAGGATTTTTGAAGACTAACTCGCTAATAAAGAGGCTAAAGAGAAGAATTCCTAAAGACTTTTTATCTGAAGAAAATAGACAGTGAATGGAAATTCTTACAGACTATTTGTCCATGGGAAAGTGACAAAGACATATGCCCTAAGAAGGATTTATTTTGGAGAGAAAAGTCTTAGACAAAATTTCATGGAAATAGAGAAAGATAGAGGCAAAATAAAGATCCCAAACAAATTGTCTACAGGTAATAGACAGAGATGAAGAACTAGAAAATGCAAGATATTTCAATAGCTAATAAATAGATTAACACATTATATAGCATACAAAGTGGCCCAAAATAGGATTAAACACATCTGATATGTGTAACCATTTTAAACATGACACATTTAGTTCAGAAATAGAGACTCATTTTCATGAAGGACTCAAGGAGTTTAATGTTGGAGATCGCAACACAAAATTTCATGCATGCACTCTCCTTAATCTAAGCCTTTCAAATATTTCTAGCCATTTAAGTGGAGTTATAAATTTGGATGTGGTGTATATTTTTCATGTAAGTGGAGTTGACTATTTTTAATTTATAGATTTGATTGGTTATAAAGTGCCATATATACTCATGCTTTCCATGTAAAGGAGGACTTCTTATTGAGTGTGGAGGCCTTTGGGGCTATCACATGACCATAAGATTAAATTTTGTGGGTTTAGGCAAAATTTTAATGTTCCCCACATGTCAGTGGAATATTTATTGTATTCATAATTTCTATGTATTCCATATTTCATGGAGTTAGTTATTAGATTCCTTTTCCCATGTTTACTTCTTTATTTTGAGGAAGCTAGTTGTTTTTTGGAAAAGTGAACTCCTTCCTAGTTGAGTGGAGTTGGTTGTGATCACATGTTCATGGAAAAATGTGCCCTTATAAGTTGGAAAAGATGGAAATAGTTAATTCCTCATAAGGAGAGATTTTGGATAGGATTGATGAGGGGGAGGAGGGTTGTCACATGTTAGATAATATTTATCCTGGATAAACATTGCATATTTACTCCTCTTTCTATGGATTTATTCATATATATGTGTGTGTGTGTGTGTGTGTGTGTGTGTGTGTGTGTGTGTGTGTGTGTGTGTGTGTGTGTGTGTGTGTGTGTGTGTGTGTGTGTGTGTGTGTGTGTGTGTGTGTGTGTGTATAAGAGGTATGGTGTGGAATTTACAGATTGATGGTTGATTTATAGGGTGTGGCTTTGAGGATCAGAGTCAAAGTGTAGGTGTTTATTATAGGGTGTGGTTTAGCAATTTATGAGATACAACATTATGTAGGTGTAGGTGAAAGTGCAATTTTTATGTAACACTTTTTATAAGAGATTTTTCTATCTCTATCAGAGTTCATTGTAATCTTGTTTTAGATTACTAATTTATTTAAGAACTTCTATTGGTGGATGTAGCCCACATTGGGTGAACCATTTTAGATCTGTGTTATCTATGTTATTTTTATCTTGCTCTCATTTATGCTTTCATATTAATGGTGAATCAAGGAATGTTTCTATGATACATTTTATTACATATCTTTAGATCTAGTTTATGGTAAAAATAGATCTATATTTATAAGTGTTTTATTCCTAACAAGTGGTATCAGAGCCATTGGTTATGTGTTTTGTTGAAGTGGTAAATCATAGGAATGATATTAGCTTAAGTGGGAGATATGGGAAAAGAGATTAGATTCAGAGTTGATAAGTTTGATGGTAAGAATTTTAGTTTGTGGAAAATGTAGATGGAAGATTACCTATATTAGAAGGAACTTTGACTCCCCTTAGAGGGGAAAGGAGGACAAAATGTAAGTATGAGTGATACAAATTGGTCATTAGTTGATAAGAAGGCATTAGAAGCCATATGGTTATGCATTACATCTTCTATTTCATTTAACATTGTAGATCAAATAACTATAAAGGATCTCATGGATAAACCTGAGAAGTTATATGAGAAACCTTTGGCTTCTAATAAAAATTTTCTTATGAAAATATTGTTTAACATGAAAATGTTTGAGAATGGTTCAATAACTAATCATCTAAATGATTTTAATATGGTTATAAGTACGCTCACTTTAGTTGGAATTAAGTCTGATGATGAAGTTAGATATTTTCTAATATTATGTTATTTTCCTGATAGTTGGGATAGTTTGGTTATGGTTGTGAGTAATGTAGTCCCTAGCAATGGAAGTTTAAATTTTGAGGATGTTGTAGGTGTGATCCTTAGTGAGGAGATGTGAAGGAAAAACATTGGTGATTCATATTCAAATAATGATTTATCCATTGATACTAGAGGGAGGTAAAATTTCAAGAGAAAGGTTAATAGAAGAAAGTCAAAAGGTATATCTAAGTATAGATCTAGATCTAAGATGATATGCTATCATTATGGGAAGAGTGGACATTCAATGAAGGATTGTTGGTCACTTTGAGATAAGAATGTCAATAAAGAGGAAATGGATGAGGTAAATGTGACATCAGGTAAATGATGTCAATATGCCTTAATTCTTTTTATGGATAGTTTTTTTGAGTCTTGGGTATTAGATTCATGGGCTTCTTTTCATGTCACCCCACATAGGCATTATTTTACTGATTATGTTCAAGAGAATCTAGGACATGTATATCTTGGTGATGATGAACCATGTGAGATAGTATGGAAAGGTTGTGTTCTTGTTAAGATATAGAATGGGAACACATGGATCCTTAAGGATGTTAGACATGCGCCTATGTTGAGATAGAATTTGGTTTCAGTGGGGAAATTGGGTAATGAGGGATGTTCAATATTGTTTATTCTAGATTCTTGGAAAGTTATCAATTATGCTCTTATGATTTTGAGAGGTAAGAAAGTTGGTACTTTGTATTTGACTAGTAGTGCTGATTCTATTGATTTATTTTCTATAGATGGAGATGAAACTATTTGGCACTATATATAGGCTTGGTCATATTATCCATAAAGGCATGAAGATCTTAAAAGATCACTTGCCTAGATTAAAAGATCTTGATCTAGACTTTTGTGAGAATTGTGTGTATGAAGTAGGTTAAGTTCTTGAAGGTTAGACCCACAAAGAAAGAGCACAAGTTAGATCTGGTACACTCAAATTTATGGGGACTAGATCAAGTATCATTTATTGGTGGATTTAATTATTATGTTACTTTTATTGATGATGTAACTAGGAAAGTTTGAGTTTATTGCATTAAAAATAAATATAATGTATTTAACACTTTTAAGAAGTGGAAAACCTTGGTCGAGAATTAAATAGGTCTCAAATTTAAATGTCTCAGATCAAATAATGGAGGTGAGTATTATAGTAATGCTTTCTTTGATTATTTTTCTAACAATGGAATCTAAAGGCAAATAACAATTGTAGGAACTCCATAGTAGAATGGGGTATCTAAAAGGATGAATATAACAATAATGAAATGTGTTAAGATCATGTGGTTACATGTAGGGTTGCCTTTATAATTTTGGCCAAAAGTAGTTAGCATGATAATATATCTAATTAACAGAGGACATTTTATGCCTTTGGATGGAGGCATTCTAGAAAAAGCATCTTCTGGTAAGAATGTTCATTATTCTTTTCTTAATATTTGAATATGAAGATTTTTCTCTCATCAAGAAAGAGGATAAGACCAAGCTAGAGGATAAATTAGATAAATGTACATTTTTTAGTTATGGTGAGGATGACTTTGGTTTCCATTTATGGAGCATTAAAGATAGGAAAATATTTTAGCCTAGAGATGTAGTCTTTAATGAAAAGGTCATGCATAAGGATCAATTGTAAGAACAATATTAGGAATAGAAAGAGTACACAATATTGGATGAAATTATGAATGTCAAAGTATCCAAAGATTTATTTCAAGAACCTTCTACATAAGGACCCCAAACTCCTATGGTAAGAAGATCTTATAGGGTAAGAAGAGAACCTAAACATTGTTATCCTTCTTTGAATTATTTATTACTCACTAAAAGTGGAGAACTAGAGTGTTATGAGGAAGCTATGTAGTAAATGCCAAGTTGAAGTGTGAAAAAGCCATGAATGACTAGCATAGATCTCTCGTCTAGAACCAAACATGGGATTTCGTAAGGCTACTCAAGGGAAAGAGTGCATTACCAAATAGATGGATCTTTAGAATAAAAGAAGAGGATCAAGGGAGAAAAAGGTATAAGGATAGGATGGTGGTCAAAGGTTTTACACAAAAATTAGGTATTGATTTTGATGAGATTTTCTCTCTTGTTGTAAAAATGACTTCTAATAGGACTATTCTTGGTTTAGTTGCAGTTGAGGATTTGCACTTAGAATAGTTAGATGTGAAAACTAATTTTCTTCATGGTGATTTGGATGAAGATTTGTATATGAAGCAACCATAAGGATATGAGGTCAAAGGGAAGAATAACTATGTGTACAGACTAAAGAAGAGCTCGTATGGCCTTAAACAAGCTCCATGACAATGGTACAAGAAATTTGATTATTTCATGTTGGAGCAAGAATATCAAAGGTCTAATTCTAACCATTATGTGTACATCAAACATTTTGATGATGGTTCCTTTACTATTTTATGCTTGTATGTAGATGACATGTTAGTTATAAGAAAGAACATACAACATATTCGTATGCTTAATAAATAGCTTAGTGACTCCTTTGCTATGAAGGATTTGGGTGTTACAAACAAAATCCTTGGTATGAAAGGAAGGAAAGGAATCTATTTTTATCCCAATTAGAGTATGTGATGAAAGTCTTGGAAAGGTTTAGTATGTTGGATGCTAAATCTACTGGTAATCCTTTGTCAAGCCACTTTAGATTATCAAAGGAGCAGTGTCCCAAGATGGAAGCTAAAAAGCCTAAGATTTCCAAGGTACCTTATTTTTTTATAGTTGGTAGCTTGATGTATGCCATAGTTTGTAGTAGGCTAGATATTACCCATGCAATGGGAGTTGTAAGCAGGTATACGAGTGATCCAGGTAATAAGAATTGGTAGGTAGTGAAATGGATTCTTTGATATTTGAGAGGAAACATTGATTTTACATTATGTTATAGTGGATTAGATAACACTTTTCATGGTTATGTGGACTCACATATGGTAGGGTATATTGATAGCAATAGGAGTACAATAAGATATATATTTATTGTTGGAGATATAGTGATTATTTATATTTCTAAGATATAGAAGGTTATGGCTTTGTCAACCATAGAGGTAGAGTATGTTGCTACCACAGAGGCTATCAAGGAGATGATTTGGTTATAGGAGTTATTTCAAGATTCAAGGCATGAGAAATAAGTTAAGAGACTACACAATGATAGTCAGAGTACTATTCATTTGGTAAAGAACTCCACTTTTCACTCAAGGATGTAACACATTCAGTTACATTATCACTTCATCAGGATAAATTTAGATGAAAAATTCATGAAGTTAGAGAAGATTCATACTAGCCAAAATCATGTGGATATGATGACCAAGGTTGTTATATTGGACAAGTTGAGACTATGTTCAGATTTAGTTAGTCTTAGTGGTCATGGAGTAGTGATAGATTCTGTTTAGGAGAAATGGTCTCCAAGTATGAGATTGTTGAGTGTGGATCCCTTTAGGGGTATCACATGACCATAGGAATAAATTTTGGGGACTTAAATTTCTCTAAATATGTAGGGGGCATAATTTTCATGTTCTCCACATGTGAGTGGAATATTCCTTATATTCCTAATTTCTATGTGTTTCATATTTCATAGAGTTAGTTGTTAGATGCCTTTTCCCATGTTTAATTCCTTGTTTTGAGGAATCTAGTTGTTTTTTTGAAAAGGGAACTCCTTCATTATTGAGTAGAGTTGGTTGTGATCACATGTTCATGGGAAAATATGCCCTTAGAAGGTGGAAAAGATGAAAATGTAAAATTACTCCTTGGGAGAGATTTTGGATAGGCTTGATGAGGTGGAGGAGGGTTTTCACATGTTGGATAATGCTTATCTTGGATAAGATTTGCATATTTTCTCCTCCTTTTATAGATTTTATTCATTTTTCTATATATTCAGGGTGTGGTGTGGCCTTTATAGGTTGATGTTTTATTTTTAGAGTGTGTCTTTGAGGATCAGAGTCAAAGTGTAGGTGTTCATTATAAGGTGTGGTTTAGCAATTTGTGAAATACAACATTGTACAAGTGTAGGTGAAAGCATAGTTTTTATGTAACACTTTTTATAAGAGATTTTTCTATTTCTATGATACTTAATTTTAATCTTGTTTTAGATTATTGATTTATTTGAGAACATCCATTGGTAGATGTAGCTAACATTGGGTGAACTACATTAGATTTATGTTATCTATGTTATTTTTATCTTGATCTCATTTATGCTTTCATATTAATGGTGAATTAAGGAATGTTTCCATGATGCATTTTATTTCATAGGTTTAGATCTAGTTTATGGTAATAATAGATCTAGATTTATAAGTGTTTTGTTCCTAACACTTCTCTTGTTCCAACTTAGCTTCAAATTGGTTCAAGCTTGAGTTAAGACATCTAAGATTGGCATAGATTTCATGTATGAGGTAGATTATTCTAATCTTGAGTCCACCATCCATTTTCAATACCAAAGGGTTTTTTCATGTAAGACAAAAGACAATAAAATATTTTTAGAAGGCTTTGTTATTTTGGCATAGCTGAAATTAGACTTGGGTTGAACTGAGAGTTGACTTCCTCTTCTATTTTTAATGCCAATCTTTGGCTTGTGTATGCTTTTGTATATAAGTTGGCTCCTTAGCCTTTGATTTTATCCCTTTTTTGGAAAGATAAAATTCTAAAAAAGATTGAGTTTATAACCTTTTTTTAGATTAATAGAAGGATTATTTTTATTTCTAGAATGTTGGTATAGTGTATTCATGTCAGTGATTTACATAAGTGATATAATGTCTATTCCTTTTGAAGTCTTTATTCTTACCTATCATCATAGTTGATTAGTTTATGTAGGTCATGTTTTATGTTTGATGTCTCTTTCTTGAGTTTAAAGTTGATATAAGTGGTTTGTTAGTTCCTTAAATTAGGCTTATTATTTCATTTCCCTCAAGCTTGGATTAATAGATAAAACCTTTTCATGAAATAATTATGCATAGTGGTTAATTGGAGTTGAAGGTTTATCCATTTTGTTTTCTAAATCAATGTTTTTTAGGATTTGAAATTGAGTAGATCAAATAAAAAAATATAGGTGTATCACCATCATTAGATATGATTTCTATTCAAGTATCTCTCTCTTTTCCTAGGTAGTTTGTAGCATAGAGTAAGATCCTAATTTATACACCAAAGGGAGTTATCCCTTAAAATCTAGAGATTCAATCCACTTAGTAGGTCACCCATAACCTAGGATTATTTCTATGTTTCAGTAGACTGTGAAGTCCTAAAACTACATTCATAAGAGTGTGAGTCTGATTGATAATAGATATCATATTAAGGTTAAGTTCGAGTTTTGGATATGTTAAATAAATAATCTGATTGATTTAAAGAACCAATTAGGTGCATACTACAAATTATATGAAATCAAAATGAAATAATAATGTGAGAATATTACACAAGACAAGATAGGAGACACAATCTAAACTTCCATTAACAAAGCTTGTATCACCATCATTAAATAGGATTTATATTCAAGTTTCTATCTCTTTTCCTAGGTACTTTGTAGCATAGAGTAAGATCCTAATTTGTACACCAAAGGGAGATAACCCTTAGAATCTAGAGATTAAATCCACTTAGTAGGTCACCCACAACCTAGGATTTTTTCCATGTTTTAGTAGAGTATGAAGGCCTGAAACTACATTCATAAAGGTGTGAGTCTAATTGATAACAAATATCATATTAAGGTTAAGTCCAAGTTTTGGATATGTTATATACATAATATGATTGATTTAAAGAACCAATTAGGTTAATACTACAAATTATATGAAATCACAATGAAATAATAATGTAAGGATATTACACAAGACAAGATATGAGACACAATCTAAACTTCCATTAACAAAGATAAAAAATGTGAGAAGTAAAAATATGAGATTGTTTAGTAACTCTTCCATAAAATGTGGTCAATATATCCTCAAAATAGAATAGTCACTCCTCCACAAAATATGGCCAACAAGGTCAAGAATAGAGGAGAAACTCCCATTCCTAGAATATATGGTCAAGGGAGTTACTTCCTAGTCACTGGTCAACCTACACACATAATCAAGATTCTCTATGAATGTATAAAAAATCAAAGTGAGGTAAAAATACCATAATAAAAAATATGGGAAAAAATAAAACCCCTACTTTAACACATTCACATATTTGGGTTGCATGGTTGAGATGAAAAAATCTCAATGGGCACGTTATAACTCACTTTTACGTCAAGGTTGGGGGTGTGTGTCCTCCAATATGTGTGTGTGTGTGTGTATGTGTGTGTTTGTTAATACTATATTAAATGCTTCATAATGAGACATCCTTTCAAATCAAATTTTGAGAAGGCAAGATGGTTGCATCAACACATATGTGTACTCCTAACCTTACTATTTATACTTTCAAGAATTTAAAAAAATCAATATTATATTTCATACACTAATTATTTATTACAACATAATCTTGGTTATACGTTAGTCACCAGAAAATCTCTCAAGTTGGGCTCAAACAAAGACAAGGAGTGTTATACACACCTAGATATGCATTTATTTCCTTTAAAGTAGGAATTTCATTACTATATTAAGGGGGTAAATGTAGATACTAGAATATAATTTATTTAGTAATCTAATTTATACGCTTCAAAAATGTTGATCATAGTTGTAACTTTTAGTTATAGACTTTTCAGCCACCAAATTGCTTAGTTAGCTATCTCTTTATGTTTAAATTTATTATCTCTTAGTCCAACCAATATTATATTGATGACTAGCACTTTATAGTATACAAAAATATTTAAATCTGATCATTATCCTCATTACCAATTATGGACTTGTACTTATTTTCTAGCTTCTTGGAAACTTATGTTCTTGGTGGATACTCGCATTGACACAAGTGTCCAAATTTCCTAAAAAGTGTCAAATTCCCAAAATTTATCCAATTTTAAAATTAAACTTATGTTAAGGGTCAACCTAAGTGATTTAATGTAATATATTTTCAAAAGGGATTGGTATATATAAAAGATAAACCCTCATTCATTCCTCACCTAGAAATAACATACAAATTAGTAGGAAATATACTAATAAGAACTCAATCAAGAATTAAAGTCAGAAAACCTACCCTATTCATACTTATTTATATATCAACCATAGTCATTGTATTTACACATGTCTAAATCATTAAAGGAGCATCTGATGAGCCATATTTTCCAAGTTACAAGCTATGCCATTACAGGCCATTTTTTATCACATGTTTCATCTTGATATACACAATCCAACATGTAGGGCTAGAATACATAATTTTGAGGCCATATTTAGAGTATTGTAAATATAGGCAATATTTATTGATAGATGGTGCTTGGGGTAGCTTGACACCATGATCACATTAAAACATTTTTTCCAAACACATTCCAAGGGTGAGAAATCTAGGGTTTGATCCTTTGAAAAAGAGTGACATCTTATTTGTGCAATTTGAAGACATTAGAAGAAATGCAATAGAAAACATAGAAGGCTATACTTTTTTACATCTAGATACAAATAATATTTTCTATAGGACACCTACATTGAATTTATATACCTATGTCAATGCAACTATGTAAATATGATACAAGTAATTAAGGTAACAAAAATAATATTCCTAGAATATGAGGACTATTCAAGGATCATATTCTAGTCCACTTCTAACCTATTCCAGGTCAGATCTACATGATAATATTATATCAACTAAGTATCATTATTCCCTACTTATTTCAATATATATTAATAGTTGTACTTTATTATTTTTATAAAAATTAGTTGTATAACTTTAGAATATTATTTATCTAAGTTTCTATTAATTTTCTTACTCATTATATTAGTTCACCATCATTGTGTAAAATCTAATATAATACCCCTTAACCCTAGATATCTCCATAACTAAATTTTGGGTTAAATACATATATAAAATATCAACCTACATTCATTTTCACCTATCAAATATTGATAACTCACAAGGAAATATACCAAAAATTAATAATTCAAGAATTAAAGTGAGTAAACCTACCCTATTCATCCTTATTTTTATATCATTCATAGGAGAATTATTTCCACATGTTTAAACCATTCAAATAATAGTTTATTAGCCATATTTTCCAAGTTACAAGCTAGGTCATTAAATGTATTTGATTATCACACAGTGTATCTTTGTGAACACATAACCTAATAAGCAAGGGAGAACTAAATAGGTTTGAGGCCTTATTTTAAGTATTGTCTATGTAGGTAGTGATGATTGACAATGGGTTCCTTCGGACAAATTGACACCATGAGCCTACTAACCCATTTTTCACATAGTCACTCTAAGGGTGTGAAAGCTAGGTTTTGATCATTTTACAAAGATAAATAACATATGTGTGTGACATAAATAAATCATAATAAATGTGACATAAAACCCATAAGGCTCTAGTTTATCACATCTAGATCTAGTTAGTATTTTTAGAAGACACTTATAGTAGGGTTAGACATTTACATCAAAAAAACTATCCAAATCTAACATAAGTGTTTGAGGACATATAAATAATATTCCCATGATATAAAAGATTTTCCAACATCATCTTCTATCCCACTTATAACCTATTCAATAGAAAACCTACATGAGCAAAATAAACCAACTAAGTATCATTTGATTCCATGTTTATTTTAATATATATCAATAGTTATACTTTACTTTTTTAGCAATCTCAGTTTTATAAAATCATAATACTATTTATTTGATTTTTCTATTATTGGGCATACTCATTAGGTTAGTTCACCATCCTTGTGTAAAAGCTAATCTAACATCCCTTTATCTTAGATAACTCATAAATAAAAAATTTAGGACTAAAATTTTTATGAACAAGGACCCTCTAAATTCTACTAATTGATGTTATAACTTAAATCATATGATCCAAGTCATTATCGATAACCAAAAACTTACATTTGATGACCCTCAAAAATATTTAGGGTCAAAACTTAATGACCATAAAAACCAAAAGATGTTAAGTGATCCCTTAAAAAATTATTCTTAGAAGAATTTGGAAGTGAAAATGGCATATAATGCACATCCCCCTCCACCAAATTATGCTCACCCATTATATGGGATTGTTGGTAATTATAAATAACATACACCTCTTATGGTTCAAAGGCCCTATATGAGTTTTTATGACCATGAGATTACTGATGATGACTCAGATCTTCATACATTATTTATTTGCTAATACCTTAATCAATAACCTATTCACAGTATTATGATTGATAACTATGGTAGTGAAAATGTTTGCACCATGACATTACTCAAACATTTTGGATACATACATGACAATTTTAACCCTTCAACCAAAGTGGATAGAACATTTAATGGGACCTCAAAACAAGTTCTTGGTGAGATTAACATATCTTTACAAGTCAGACCAACATATATGGTCACTACCTTGTTAGTTATACCATACACTAGATTATTTTATATGTTTTTGTGATGACCTTGGATACATAAACTCCATACAATACCTTCCACATTGCATGGATGCATCAAAAACATTCATACAAAAATAATAGTCACTATTCCTAGAATTACACATGAACATCCACTTGAACAAAAATAATCTATTCCAAGGTAACTAATTATCAAGCCTACTAAATTTAATCCTTTGTGAAAGGTAACCAACATGAAATTCCCTTACCTAGGTGGCCCATACTTGAGAGACCATTGCATAAGAGATACATAGTGGATTTTATGGAATCCTCGTCTACTACTATGTAACATAATCAGTTATATATAGAAATTAAACATGTTCCTATTATTTATACTTCAAATATACCAAAAAAATGATGGATTCCACAAACCCTTACTCCTATTACCTCTTCGAGACCCCACAATCTTATGATACATACATAGAGCTTTACAGAGCCTACAATGCCAAATATTACACATATACATTATCCTTGGTAATAACACCAATTAGTTATGCAATATATAGTGTTTAGATCAATTTAAAATGAAAATAAATTATATGGAATAATTGGCTAGACATTTCCTTAAACAAAATATTTAAAATAATAGAATATTCAAAAAATACTAAACATATTCAAAAAAATTAAAAATTCCAAAGTAATTTAGCATTTTTCTAGTTGTACTATTTCTTGTGCATATTTTTTTTATTCATGCTAGTAGATATCATGTCAAAATTTTCCTATAGACACATATGTTTCATGCTCTATTTAAGTTTGATATAAGTATACCTATATACATGATATTTGTACATACATATGTTAAGACTTCCATCCAATTATATCCTAAGTGCTTTGGGGGCATCTACTTCTTTGATCATGACACACATAGGTTAAATTATTAGATGATCACTTTCCATTATTATGTTTGAGCTTATTTATATTTACACATGCATATATCCATGATTATACCTTTTATAATGTATTTGACATGTTATGCACTTAACATGTTACACAAACTTATGTTTAGGAATTAGTATGATAGGTTCATGTTGGTTGCTTATATTTTTTGTACTTTACCATTTTGGCACTTCCTTGAGTGTGTTCCTTGTTTTCTATTATCTTGCATTGTATTTTTTGTTTGAGAATTTTAACATGTTCCATTGATCATGGCCTTCATACCTTTGTTTCCTTATTTATAAATTTAAATATGTTAATTTTTATTGTATGACATTTGAATATGTTATCATATGAATTTTAAAAATTTGACTAAGTCATGTGCCTTCAATTATGTGGAATTTGAACATGCCCATTACATGGGGTCTCCTTGGAACATTTATTTTTGTTTTTATTTAGAGTGCTCATATGTGTGTGATTGACTAATTGTTGAGATTTTACTAATAATTCATAGATGTTGTCATGATCTACATTATGCATCTTATGAATTTATGTAATTGCATACTACCTACCTCAATTCTATATCTACCTGGACATGTTAATCCTATATGCTACATGATCCATACATAGCTTATATAATTATCTCATCCTTTAGAGGTAATGTAACTACCATATTATATTTCCCATCACCTAAAATGGGGGAGGTGGTAGAGGGAATATCAATGGAGGCATGCCATAGATCCATGATTACACATTTTCAAAGTTTCATATTTCATTAGGGGCATGTCAAAATGGAATGACCTCCACACTTATTCAGTACTCAATATCTCTAGATTATAGTTGGGGCATGTTATAGAAACATGTTTTCAACATTTACACTAATTATTAGATTCTCCAAATTCATTAGGTGCGTTCCATATAAATATGTACTCCACACTTTCACTAATTTTAAATTCACCAGATTTCATAGTTATAATATTTATATACACTTTTTTGGTAGTATTATATACATTGGTATTGTTATTATTACTATATTTTAGATTTAGATATATATGATGTGCATATTCCATGCAAAATGCACCTAAAATTACAAAATAAAATCAATTTATAGATTTTAATTATTATTATGGATTATTATCACCCCAAGGATGGATTGTTATAGATTGTTATTGAGCCAATCTACTACACTAGTTTGTTTACCTTTAGAAGCTTGAGTTGATTAGATTATTCAAGCTTACAAAACTTATAAGTTAGATTTTATTAAATCTAATCTAAATTTACTAGACTTATAGATTGGATTTTATTAAATCATCCACCCTTGCCATATATATATATATATATATATATATATATATATATATATATATTATGATTCAATTAAATAACTCACACTCACCATATTATGCACATATCTAGGTTGCATGATTGACATGAAATAATCTCAATTACCATGTTGAAACTCACCCTTACACCAATATTTTTGGCATGTATCATCTAATATCTCTCTATATATACATTAATAATTTTATAATTATTCTAATCATAGATTTAATGCTTTATATTCAAGCCTCCTTTCAAATCAAATTGATAAAAGGAAATAAGGTTGCTTTAACACACGTGTTCTCCTAACTTTTCTCTTTCTACATTCAAGCTTTTAAAATTCTTTCAATTTTAGATTTCATACAAAAATAATTATATAATATAACATAATCTTGGTTTTAAGTTAGTCTCTAGTAAAGCCCTCAAGATAGGATCATGCAAAGACAAGGTGTCTTATATACATCGAAGTATGCATTTATTTCCATTAAATTAGAAATTTCATTACTATATTAAAGTGGGGGAAGGGGGAATGCAAATAATTAAATATTATTTATGTAGTACCTCAATCTTGTACAATTTTAAAATATCTATCATGGCTATATATTTCAATTATAGACATACCCACTGTCAAAAGTGTTCACTATCTCTTTATGCATAAATTGCTTATCTGTTAGTCTGACCATTATTATTTTAATGACCAGGCCTTCTACACTACAAAAATATCTTAACCTAATTATTATCCTTCATTTTTATTTATATACTTGTATCGATTTTTTAATTTCCTAAACATTTGTGTCTTAGATACACAACTACATCGATGTAATTGTCCTCTTTTCCTACAAAGTGTCCAATACCCAAAATTCATCTAATTTTCAAAGGAAACATATCCTAAAGGTTAGCCTCAGTGATTTCTAAAAGGGATTTGTACATATAAAATATTAACCCCCACTCATTCTTCACATAAAAAATACTAGGAACTCACAAGGCAATATACTAATAAGCACTCAATCAAGCATTCAAGTGATCAAACCTTCCATATTCATCCCTATTTATATATTATTCATAGGAACAATATTTCCATAGGTCTAAAGTATTTGAATATCATTTCATAATCCACATTTTTTATGTTACAATTTAGGTCATTGCATGTCTTTTCTTATCACATATTGCATTCTTATGCATACACAATCATCACTAGGAGATAACTACATAATTATTAGGCCATATTATAAGTATTAGATATCTAGGAAATTATTATTGATAAAGGGGTCCTTGGGTAATCTCATTATCATGAGCACACTAAATAATTTTTCCCATAGTCATTGCAAGGGTGAATAAGTATGGTTTGATCATTTGACAAAGAGTGACATCCTTTTCACATGATCTAAAGACATTAGAAGAAATGTGATAGAAAACATAGAAGGTTCTCGGTGGCCACATCTAGATCTAGTTAGTATTATGTATAAAACATATATGATAATGTTAGACACATATGTTGACACAACTATCTAGATCTAACTCAAGCATCTGAGGCCACAATAATACTATTCCTAGGATATAATTATTTTTCTAAGAACATCTTCAAGTCCACTTTTATCCTATTCCATATCATACCTATGAGAGGTAGTAAACTAGTTAAGTATCCTTTAATTCCAAGTTCATTGTAATATCTATCAATAATTATAATTTTATTTTTATAAATATCAATGGTATGAATTAAGAATACTATTTTTTTAAGTTTTCTATTAATTGGCATGCTCATTAGGTTACTTTACTATCATTGTGTAAAATCTAATTTAATATTCCTTAACCTAGATAACTCACATATCCAAAATTTAGGGTTGAAAATTTATACATAAACAAATTCATAGTAAAAAAATTCCATTAATTATATGTATTCATTTCTAATGATTAATGATTTAATTATAATAATAATTTTTTGAAGATTTAATCATTTCCTTGTTCTATTTTTATCAACTACTAGTTTCTCTTGAAAATACTAAATTTTGTATGTTGTCAAAGATGATTTTCAATGCATAATGGCTAATATCTATTTTTTTAATTTTTGTTTATTCCTTTTCCATCTAAATGAACATAATACATAAAATTCAAAAAAAAAAAATCAAACTAAAATCTTTTTTATCTTATTTAAATATATTTAACTATTTTTTTGTTCAATATCATAACCTTTCTATTACTTTATATTTTTAATTTGTTTATTTTTGTAGGATGCTATAATAGCTATGTTTAATTCCATATCAAATGCCAATTTTGATTGAAAATTTTAAATTTTGAATGTCACAAAAGAGGGTTTGCAATACAAAATGGGTAATATATATTTTTATGCCTTTTACATCTCAATGAACAAAATATAAAAAATTCAAAAAATGGTTTTAAAACAACTAAAACATTTATTTGTCTTTGTTTTTAGGATATGATTTTAATATATTTAACTATTTTGTTTCTTGAATATCATAATATTTATATGACTTTAAAACTTTAATACATTATTTTGTAGGACACTTAATAATTATATTGGATTTCATCATTGTTAGGCTTGCCACCTGAGATTTTTCTTTGAAATGAATTCATTATTAAAAAATATTTTTAGAGTGGGTGGCCACCGACTCTTAGTATATATTTCTCAGAATAAATCCATCCTAGAAAAATTCCTAATAAATCTCCCATAATTAATTCATTTTTAATATAAAACATGGGTTTGATAGTATTCACAATTATATCATAGGAAAGTTTTTAGGGTGGCTAGCCTCCTGCTCTTACTATATCTTTATCATAATTAATCCATCCTAGGAAAGCTTTTAGAGCTGGAAATTTCCTATTATAAGAGTGGGTGACCTCTTACTATATATTTATCAAAATGAATCCATCTTAGGAAATCTTTTGGTGTTGGCAAAAAACCACTCTTCATATATATTTATTAGAATGTATTGAATTTTAATATAAAGCCTGGTTATTATGTCTCCCATTACTTGTAATCCATTTCAAGCACCATTAAAATAGGAGGAATGGGATTATTTTCAATATCCTTGTAATGGTATCATTTGAAGTGGGTAGCCTCCCACTATAAAATATTTATTATGATGTATTCATTTATAATATATAGCTTAGTTGAGTATTAGAACAAATATGATAAGTGGACATTATTTTCAAGGCTTCAAATTTATATCCTTTGAAAAATATTAGAGTGGGTGGCTTCCCACTCTTAATATAGATTCATCATAATGAATACATCCTAAAAAAAAAATTAGAGTTGGTAATCAACCAATTTAAGAGTGGATTAACTTTTACTATATCTTTCTCATAACGAATCCATCCTATGAAATATTTTAGATTTAACAACTACCCCTTTTAATATATATTTTTTAGAATGAAATTATTTTTTAATATAAATCCTAGTTTTGGTACATAACTTATAATATATTTAAAACACTATGAAAATAGGATGAATATAATTGTTTTCACTATCTCTATAATGGTTCTCATTTGAAGTTGGTAGCTACCCACTCTAAAAGTTATCTTTACAGTGGATTTATTTAGACTATAAAACTTAGTTGAGTCTTATAAAAAACATTACAAGTGGCCCTTATTTGTAATTATTCACTTTTATATCCTAGGAAATCTCTTAGAGTGGGTATCCACCCACACAAAATATAGATTTATTAGAATCAATTCATTTTGAATATAAATCTTTATTATTAGGTCTCATAATAACTAAATTCAAAATAAATTGTAAATTATCCATTTAAAGCATAGGAAAAATATGATTGTTCTCATTATCTTTGAAATGTTTCTCATTTGAAATGGTTAATCACCCACTCTAAGATATTTTCTAGGTTGGAATAGTTTAGAATATAAAGCTTAGGTATTAGGAAGGTAGCATAAGTGGCCCTTGTTTAAACTATGCATCTACTCTAAATGTGAATCTTTGAAAATAAGTGCCACTTATCCTATCTCCACCAATACCTAAGATTTATATTTAAAAAATATTAATTTTAGGAAATCTCTAAGAGTGGGTGATTGCCCACTTCGAAAGAGAACCATTGTATGAATACTGAAATTATCTTAATTGCCTTATTTACACGATTCCTAAAATGGATAATTTACAATATATTTTTAATTTTGTTGTTTTGATACCTAAAAATGGTTGTGAAACTTTCCTCCATTCAAAAATAATTAATTTTAAATGTAAAATCTAGTTATTATGTCTATAAGTAGTGAAATTAAGCATAACTTATAATAAATTTCATATAGTGTGAAAATATGATGAAATTATAAGATTGTTTACAAGATCCTTGTAATGGTTATCATTTGAATTTATTTTCCACCCACTCTAAAATATTTATTACAATTTATTTATTTAGAATATAAATCTTAGGTATTAACATCTATACTTTTTCATTTAGAGTGGAAGCATAGTATAAATAGGTTGATTGATAATTATTTTCACTATGTGTGAAATGGATCACATTTGGAGTGGGTGCACATCCATTATAATTGAATTTTTATAATTAATTCATTTTTAACATAGATCTTATGTGTCATGTCTCAAAAATATTAATTTCAACATAACTTGTAATATATTTGAAGCATTGTATAAACTAGATCAATAGGATTTTATTACTGTCCCTATAGTTGTTCTCATTTAAATTGGGTGGCCACCCAAAATATTGATTTGTGGGTATTATTCATTATATATTATGTTCTTGGGTTGCTTAATAAGTTACCATGTTTTTTATTATTAAAAATTTGTCTGATTCTATAACTAATCACATAATTATTGGATAATTCACCTTCTAATGTAACTATCAGGCTCTACAACTACTCAAGGAGTGACCAAAATGTATGTTTAGGATGTCATAAAAGAATTAATAAAACATGAAACATTAAAACTAATAAATCATTTAGAAACATAATATTACTTATATATTAAAACATTAACAACCATTCAAATATGATTATTTTTTATCTAAGAGAATCTTAATAAGACTAGTCATGAAGAAGGCCTTAAAGAGATATATCAGGATGTAAGACCCAAATCAACATACAAGTAAATAAATTAAAAACTATAAAGATTATAAATATTCAACAATATTTTAAAAACAAAATTATCCATTTGAAAAAACCAAGACATATATACAATTGAATATTGAATCTTTGACAAGATTAGAAAACAAAATTCCTTAGTTTAACAAACATGGCAGTCCTTTGAGTTTGATCATGATTCTTTGTCGAGACCTTATAGCCAATTTCATTTCATATATTGAAATATATCACCTTGGAGGTTAGGTTCCATGTTGTGCATTGGTATATATATATATATATATATATATATATATAAAATTTTAGACATGTTATTCCTTTGAGTTTACATTTCTATGAAAACTTCTATTAAAGAGGTTAAAAAGTGTAAATACACTATTATTAAACATGAAGGATTCATTTTCCTTATTCACAAATATTTTAAAGTAATGAATCAGATCTCCCTTGAGCTACCTAAACCTTATAGATAAAGATGAAGTTAAGAAAGTTTAGATGGTTTGAATAAAGTATCCAAGTAGCAATCTTCCTACTAAATACAAATAATAAAACACTACCAAAAACATTCATAAATAACAAGGGGCTAGTATTAAGAATATTATAATAACTTCTACCAAATTTTATTTAGTGGATTATCAGAAGGATAATAACCTAGGTAAAGATAGATCATTGACTAGGTAGTTCATTTTAGTAAATGATGCCACATAAGATAAGGAGAAGACTAATACCCAAAATATGACTAAAATGGATAAAATCAAGATCCATATTGACAAAGATAACAAGGGTAAGAGGAAACTTGGGTACAACCCTAAGGAGATAGAGTTGGAATAACCAAGAATCCAATCATATGACCCAAATGAAAATTTTAATCTCATGGTTGATTCCTTAAAAGGTAAACCAAAAATGGTCAAAATTGAATAAGAATTGGATCTTCAAAAATTAGTTATGAGGTAGTTCATTAGGGAGTTTTTTGAGCTCAAAGTCAAAGTGAAAATTATTCAATAAGATAATGAAATATTGAGTCATAAGGATACTAATAATGATTGTAGTGCCCAAATTCAAAGAGTCAGAGATAGGGTTGGTGCCCTAGAATGTGAAAATGACAAGATTAAAAATAATATTAGATACTTGGTCAACTGTATTAAGGCAAGCATGCATAAATTAATTCAAAATTTGGATAACTTAAGGTCTCACATGGGAAGGCTTATCGATATGAAGGGATCTTCAAAGGTTAAGGGCTAGAATCTTAAATGAAGTGAATGTTCTAAAGACATATACAAGTAAAATATGATTTATTGGATTGACTCAAACGTGAAATGCATGAAATGATTTTAGAAGGATGTCATAGGGAGCTTGGACATTTAGAGTGTCTTTATTTATTTTCTAGATTTATTTTGTCTTTGGTGTTACTTAATATATTCTCAAGTTGTCTATTGGTTTTTTATAGCTATTATTTTTGCTATTTTTTTAAATTTCTCATTGGGACCTGGTGAGTCCTCTCATTATAATTTGTGTCTATTCTTCTTGTAGGGATTGGGGTCCTTATTCAAAAAATCCACCTTTAACCTTAATAAAAAAACTTGGTAGTCCTTTCTACATGATTCAATCAAATATTTATGCTTATAATAACAAAAAAATGTTAAAATTGTAGCACTTCACTTATAAATAGTGATTGTAGATTGAATATAAAATGAGAGTGATGGTAACTATTTTATCACTTCCTTTATCCATTTTCCTACAAAAAACTACCACCTTTGACTACTAATCTATTGATAATAGCATCAAAATATAACATGTCTTCAAATTATGAATGCATTTAATCCAAGTTTTATTTATGTAATTCCATATTGTTCAAACAAACATTATTACTCAATCATAAATAATATAAAATTTTGAACCAAAGGTGGTCAAATCCTAGTGTGTATCCTTAAATTTAGCATGTTATTCAACTTCATCATTTTTTATTCGTCTTTGATGGTAATTCAAAGTTTTTAATGCTTAATAGGCCATACCAAGGTTTATTATTTTAGGGTTGAAATATTATATTAATAAATACTATAATAGTAACCATTGACCAAGACAAAGACTGAGAACCAAGTGATATCATAAATGATAATGTGACAAACACATCATCAAATTAATAATATGTCTAGAGTGGAGGATGAATTCCTTTTATGGATGAAAATAATCCGATGTTAACATATAAGAAATAAGGAGGTGAGGAAGTGGATTAGGTATAAAATTAGTTGACACTAATTTTGGGCTTGATTTATGTGTACCTAACAATAAACCTTTAGACTTTATGTTTTCTTAGGAAATGATCAAAATATATAGCTAATTAAGAAGGCATCAAAAATTTTAGATGCTCGAGCATCTTTTAGAATCCATAACTGCTTTAGATTTGATCAATTGAATATTCAGGATTTGAAAAGAGTAGAAACTAGAGCTAATTGATTAAACAATATTAATATAGTCTATTTGATGATATAATTGACTTTAAAAACCACATTAAATTGATAGTCTCAAGCACCTTATTTTTCTATTCCTTATAATTGATTTTATGTACATATGGTATAATTTCATCAAAATAAAAATGAATTTACTAAGAAACTTTGGAAACATCTTTTTATTGGTGCATATGATTTTAAAATGGCCAAGTTGTTGTAATGTAAATATACAAATATGTAAAAAAACAAAAATCTCCTATTATATGACCATAAAATGAAATTTGTATTTGGAATAATTTTAAATTGAGTTCATGCATATTGTACTTTTCTATTCTATGAAATCATAACATTATAAGAAACCACATTACACACTTGAAATTTTTCAAAAGTATTAAAGGGAATGTTATTATAACATTGGTGTATGAAATTATTTATTTCAAACACCAATATGTAACTACAGTAAAATAGTCAAGATTTGACAATTGTAATAAACTAAATTCCATGATTCAACCAATCTAGCAATCATTATTTTCTACTTCAATCAAAGATTTAAGCTTGGAAGAATAACATAAATTTAAAATTATAGGGCTTCACTTCTATAGAGTGCTTATAAGTCAGATAATAAATGAGAGTGATAATAACCATTTAAAATATTTATTCTATATGCAAGCCTCACATTCAACCTCATATTCAATGTAATTGGTTCACTTTACTCCATTGTCTTACACTTTGCCACCAAATTTTGCATTCCATAAATATTTAATAAGTTGACAAGGTCTTACAGTATGTTATCTACCATAATAGAGATTTTACAAAAGAAAAGTAGGTTAGTTTAAAAATTTCTTAGTAATACCACTAATTTTATCCATTTTATTCAAAAAAATGCCTACCTTAAATCATTAAGCAAGGACAAGCTCATTTAATATGAAATGACCATAATCTATTGAGCATAACAACTAAATTTAACATTATTTGATGTATGAATATATTCAAGATGAGTCATATGTATGTAAATATATATTATTTTAATGAATATTATTACCCAAGCATAAATAATGTAAACTTTGAACCAAAGGTAGTTGAACCTTAAATGTATCCTTAACTTTATAAGCTTATTAAACTTTTCAAATTATTCTTCATGTTAAATGGTAATAAATTTTTTAATGCTTAATATTCCTTATAAATCAATAATATTATAGAAAGGGAGAATATAAATCTTATAGGAGATATTATATCAAAAAAACATTTACAAAGAGATAAAACTCCATGATACACAATAAATGAGACCAAAAATAGCTTATAGAAAGGATGGAACAAGGGGCACATCCCAAGACCATACTAGGTGAGAGAAAAAATATCAAAGGAAAACACCATAGATAAACTTAGATGAGATCTTGAATCTAGTAAATAAAAATGACATAAAATGAATCAACTTCCTCTACATCAATAAAAAATTCCCTAATGGGACCAACATAAACTACCACATCCAATTTTATAAGCACTACAACTTTAACATATTCAATAGGAACATTACATCAAACTAATGTCACTAGAGTCTCCCTAGCTAAATTTACCACCTATACATCACACGATTCACTTGACACTACTCTAAAGAGATGGATACCACTAGCTTTAAAAATAAAAGCATGATTACATACAAATAAAGAATTCTAAGAGGAGGATCACCATGAAAACTACGTCCACTTTTCAATCTGTGACCCTAGCCACACATTGATAATTATAAATTCTTTAATAGTTCTTTCTATTAGTTATATTAGGCATAAGACCTACCCATGAACCTTACCATGAAAACCTAAAGGAAACCCTAAAATGTTGGCTTCATCCATCTCTTTTTTAAAGAAAGGAAAACAAGAAAGAAATGTTATTGCAGTGACCACTTCCAACTGATTATACCACTAGAATTGAGATTATAATGAGATTAGAGGGTATTTGATAACATGTTAATATATAAAATTAAATAAACCCCTTGATTGACATTATCCTAATTTATGAATAACTCAATACACTTCAAATAATCCATAGGCGAGTTGAATATGGACTCTAACTATCTAAAAAACTTTAAAGGGACCAACCCCGTACACTCAAATCTATATAAAGGAAGGAGGATAAATTAAATAGGCTCTGGAGTAGCTAGATTAATATAAATCTTACTACTAAATTCAAAATGAAAAAAAAATTATGTTTCAAAGACCATATCCTTATCCTCAATGTATTTGATTAAGTTACTAGTGAAGATAGAGGATAAATCAAAGTTAAACTTGCTATATAAATTAAGATGAACATATTAAACACCCATCATGATCCAAATGACATCAAATATTTTTTCTTTGGGCATCTAAAAGACCTTATTAAATATATTCATTATGATAGATCCCTAGAAAGCCATTCCATTTTGGTCACCTTTAGAAAGAATAGAAACTCATAAACCACTAAATTCTATGAAAAATCCAATAAGACTAAAGAGGACGAGAACAAATAACCTTACAAATTGGTGAAATATTTAAGGGAAGAGAAACAATGGTGAAAGAGAAGGTAGAAGTGATAAAATGAGAAGACACACACCATATGTTGCATATTACTTAGTATAATTAATATTAATCATTATAAATACTCATGTCAAAATTAAATTGTAATAGGATAATATTGTCATAATTTTAATCATTATAAATAATATATTAACCATAAATAATATATTATATTGCATAAATAATTTGATAATTAAGTCATAATTAATTTGTAGCCATTATAAATAATATATTAATCCACATAAATAATTGGATAATCATGTGAAAATTAAATTATAATCATTGTAATTTGAGTGAAGGATCTCATTTAACTTTTTTATAATATTAAATTTAAATAAATATGGCATTGAAAAAATCCTCTTTAACCATTATATGCATGAATTTAAAATATTTAAATTAGATGTTTAATTTGAAATTACTTTTAATTATCTTAAATCTTATATCACACTATTAAATTACATGTTAGTAAATTTCATTGATTCAGGTTAGGATGTTGTGGCCACTTATAACTATTATTTAATAACATATAAGTAACTATAAAATTTAATGAATAAAAAATATAGAAATACACTCATTCATGGATATTTCTAAGGCACAAAGTCACATGAAAATATAATTGTAATAATTTGTGGATGAGATAATTTTTTTTATTCATTTATATAAAATAGAACATGAAATAACATAAATTAATATGACTCATAGGAAATTATTAATAATACATGAGTTTATATTATATTTAAAATTTCATCCCCTATTTGAAAAGGGAAAATACATGAAAGTCTTAAATGACTAATGTCATACTAGAAGCAGTTCATAAAAGTTTTAACATACAAATTTTAATACAAGTTTATAAAATGTAAAGGAATAATAGTCTTCAATAAAATTCAATTAGAATTATCACTAGTATTAGAGTTATAGTTTCATGCGGACTAGACTACGTTTATATATTGGGAGTTGGTTGATTCCTAGAAGTTTATTGTTGACTAGAGGTTACTTACTAAGGTAGTGTTGAGACCTATTAATAATGTGTCTACATGCACTATATTTTTATTTAATTAGGTAAAAAACTTGGTTTTATAATTATACAAGCACCATAAAAGTGTTATACAAAAGAGTAGAAGGCCTCAAAGGCCTAAATATTAAAAAAAAACAAAAAAAAAACAAAAAAAACAAGCTAAATAACCCCTTAGGTAGTGAAAAAACACAACAAAAAATAGATCAAGAGGGGGAACCCTCTGATGGTTCTTTTTAATATTTATTTAGATTATTAGGTGCATCCCACTTGTTCTTGTAAGCATTTTCCCTCATCCTATTATTGGCCCCTTCAGGATCATCTTGTGGGAGGATCATACACAACCTTTTATATCCACATACTTGCAAAGGGGATTTCTTGATTGGGGTCATGATGGGGATATTAGGTGGGGGGTCTCCATCAAATTTAGTGGATACATAATAGGATTCTATTTCACCTTGTTAGAATAGATGAAATATTGGATAGTCATGTTAGTTTTCCTATATAAGGCATTCCATTATTGAATGAGACTAGCTAGGTTCAATTGTACTTCCTACAACTTGTTTTTGAACATATTAGACTACTCTTCATTGTTTTTCATTTATTTATAAAGGATAAGTTTAACCTTATTGGTGACATCCATAGAGTTTCCCTCATCCAAAATAACCAAATTGGGCTTAGGGATAAATAACTTAGTAGGAGGTCATCATCAGGGGTTTTGGACATGCTAGCTTGGGGGTAATGGCAGAAGGGTGGTAGGATCCCAATGTATGATCCTCCTCCAAGGAGTCCTCCTCAACTAAGTACCCCCTATGGGGACATCCTTAAATTTAAAGGTTTGAACATGTTTTTCCAATATCAGTATAATTCCTTGATAAAATATAGCATTAGATTCATTAACCTAGTGGGTAAGAGTTATGCATTCTAAAGACTTTAAGAGGTAAAATAGGAGACTAATATTATATCCCTAGAAATTGTTTAATAATAAAAAGTGGTGGGATAAAATTAAAGTATACCTACCCTCAAGATTTAGGTATCTCATCACCTAAAGGCAAACCTCAAGCCATTGTCATAGGAGATCAGCTCAAGGGAAACCCTTCTTATCCATTTTGATGAAATCATTTGTGTAGAAGAAATATTGGAGGTGTTACTAATTTTTAATCTAATATTTGTAATAATTTTCCCCTTCATATGTCATTTCCATGGGTTTACCTATAAATTCATTCATGAATTCAATATTAATTCTCCACATCTCCACCAATCATTTATTCCAACCAACAAAAAAAATCCCTTATAGCATTAACTCCATGCTCAGTAATACTCAACATTAGTTCCATGAGTCTACCCTACCTTAAATTTTTATAGACTTTATTTAATCCCCACACATTAAAATAGGAGTTTGGTTCTAACTTATCCATGTCTCCCCCCATTATATCTATGTTAGTGGACCCGAGGAGGATGTTTAGGAGGTTTTGGAACAACTTGGTTTTAACAGACCAAAAAAAACTTGGAAAGCATGTTGGATCCCTCCTTAGGTAATAAATCCACCTCACTTTTTCATTATTTTTGAAACCCATCCCTTGATGAGATATTTTCATGCATGTGTTAGCTTGATTACCATCCTATCTTGTTGTACTTTCATTTCATATAGATGATTGAATGCTTTTGGTAATGTGGCCTCTACATGCACTATATTCATTATTAGTCATTAAAATAGATATAATTGGTAGTATAAATAAGGTCTTCATGTTATTTATCAATGTTTCATGCACTACCATTTGAAATTATATAATTTGATATAATTAAGACACTCTTTTAATGTTTTCCTTTGCATAAGACACCATTAACACCACTTTTAAGTTGCCTCCATCATTACATTCAAAAAATTTGTGTTTGAAATACCATTTGCATTAGACAAAATGTGAAATAAACATTTCATGCCAAATAATCTTCCCATACTATAATTCATTTAAAAACTATATAATATTATCTTTCTTTACTTTAATTTATCTCCCTACATTGATCATTTATTTATCCCAAACTAATAATTATTCACTCATCATACTCATAAAGATTTGGGCTAAGCCTACATCTTCAATTATCATGATGTTTAAATCTAGACACAAATATTATTTAATCCCTTTGGTCAAAGCCCTTACCCTAGCCTTAACTTAAACAATTATTTTAAAGTATGTCTTAGCTTTATGTATCAAGGAATTTACTTTTTTTTACCATAAAATCTCTATACCAACAAATTAAAATGTGACATAAATGCTTAATCTACCTTCTTTATAAGTCCTTGAGGCATAAATGCTTTGGTCTGATTTTTGAGTCTCTTAAGTTCCTACTCCATTCCCTTCAACCTACTAGTGTAGATACTAAAATCTGGTTTATATAACATCTTAGTCTTGTATACTTGAAAAATTCCTATCAAGATTCTACCCTTCAATTCTATACATTCCTTATTCCAAAAGGCTCACACTCACCATTTCATTATGCCTAAATGTTTATATTATGGTTTGAACATATCATTTATGATTACTCATATCTCCTACACTATACAAATATCTTAAATATTATATATAATTATTTATTTTTTAGATCCTCAGTATATTCCTAGCCTATCAAACACTTGTGTCCCACATAGGGACACTTTCATCAACGTAAGTGTATAAATTAATATGAAGCATCCAAACCTTAAAAGTCATATAATTTTAAAATATTTTTAATCCTATGGGTTGGTCCATTTGTCTTATTGAACCCTACCATGAGTTATTTTAAAAAAGTGTGGTATAAATACAAATCTAAGCGTACTAATTATTTCTCTAGCAAATACCAAGAAAACACCTATTCAAGCTCACTCAATCAATTGCACAACTATTTTATACTACCATATTTTTATTGATTTTCATATCAATCATAGGATCAATAATAGAACATGTCTAAAACACTCAAATAACATCTCATGATCAATATTTGTCAGTTTAGAAGGTAGATCATTGCATACCCTTGTATATAATATATTCCACCCTTATGTACACACAAGCCACCATATAGGGGAGGACTAAATATGTATGAGGCCCTCCTTAGAGTATTGGCTATGTATAAATCATTCATTTATATAAGGTTACTTAAGGTTAGATTGACACCATGATCTCATTAACCCATTTTTTCCAAGTTATAGTATACACACAAATATCACATGCTAAATTATGCATTCACCTTTTTGAGGTTATGTCAAGATAATTAACATAATAGATGGGTGATGAGTAGAACTATGGATTGGGATAAATATTATGTAGAAAATGATTTAATAATATGAGAGGTAAAGAGTTGTTCTGGTGAAACTAGAACACCTCTACAATGTCATGTTACTCATGAAGATCATTTAATTTAGTGGGAAAAAAGCTCCAAGGTCCTTTAGTGTCTGAGATAACAAGGTGGTAAAAATATTAATTAATACTATGACTGGTAAAATGGGAATGGTTGGGTTGAATTAATTAATGGGTGAGATAAACTCTATCAAGTTTACTATGACCAATAAATGACATACATAAGGTGAATACTATATGATGAAACTAGACCTAAAGAAAAGAAAAGGGGGTGAAGGTAAAGATCTAGGCTTGAGTCATATTATGTTGATGACCTTAGTTTTTTGGGATTAAAATAATTGGTGGATCGAGAATTTTCTCTTTCTGCTCTAGGTAACTAAGAGCATTGATGATGAGGTGGGGAATGGGTGTATTAATGGAAAATGTCAAGTCTCAATTTGATACTAATGAAGGATTGTGTGTTGATTATGGGATCAGATGCTTTGAACCTAAGGAAAATAACTTCTTTGAAAATACCAAGTGTCTTAGAAAGTGTCATCTAAATGAGATAAGGAAAAGTATAACTATATGATCTTGTCTTGTAAATGTTTTTTGAAAGGAATTTTTGTAATATTTAAGAAAGGTTTTAAAATACGTGTTCTTAGATTAATAGGGATTTGGAAATTTGATTATTTTAGGGAATATTTGCCTTTAATGAAAGCTAGTTACTCAATAAAAATAAATAACTAAAAGTAGATAATAGTAATGAAATAAAATTGAAATTAAATAATGCTTATTTTTGACATTTCAACTCAATTTTTCAATACATGCAAAAAAGGGAAACAAAATATACTTTAATAATGTAAGTGTTGATTTTAATTTTCATAGCTATAAGCTAAATGCAATTGTTTTCATTATTTTTTGAATTATATATATATATATATATATATGAATCTATTATAAAACCTATGTTTTAACTAACATGAAAATAACTCAAAAGAATATTTGGATCTTAAATATAAATTAATACTAAACATATAATATTTATTTTGCATGTGCAAGATAAAACAAGTTTTAGTGTTTCTAAATGAGTGCACACTAGTTTGAATGATTTGTTTTAAATGAAAGTGGGTACGTGGATTTTAATTTTCTAAATTATAAATCTAAAATTAACATTTATAATTTACTTAAACAAATAAAATTAGAATCAAAGCAACACATATTGATTATCTAATTTATTTTTTATTTTTTAATTTGCTTGTGTATGAGTTTGTGAAAAAAAGATCATGAATTATAACTAAAAGTTGACTATGGTTAAAGTTGAAAGTGTTTTATTTATTTTTCTAATTTTTTACTAGGGTTTATAGTAAAAACTAAATTCTTAGAGAGAAATTTATTGAATGGCTATAATAAAATGAAAAAACTAACTAATATTTTATTACAAAGATGGGAGAGAAGAATATTTGTTCCTATTAAATTTAATTTTTTTAACATAAATATTTAAACTAATCCAAAAAATGGAAATAATCTAATCTAGTCTACTGAGAAAAATAAATAAATCTAAACTAGAAACACCCAACCTGATCAAGGTGTAGATCAACTAAAAGTGAATTAAGAATATGTTATGTGGTCCTTGGCATGATATATACTTTACTTATAAATCATTGAAGGAAATATATAATAGATAGGATGTTTAAATTATAGTATAAAAATGGAGATAAAGAGAGATACACAACTCTAAATAAATAAAAACTAACTATGGCTAGTTAAAAACACCATTTATAAAGATTTGGTTGTAGAATTAATGACTCTCCTTACTTTCAATTACGTAGTTGACATGAAAAGTGATAAAATAAAATATTTAAAGTAATGGTAAGTAGGTTGTGTCCATATAAAGCTTAAAAAATATATGATCTATTACAAAATCTAGGATCCAAAATCAAGCCAAAATTGGCTTATTTTTATAAGAGAAATAGAGACTGCATGGAGTTTAATTGAGCTGAAATAAGAGTAGAACTTAAGAGATAGTCAAAATAATTGAAAAAAAAGAGGTAATGAGCTAGGCGATCATGAAAGTAAACACAAGGTATAAATATTAGGAAAATGTGCCAATAAGCACGCAAAACACATCAAAATTAGAGTCTCATAAACTAAATTTGGAAGAGAGGGAGAATGTGGTAAAATTGCCCCTTTCTATAGGGACAAATATGTAACCATCGACTCTTGTGATGAAACCACCCTATGCAATTATAACACCACCACATATTAATATGAAACCACCCTATTGAGAATGGTTCTATTAGGGTAGTTTATAGAAATGTAAGTGTAAATCCATGTAATATTTCCATGATGGTCCGTAATGGTTCCATCCTAGAGAATCATGGTTCACTCCCTAAATGAACATTTTTTACAAACCAAAAAAAGAGTTAAAAAGGCCAAAAAATGGGGATTTTGAGTATCCTAGGAGAGATAAATGGAGGTAAATTGAGGAGGGTGTTAAAGAGAACCCATTTTGAGAATACATTAGGAGCTCAATGCATCATCATTAGACATCAAACTGGAATGTCATAACATGAAAATTGGATTAATTATCATGAATTGATGAGGGTTTGGTCCTAAGAAGTGACATGCATATATGGAAATATGGGGTTATAACTACCCACCTTACTTACCTTAGTGGCACAACAAAGATAACCAAAATTTTATGCAACCTATAGACAAAATATGAGAATTATGTAAAATTTGAATGAAAAAGAAAAAATGTATAATTTAATCAAAAAATGGATTACATTATGTAGAATACATGTAGGTAATGTCATACTACATAAACCATCCCATTGAGGGACTGAATTTGGCACCACGTCATCATGTACGTACAAAACCACAAAACATGCTACAAAGGATAAAATTGCCACTAAAACATTTATTTTTAAACATGAATCAATAAATGTATAAATAAAATGACTTGTGAACATGAAAATATACATTGAATTCAAAATAATCCAAAATTAGAAATCTTATAAACTAAAATGGCTATTTTGGTGCTTATTATATTAAAAAACTTACTAAAAACAAATTAATTTGTGCCAATTAATTTGAGATATTTTTAGCTCTAGACTGTCTACTAGTGGGAGGTGGATATAGATAGGAAAAAATAGGTTTTTCTACATTTTTATATTTTTCCCCCAATTTTGTAATTTTATTCAAGATATACTATGTAGTGAAGTTTGAAATTTTTAGTGTCAAAATATTTTGGGAGGGAGATTAGGAATATGTTAAAATTTAGGTAGTTTAGATGATTTATTGAAAAATAATTGAGGATTTTGAGATGATGTGACTAGATAATATTACCTCAATTTAGGAATAAAATAATCAGTTTTCATAGACCAATGATTGTGTAACTACTATAATAGAACCATAACCATTACATTATGTAGGTTGTGAAGTGCAACCAATACTAGACAATGGTTTCATTATCATCAATGGTGTTTACATAACCACCTAAGGTTATTAATTAACTAACCTAAATTAGTTACATAACCACCATAGGGTGGCTATTCAACCTTTTCCTATAGATAGGGGATGTTATGTTCCTTGGAATTAGGAGGAAAATTTACATTTTTGGATGAAAATTGATGTTTTTAGTGGACTTGGGATATTTTCTTGCTTCAAAAATATTATATCAAATAGAGTAGATTATGGGAGTAGGATTAGATCCTTTAAATTATGGTGTTTCTAATGACAAATGAGATGGTCATTCTTAATCAACTAAGATTCTATTAGTGGCATAGGAGTGGATCATCCCTAACTCAATCAAGTTATTATTTGACCTACTCACCTACTAGGACCCTGACTATAATAATTTCATGTTACCTCAAGACCTTTGAGAGTGGACCATCACTCTTATGGATGTATAAAATAGAATATGTATATTGATGATAAGTTAGTTGGTGCCCATCTGTGTGGCAATAAGTACAATTGAGGTAGTAAACTAGGCTATCCACTTTAGATATGTGGGCACAACCGACATGGGTGCAAAGTGTGGAGTGAATATTTTAAGATTGAGGGATCATAGATCCCAAATATTTAGAAGGTTATCATAGTTATCCTTTATTCCTAGTTTGTGGGGGAAAAGGGTTAAAATAAGTTGTTATATAGCTGGTGCCCAATCACTTAGTGTATAGAAGAGAGGGGAGATTAGGTTTATTAGAGCTAAGAGTTCTTAGATCAGACCTATATATATTAGTAACATGTGACTAGATTAGGAGTGATCTCCATGAGTCACCCCATGCTATTGATGATTTGGTTTTATGAGAGGATGTTCCATTACCACAAGAGTGTAGCTATCATGTATGTAGGGGCCATTCAGGCCTTAAGATAGAAAAAACATAACACCTTTTCATGCTTTACCTAGAGCCATTGGTACTATTAAAATAATAGATTTTATAACCCTACCCTATTAGGTATTTATTTAATAGTGGGACTAGAATCCTAATTATATCATGGTGGTATATGAGACAATATACTACATGTTGAGGTACACCTAGTGGATAGGGTGAATAAATAGTTACGAATGTTATACATGGGGAAAAAATTACCATTAGTTGTATATAGAGGCATGTGAGAGGCACAAGTAGGGATAATGAGGTGATTTCGATGGGATTTTCATAGTGGGGACAATCCTTGATAGGGAAGCATTAGGTAATCCCAATGCCACCACCATTATAGTAGGACCCTAGTGAGTAGGATCTAAAATAGAAATAGTATAAATATGTGGGCAAAGATAGTGAGGCCCCTTGGTATATTTAGCTATATGAGGACCTTAATGAGGAGGATGATAAAGTTGCATATTATTAATTTTATCTATATTGACATGAGGATGACCTAGGTAAATTATTAATTTATGTATTTTATCTTATTAATTGATATTTCACTTTTACTCTTGATTACTTAGTTAATTTAGTAATTTGATCTTTATGTACATCTATATATGACATTAATCCTCTACTATGTGACTAAAATTACCTTTCCAAGATGGAGGACCATGATCACATACACCTTACTCAATAATTTTTAGTAGGGGTAGATATGACCATAGATGAATTACTAGTAGATCCCAAGTTGTCTACTAGGATAGTCTACCATACTAATGTATTTGTTATATCCTACTAGGTTTTTGTGATGTTGAATAGGTTGATAGTAGATAAAAATAATCTTGGGGTAATATACTAGAGAGAAGAGGCCTTGGTAGACATGATGGTATATGGTGGACGTTGATCTTCTTCTAGCTAATGGATATGATGCATGGACTCACACAAAGGCACCATCAATAGGAGAGATAAATGCCCTAGGGATAAAGAGAGTTTCCTAGAATGATAATAGAATGAAACATAATAATATCCATATATCTTATCACTTTTTTACATCAAGACCCTCCTAGAGGATGAGATTGGTATGTTGAGTTATTTTACCTATCAATATATCATACACCCTTATTTTTATTTTTATTTTTGATATCTTGAGACACGTTGGCTCTCTAAGAAGGTGAATTTATTAGATACTTATATTATTAAAACTTGATATCTATTATGACATATATAAAAATATATTTTTTTAACTTATAGTGAATCATCATTATATTTTATGGGTTTTCAATTTCCATGTTTGATTCTCATTTTATGCACTTTAGATTACTAGACATGTGATGATATACCATGTATCTTTATGTTTTTGTTAAAATGATATGGATAATGCTTATATCTATGAAAAACATGTATATAGATCATGTAATATGATGAACATGTATGGAGTTATGAATTCACTAATATTTATTTTTTAGGTGATGACGTAATTATTTTGCTACACATAACACATGACTTATAATTTATAGTATGGGAAATTAAATGATAAAATGTGAAATCCATGAATCAAAATTTTTTAAGAAAAATAAAATAACCTAATCCTTATGAGCAAACGAGGTGAAATGTACTTCTTTATAGGATTAAAAAATACTTTGTTGGATTCATCTAAGGATGACTAGACCTAATAGAATCAATGAGTGGGATAAATACACATATTTCATCATAGGCATATAAACAAGTTTTTTGAAAAAAAAATTTACTTAGATTTTTTTTTATTTAATATTTATTTTACATTTGATTTTATTTATCACCCCATACACTTGGTCTCATGTGAATATGAAGACACATGGGCTCATCACCAAAGGCTATATGTAGGTGAGTAAGGGCACTTTTCCATAGTTATAACCCCATGGAACTATTAATATATGAGGAATCAACATAAAATTTTAAAAATGGTAAGATATGTGGGAATTAGTTTTAATGTTTCATAAGCTTTTAATAAGAGTGTATTTTTGTTTCCTAGGCCTTTATCCCAAGATCTTGGCCCCATACAACTAGTAAGATGTAAGGGCTCATCACCAAAGAACAAGATACGTGAGTAAAGTTACGTATTTTTATAATGTTAATTTTCTAATTTATAAGGCACCATAAGAGGGGAATATATCATGGACAAACCTATATAATACACTATAGGCTTGCGTTTCTCAAGTTTTTCAAGAAGATATAGGGAAAATAAGTTTACTCTACTCATAAGAAAAGAACTAGTATAATGATGAATTTTAAATATTTTTTGTACATGATAAGAGGTTAATGTGAATATGGAATGTCATGAAATGTTGCATCTTATAAATTACATGATATATGAACTAAAACTCAAGTAATCACCAAAAATGACATCTGATATGCAAATGAACACACAAACAATGAAAATATAATGTGTGATGAAAATGAGATATGAAATAAATAAATATATAAACACTTAAGGTGAAAATAGTTCACATATTCACTAAAATCATTTACCTCCAAAGTGCATAATCGATAGGATCTATTATTGAAATCTTTAGTCACTAGGTAAGTGCCTAACAAGTCAGGTTCAAACTTTTAATGTTATCCCTTATTTTTGTCAATACAGATATTGAGTCTAAAGACAAGGTATCCTACATATATGAAGTGATCATGGACATTTTTATTATATAGTATACCCATGTGATTTACATAAGATCTGTGTTTATTTGTATAAGCTAGTCATCCTTATTCTAAAGTTTCAAGTTCTACTAGACATGCATTCTTATACTCCTTATGGTTGATTAGTCCTTAGATTAAAATGTGAAGGTTATGTATCTTGACCTCAAGAGGTAAAATATATTCAAGTAAAAACATGATATAATAATGGGTTCCCATATGTTAATTTTAATGTTGGTTCTATAAGCCCAAAGTGTTAGATAAATTTGTAAATGCCAATCTCATTTGGAATATTTGACTATCTTGATCAAGCTCAACTTTAAGGTTTTATTAGTGGATTTGGATTGCTCACTATATTTTAGACAACATAATTAGGTTGTGTGATGTGATATGGATTATTTATCACATACTTAACTTACCTTAGGGTTTTTAAAGGGGTATCCATTATCTATTATGATGATTTGTGGAACCTAAAATCAACAAACTATCTAGTTAAAAAGAAAAAAACTGATGACTAAACCAATAATAGTTATAATAGATATTGCTTACCCCCACTTAGTGAAATATTTAATGGTTGTGATAATGAAGTGGTGACCATATTTATAATTAGGATAACGCTTATTTAATAGATCTAGACCCCAAGTGGAAAAGGACCAAGGCATAATAGTGGGTTATAGAGCCTGGAGAGGAATGTGGATCTCATGAGAGAAGTGTTGGCACTTATCCAATTTTATAAGATATTTTATAGAATTATGTTCAAGAGTGGACCATAAGTATCCCATTATATGTAACTTATTTATTTATCTATAAAATTAATAACCTTTTGATTCATGGATTTTTAAAGTTTTTAATTGATTAACTAGTATTTGATTAAGGTTTATTTCATATGATGATTATGGGATAGTTATATGTTACTTAATTTAAATGATTTATTAGCTATGGAATTATGTTTACTTTTATATTATGTAAATTATGATCATATGTATCAGTTTATACAACAATATTTTATGGATATACTTGTGTTTTTTACAAACTACCTTCATTGTTGTGAGGTGGATGTAGGATAGGTCCATCCCTTAGAGTATGATGAAGGGAAGGAATAATCAGAGAGGGTGGTGTAGATGGAGACATTGGGAGATGAAAAATAAAAATACTAGAAACACAGACACCATAATATATTATCATTCTTTATGTTTATTACTTGAGTTAGATAGTTGTAGTGTGTCTTGATTTTTGATATATATGTTTGTTGTTACCTTATTTTCTATTTGATGATCATGTTGATTTAGTTATATGATAGAACTAATTTCGTTGTGTTATTGAACTAATAGTTATTGATGTTATTTCTTGATTTATTGAGTTAATCATTTCGTATCTTAACATGACTTACCACTATCTAGGATATAGTTGTGTATATTATAAATAGTGCTTTGTTGGATTTTAAACTATAGGTAATAGACGAATTCTAATAGTTTGATTGATAAATTTTTTAAGTGATTATTTAATATTAGAAGGTTATTATTATTGTTTATAATAATTTGAATAACATGTATTAAGTCATTAATAAATTATGATCTTTGTTAGAAATGATAGATGACATTAGTTTGGTGTGGACATTATGAAATTAATATTGTTGACTAATGATTAATATAAATCCTTTATGCTTATAAATTATAAATAACCTATGCTAAGGCAAGGTCAAAAATAGCCTTATTAGTAATATCATTGAATTTTATTTATGTTTTTAATGATTGATAGACTTTCTAGTTGGTTTAAGGTCTAGTTATTGATTATATGCTATAACGACATTGTCATTTGAAGTTGCAATGTTTAATGGACATATTATTATATTTGATGGTATTGTAATAACAATAAGATATATAAAAATTATCCTATGGAATTATAATTTTTTATTATTTTTTATAAATTTTATGCATGGATATTATAGGAAATAAATGTTAGTGTTAGTGAAGTCATCAAACATGCATAATTCGAAGGGGATAATATAATTGTTAGTTTAATTGTTTAATCATTAAAAATTTCAATATGATTAAGGTTAATGTACCATTTAATTGAGATAAAAAAGCCATTATGTGAATTGGAGGTTTCTTGCATGAGAAAATGGTGGTAGACTATTAGTTTTATTGAGTTATTCTTGACATTCATGGTTTTAGTCATTATTCAGTCATATAATTGGGAAAAATTAATGTGGCAAGAAAGGGCATAGAAGAGAGTAAAATAAAGGTGGAGGATTGTGAGGGAATGGGATATAATGACACAGTAGGTAGAAGATAAATAAGGGATTTTGAGTAAAGAATATAAAATAAATTCAATTCTTTGGTATATAAATATCTCTTTCACCTTGGTGGTGTATTTAAAATTCTTATTTGATAGTTTAGATGAAATCTAGTAATGAATTTATAAAAAGTGTTTAGATAGTTTTGGTTAAATTTAAATTATAGAAAGTGGGCTAAATGTATGACCCTATAGATGGCTTGACCATCCATAGAACCCTTCATACAACCCAGAAAACCCTAATTGAATGGCTTGAGATTTTGTGTTCTTGCCTTGATATATAGAATACCTCAAGGAGAAATTATGTGTTTATATACTTGACTCAAATTTTGGAGAACCCTAGGAAAATCTTTCAAGGTATAACTATTTCTTTAAATGGGTATTTTAATTAGACTCAATAGAGTCTTGGACTTAGTATTTTATGTTGAACCAATTTGGATATTTAAGCATTTATACATAGGCTTAAGTATGGTACCTGTATAGGGTATGATAGTAAAATTGGGGTAATTTAACTCAAGTTTATAAAAATATAGTTTTGAATCCTTTATTTTTACTAGGTAATGAATTTAATATCAGGCTATAATTAATCAAATTTAGGTAGGCATTCCAATATGTATAAATGTAGTTGAAAAAATAGAATGAAATAGGGTTTAGTTCATTTATGTGTATATCTAAATGATAAAGATATATACATATACAAGGGTATGTATATAAACCCTATAGGAATTGAATGACTTGGGGTGTATACATATTTATGTGTGTGTGTATATGTAGGTATGATAAAATAATTTAATATGATTGTGGCATTTGTTATGAGGTATTCAAGTTTTTCTAGAGGATAGTTCTATTGTATATGAATATTATGTTAATATCTTCTGCATATATAAATATTGAACTAGTTCATTAAGTCAAACATATGGTTGGGTATTCAAGTTTAAAAATTGTATTTATATATTTCTATTTGCTGTGTGGGATAACCCTATTTAGTTTATAGGGATTATGTAACTTAGATAAAAGTTATTATAGAAACATAAGAATGAAGTAAACACAAATTATTTGCTAATTGGGTTATCTATCGAGTTTATCCTTAAGACATAAACTAAGATGTTTGCATTTCCTTGTATGTTTGAAAACTATAACACACACACACACACACACACACACACACACACACACACACACACACACACACACACACACACACACACACACACACACAAAACTAAACATAAATAAGTTTGTATCTATTTTAATATGCAAAATAGGGACTATATAATTTTATGGAATAAAACATAGTTTATTTTGGTGTTGTTTGTTAATATTTAAATAGGAAATATAATGAAAATCTAAGATAGTTTAGAAAATATGAATTACTCTTAAAAAAAGTTGATATTACTAGCGTAAAGAGCATTTCATATTTAGTGTTATGTATTGTGTTAGTATCTATGAATATAAGACATAATAGCTTGTTATGAAGACTTGAATACTATGTATAATGATAATAAATGAATTATTAAAGTGCTTATATATAATCCATTTATTTTTTTTAAATCAATGTTATTGATTTGAGTGATATATTGGTATATGCAGTACTCCAATTTATGGACAATATTTTGTCTAATTGGAGTATATCATATACAAATCATTTTTGAGTAATTGATTAACTTATTAAGTTTACTTAGATTTGAATATATATATATATATATATATATATATATATATATATATATATATATAACATGTAAAGGCATATAGTTAAAGTATTAACATAAGTAACTGTAAATGCTATTCAATCCATCTAATAACATTAAATCACATTTTAAAGCCACATGCTAATGTACAATAATAAGCTTAATTTCATACACAACATGAAATTGAATTATATTTAATCTCAAATACCTCATGCATAATGTATTCCCAAAGTAGCCAAACACACTATAAACATAGAGATGGAGAAATATTTTGAGATTATAAATTACTTTGAAGTCACCAAAGTAGTTTAAGGAGAATAATAGATTTATGGTAAAGAAACAACTTGGTGGGCAAACAAGAAGATAGAGATGAACCTTGACTCTACCACCACTACTTGGGAATAGTTTTTTACACTATTTAGGTGATGATGGTTTCCACAACTATATTTTTATTAGAAGATTATAGATTTTCAAAATCATAACCAAGTAGAATTACCAGTGAATGAATACTAGGAGTAACTTATCAAGCTCCTTAAGTATGTTCCTCAGTATTAGGTTGATGATAATTTTGGGATCAAAAAAATCATTATGAAATTAATACCCCAAATTGGCTGTGAAGTAAATGTACATGGATCATATATCATGGATCAAGGCTTGGATAAGGAAATCAAATAGGAACATAAATTGATAATCTCTTGCCCAAGTTAGAGATAAGTTTAAAAAGAAGTTTGAAAGTTTTAGACCAACTTTCAAAAACAAGAACTAGAAGCAGAGGAGTAAGGAATCCAAGATTCAACTCAAGAACTAGAATGCTAAGTTCAATAGGTTCTCAAGGAACAATAAAATTAGTAATGGTTTTAAGTGAGGTTTCAAGGGAAAATAATAGTCTGATAGGAAAGGACAACCTAGAGGTTACTTTATTTTTTGAGGTGACCATTATGCTTGAGAGTATACTCAAGACAAGTCAAAGTACTAGGGTTTTAATTTTTAGTAGGGAACATTTAAGTATTGGATTCATGTAGATATTGACAATCATCAGGTTGAGTATAAAGCTTCACCCATAAAACTATCAAGTATTTTGTTTGATCATCTTGTTTATATTTTAATTGACATAAGGGTTATATAATGTTTCATCGCTCTTAAAATGCTTAGTAAATTGTCTATAAATTTTGGAGTTATGGAAAATTCATGGACATTATAGTATGGGAATGAGTCAAAGGTCAAATCCAACAAGTATTAAGTTAAATATGATGTTAGGTTACTTGAATGCACTAAAATAATGGATTTGTATGTTTCACCATTAGGGTCATATGATGTGATCCTAATATTCAATTAGCTTACAAAACATAAAGCTAAGGTTGACTGATATTTGACAAATGTTGAGTGTCAACATGATTTTATAAATCAAACACAATTGTAAGGTGAGAAAAGGGAGTTAAAGCTAAGGTAGATTTCTACAATTTAACTCAAGAAATCTCAAAATAAGGGATGTTAGGCATTTATTATCAAGATAAATGAGATGGAGGAATATAAGGACCATACATCAATAATTATATTTTTCTAAGGAAATTTTAGGATGTGTTTTTAAAATAATTACTTGGGTTACCACCCAAGTGTCAATTTGATTTATCTATTGACATCATACCTAGATCTAAACTATAGAGTGAGGTAATATAGAAAATAACAATCAATAAATTGGTTGAGTTAAAGGATAAACTTGAGGATTTTTTATCAAAATGGTTGATTCAACCAAGTATGTCACCATGGGGTGCACCAATAGTCTTCATTAAGAATAAGGATGTTACTCTTTAGCTATGTATTGATTATAAGATGTTAAACAAGGTGATGATCAAGAATATATATCTACTACCTCATATTGATGATCTCTTGTTTAGATGTAAGGGACAACAATCTTTTATAGGATTGATATTAGAGAAGAGTATCATCAACTGAGAATCCATGATGGTGATATTCTAAAAACAACATTCATAACTTGATATAGGCACTATGATTTCATAGTGTTACCATTTAGGTTGACAAATGATCCTATAACATTTATGAATCTCATGAACATGTGTTCACATGTTATCTAGATCATTTTGTTTTGGTCTTTCTAGATGACATGCTCATATATTCCAAGGATGAGGAAGAACATTTGTAACATTTAAAACTAGTTTTGTAGTGTTTATGAAAGCACATGTTATATGACAAGTTATCTAAATGTGTATTTTTCCAAAATAAAACATAGTATCTAGGACATATTATCTCTATAGATGGTATTTAATTAGATCTTGTGATGATAAGAACCATAATGGAATAGATAGTTCCTACAAATTTGCATGAGGTAAGGATTTTAATGGGATTAGTGAGATATTAAAATAGATTCATTCTATATTTCTCTAAGATAGCTAATCCACTTACCTCTTTTTAGTGGAAGAATTAGAGTCTTATCTAGTTAGAAAAGTGTGAGATAACATTTTAAGAGTTAAAAAGGAGGCTTACTTCATCAATAGTGATAAGATTTTTTGATCTTAATGTCAATAATCAGTGATCATAGATTCATCTAGAGATGGATTTAGAGGATTTATTATGTAGGATGGTTCATTTGTAGCTTACAAGTCCATAAAAATAAATCCAAATGAGGTGAATTATGCCCCTCATGATCTATAAATTCTTTTAATAGTGCATGCTTTATAAGTTTAGAGGCATTATTTGTTAGGGAAACCATTTGAGCTCAATACTTACAACTTTGGACTTAAGTGCATCTTCACCTAACTAGACATTAATATTCATCAGTGGTGATGTCTAGAATTCTTATCTAATAATGTTTTTGACATAAATTATATCAAGGGTAAGGAGAATAGAGTTTATAATTTTCTAAGTTGTAGAAGGTATATAACATCTATGAATACTATTAGGAGTATTTTCTGAGATAGGGTAATCTAATTCTCACAACGTGATGAATTATATGATTGGGTTAAGAAAGCATTGTTAGAGAATGCTCAAAATATTAGGTATAAATGGTTCAATATAGAGAGTGATAGTCTTTTAAGGTACACCAATAAGATGTATGTGCCTAATAGACAGAATTTGAGGAACACGATGCTAAAATAACTGCACAATTCCCCATATTTAGGACATCTAAGTGTAACCAATATCATGGCTAAGTTAATACCACTCTATTTATAGAAAGTGATAAATAAATATGCATTAGATTTTGTGTCTCACTATTTAGAATGTCAGCATGTGAAATCTAAAATGTACATCTAGAAATATTGTTAGATCCTTGTGATATACTAGAATAGAAGTGGCAGGTGATTAGCATGGACTTTGTCCAAGGGTTACCATTATCACAGAATTGACATAATATGATCTTGATTGTAGTTGAAAAACTAACCAAGGTATTCTAATTCATACCAAATAACTTGACATATGATTCATCTATGATTAAAAATAAATTTGTGAAAGAGGTGTATCAATTTCATGGATTTATAAAAATGATAATTTTAGATCAAGATCTAAGGATGAGGTCTAATTTTTATGACTCTAAATTTAGATCTTGATATGTAGTTGAATTTTAGCATTATTTATCATCCTAAAACTGATGGATAGACATAAAGAGTTAATCAGATTTTAGAAGATATACTTTATATGTATTTCATGGATCATCAATACAAGAAGAAGGATTACCTTTCATTGGCTGATTTTACTTACAAAAACTCATACCAATCAACATTAAATATAGATTTTTTTGAGGCATTATATATAAGGAGGTGTAGAACATGAATCAATTTGGATAGGTTAGAGGATAGGGTAGTTTTTGAACTTGAGATGATTGTGAAAATGGAAGAGCAAGTGAAGACAATCAAGCATAAGTTGGTCAAGGCCAATAATATATAGAAAATTTATGTTGATATGAAAATAATAATAAGACATTTTTCTATAGGCGGTCAAATGTTTCTATGGGTTAAGCCTCAGAAAACCTTGATGGGAAGTCAAAGAAAATTTCACCTAGATATATGGGATCCTTTGAGGTTTTGAAATTGGTCAATCATGTAGCATATAGGTTTTCATTGCCACCAGATCTATCACTTTTACATAATGTATTCAATGTGTATTATCTTAAAATATATGTTATTGATCCTTCACACATGTTGGATTGGAATGATTTGTAGGTTTTGGATCATGGGGTGGTCATGATAGAACTAATCACAATAATTGACGCTCGTAAACTCAGTTTGAATAATAGAGAAGTATCATAATGTAAGGTCAAGTGGGACAAATATTTTAAAGATAGTGCCACTTGGGAAGACTATGATAATTTTTATATGTTGTTTCAATATTTTTTTGCTTGATATATTATTTTATTTTCTACTAAATAATGTTTTAAATTTAAAACTTATGTTCGAATAAGTGTCATCAAGATGATGAATAGCATTAAGGGGGAAGGATTTCACATCCTAATATCTCTCTAAGCTTAAAAAACTTTTGATCCTTGTATTTTCAAGGTTGTTAATTGATTAACTACTAGTTGATTAAACTTTATTTCATATGTTGATTATGGGACAATTATATGTTACTTAATTTATAAGATTGATTAGATATGGAGTTATCTATAATTTTATGTTATGTACATTATGATCATGTTTTCTACTTTATATATTAGTATTTTATGGATATATTTATGTTTTAGGCTAAATACCTTCATTATCATGAGGTAGATAGAGGACAAATCCATATATTAGAGTGTGATAGAGGGAGGGAGTCATCATAGATGGTGGTATATATGGAGGCATTAGGGGATGATAGAGAGAAACACTAGAAACCCATGTACACACCATAATATATCAACATGTTTTATGTTTATTGCTTGAGTTATATATCTATATTATGTCTTGATTTATGATATATATGTTTGTTGTGATCCTATATTCTTTTTTATGATCATGCTAATTTAGTTACATGATGGCACTAATCTAGTTATGTTACTACATTAATAGTTTTTAATGTTATTGCTTGGTTTGTAAAGTTAATATTTTCATATCTTAATATGAATTACCAGTCTCTATGATATAGTTGTGTATATTATAAATAATGCTTAGTTGGATTTGTAGCTATAGGTAATAGATGAATTATAATACTTTTCTTGATTAGTTTGTCAAGTGATGATTTATACTTAAAAGGTTATTATTATCATTTATAATAGGTTTAATAACTTGTATTAAGTCATTAATAAATTATAGTTATTTGTTAGCAATGATGGATGATATTAGTTTGGCATGGACATTATTAAATTAATATTGGTGAATAATGATTAATATACATCCATTATACTTAGACATCAAAAATAACTTATCCTAAGGAAATGTCAACAATAGCCTTATTAGTAATATCATTGCATTTGATTTATGTTTTTAATGATTGATAGAATTTATAACTAGTTGAAGGTCTAGCTATTGAATATATGCTATAATGACATTTTCATGTAAATTAGTAATGTGTATTCATATAAAATGCAAAATATGGTAACTTAAGTGTAGGATAATGACACCCAACCCATGAGGCTCCTCTTGCTTGCTCTCGTGACCCTCTTAGGCATCTCTCATTGATTCCTAGTCATCTGTAGCCTTTCAGACTTGATCCCAACTAAGCTAGAATCCTCTTTCCATGAAAAATCCATTCCCCTCAGCTCCATCTACTTAGGAAAATAACACCACACTAGGAATATAGTGCCTATGCCACTCCTATCTAATTTTTATTCTCTTGTTTAAGTCTATTTTTGGGCCTAACAATTAATTTATTCCAATTCCCCATCCTTCTTGTTTTTAGCCTAACACAAGAAAATTTAACCCATGACCAATAGATCCTTATAAAATACCATTTAAATATCATTTTGAAAGGGTTGGAAATTATCACTAAGTAAGTAAGACTACTAAAGCAATATTCCTTATTCTATACATACAACTAGCCAAGACACTTACAAACTTATTCAAATCCTTACACTAGTCCCTAGCCACCTCAAACACATCTAATTTAGCATTTTACATCTTCATACAAATAATTTCATAAATCACATTAAGTGGGAGAACTACATATGGCTTGATCCCTCTTTGGAGTATTGGTATGTAGGTAGTGTGCCCACACAATGGATGTGGATCCACATTCAGTGAATCTTACACATACTAAGCCCCCCTCTTTCTTGAAATTAGTAAAATCATAATGGAACAAAGGGTTTGAAGATAAAATCTTCTCTAAAGGGATCTCTACAAATATCCAATTGTCAAAAATTCACAGATAGGGTCACACAGACATAACGAACAAAACCTAAAAAAATTAGATCTTTAAGACAATAGTGGTAGATGTAGACTATAGTGATAGTGACACGCTTGTCTAGTTCCAATGATCCTATCCAATAACAAATTGAAGTTCAAATATTAGTTTATGATAGTGTCCTAGTCTTGCATAGTGAATTCCATCCTCTATCTCAGTCGGATCAATCAGTTTCTAGTTAAGTCTTGTTTTCTTCCCCTTATTACTATTTTTAGAAAATTTTGAATTTCAATCAAATTTAAAAAATTACTATCTTAATAATTACATATTTATTTATTGATTCTACTACTCAAAAATTTTAAGTAAATTAGGAATAATACACTAATATTCCCAAAGTTGTTAAATCATTTGGTGAACCTGACTTACTTTATTTATGCATAAAAACCCTACAAACCCTAGGGTAAATTTTCTACCAATTTTTCCTATATTGTTTTGATTTTTAACCTACATAATAAAATCATAAATTAGGATTAAATTTTAAATTTGTGTATTAATTTTAAAATAATTTTCTTTTAAGCCATATTTGCCCATACTAAGTCCCAATATTTTCCTAGTAATTTTACAATATTTTTTTGATTTTTTACTAGCATATCAAAATAAAAAAATCAATTCAAATTTTAAAATTCAATAGTAAATTTTCAAAAAAAAATATTTTTCAAAACCCTAGTTGCATCTACTAGGTCCTATTAAATCACAAATTTTCCAATTTAGGAAGATTACCATTAATTCTTGTACTTCATCTTGAAGGAAGAGATTCAAAAAACTTAGGTGGCATAAGGAAAAATATATTAATAATATTAGAAAATATTAAATGGATATAATCTAAACAAATAACTATAATATGCATAAAAATAATACAAAGTTTGCACATATGTAAGGTGATACCTCAAGAAGCAAATAGAAACTAGTACATGCAACTAGGGTTGGAAAGATAATTATTTTTAAAATTTACTATGAAAATTTGAAATTTAAAGTGAATTTATGAGTTATATATGAAAGTAAAAAATCATAAATTTATGATTTTTTAATTGCATATATAACTCAGAAATTCACTTTAAATTTCAAATTTTCATAATAAATTTTCAAAATAATTATCTTTCCAACCCTAGTTTCATGTACTAGTTCCTATTTACTTCTTGAGGTATCACCTTACATATGTGCAAACTTTGTATACTTTTTATGCATATTCAAGTTCTTTGTTTAGATTATATCCATTTAATCTTTTTACTGTTATTCATATATTTTTCCTTATGCCACTTAAGTTTTTAGAATCTCTTCCTTCAAGATGAAGTACAAAAATTAGTGGTAATCCTCCCAAATTCACTTATATTATAACAAATTGACCATATACCATGGATAAACAACCAACTCATGTCCATATTATAGATTTTACACATCTAGATTACACTAATTTCAATAAAGATAACTCTAATAATGAGTAGTATGAAAATAATAATGATTATGTACACACTGATGCTCATACTCCACCACATTGGACTACTGATCTAATTCCCCCAATTATTGATAATGAATTTTTCCTCAACAAATATTTGATCCTAAAAAATTTTCAATAAAGACTCTAGGACTAGCCTCAGGATCATACTCTTATCTCATAATCTATCATGGAAATTAAATAGGGTAAGAAAGTTGAATCTTCCTTTCCTTTAGAGCAACCAATTACAAATGACACTACAAGGGTAACTATGTCTCAACAACCCCCTATAATAGCCCAACCTACCTTTATGCCACTAGCTACAACTAGTACATCTTTATCTCCTAATGTGGTAGCCCTTGTACAAGAGATAAAATGTCTTCAATCCAAGGTGCTACATCTTGAGCAAGGTGCCTCTAGACCTACATAAGATTTGGATTCTTTTGATCTATTACATACACCATTAATATGTCACATTTCTTCTATATCCATATCACAAGGTTTTGTTCAACCCAAGCTTACTCTATATGATGGAAAGGGTGATCTAGAGACACATTTGAGAGTTTTTCATGTAACATGTTTGGAATATGTACCAAATGACTAGTTACTTACCAATTTATTTATATGAAGCCTAAATGATTATGCTTTATAATGGTTCTATAATCTATCAAATCAGTCAATTAATGCATTTAATCCTTTAGCTAACATGTTCCTAGATCATTTTAGCATTAACATTATTGATAAGGTTTAATATGCCCAAGTTTCACAACAAAAACAAATTTTAAATGAGCATCTCATAGATTATGTTATTTGATATAAGACTATTTTGGCAGATATGACTAGCCCCATGATCGACCAAGAATTACAAGATATCTTTAAACACAGTCTTATACCAGCTTTGCATGAATCAATCCTATTCAAGAGATTCTCTTCTTTCACTAAATTATGTCACACACTAAAGAAATGGGAATTCAAACTAATTTCAATGGTAAAACTCAAGTACATAAGTATCTTAGACACAACATATAAGAGTAATATTAAAGTCCCATACAAAGTTAGGGTCAATGATAATAAGAGTCAAAATCAATTGATAGTTAATATGGCTTCAGAGCCCCCTCAACGAGTGGTTTTATTTGCACCTCCTTAATGGACCTTTACAAATATACCAATTTCTCCAACTAGAGTTTTACATCAGATATTAGAATGTAACATCATATCTCTCCCTCTTATTTAGGATGTTGACCCAACAAAGCCTCTTCCATGGGGATATGATCAAGATGAATTTTACAAGTTTCTTAGGGAACCATAGCATACAACAAATAGATGCATCAGATTGAGACACAAGATTTAAGATTTGATAGATTATAATAATATTGATCTTGGCACTTCAGTTGAGCCTCCTCAAGGAAGGAAAACATAGGATAAAGCATTGAAAATCTCTTCAATCCTTTTTGATATCATTCCAAATAAGATAAATGAGACACATTAGGGGTTTACCATGCATATCATGTACATCTGCCACTAGATACATATATGGAATCTTTAGTTGAGATACATCCTTTGAGCAACATGATTGGTGTATATAATTCTAGAGTTCCATATATACCTTCCATGTCCTTCTAAAATTACGAGATCATCAAGGATTATTTGGATAATCATTCACTCTTTATCAGATCTTACATTCATAATCATCCTATTTATAGTGTTCTAATAGACAATAGATCTAGTGTGAACATGTGCACTATGAAATTATTATAACATTTAAGATATTCAGAGTAGGCTATTATAGTGATAGACATAATTATCAATATATTTAGTGGGCACATACAAAGTTCATTAGGTGAGACTATACTTCCTTTACAGGTTGGTCTAACACATGTGACCACACCATTCACTATTGTTCCTAGTGTAGGAGTTTTTGATATTATACTTAATCGACCTTGGATCCAAAAACTTTAATCAATACCTTCTATAGTTCATATATGTGTGAAATTCATTCACACTAATTAATTTTTTATAGTTGGAATTTCATATGAGTTACCACTCCCCACCTCAGAGACATCTTCTACTTTGCACTCACTAGTTTCATTTTTGCCACCAATTTTAGTTTTACCATCAGTTTTAATATTTACACCATTATAGTTCCTCCTCTAGTTTTGATTTAGACATAGTTGAGACATACATCACCATCATACATAGTTTATACACCTCCACAAATTTATGATTATAGAAAGCTTCCAACCACAATGTTTACACTCAAGGTAGTATCATTGAGATCTCATGCATCTACTCACATAGCACATGTTAAGAGAACCTCTCCTACTACCATATAGGTCACTAAGATCCCTATAGTTTTATCCACTTCTTAGAGTTATAGGGGGACCCCACACTCAATTTCTACTTTATATATTTCAAGGTATTATAGTGTATATACCTTTTAGAGCCACAGTCTCAACATTTCCATCATAATTCATGATCATGCATGATTTCTCTCCTTGATATAAGACACCATAATAGGCAGTCTCCCATAAGACTCATCAATTAGTATCATCTTTTCCTACCTTATCTTTAAATAGTTTATTATGCTTTATTGTACATATGTTATATCAAAAATTCAAAAACATTCAAATATTTCAAAATACAAAAACATGCAAATAACTCAAAAACACCAAAAAACATTTCAACTGTATGCATTATCCATGATTTACATTTATACTACAATACTAGACTTACATTTTCTATTTTATGATATTTTTTGTCAATTTATCTACATTACCATGCTTCACTTGATATTATTTCAGTGTGTATAGTGACATACATCTCTTTGATTGCTTCACTCTACCCTTAAGAGGGGTCATCCTACTTCTACATAAAGACACACATTGATATACGTACCCATTGGGGGCATATTATACATGATTACACCATCTAGGTTATGTCATTCCTACACCACACATTATATTTATCATGTTGATTTACATTATTTACAAGCTTACATAGATTACTATATCAACATCTCACTAGTATATAGCACGTGTGTATTTCTTAGTATATACATAGTCTTGTACTAACATGTCTTTCATACTTTTCACTTATTACTTTGATTAGTTGGATATCATTTTATTTTTCATTTATTACATGCTTTATTTTCTTTCTTAGCATCACTTGATGTGATTGCATTTATTAATTCTTATTTTTCTCCTGTATGTACTTTAGGACATTTGACAATGTCCTTTAATTCTATTCATGTGTGTACCTTAAGACATTTGCCAATGTCCTTTGTCTATAATCTTCTATGTGATTTTTACATTTGTATCAAACATTTCTTGTTTAAATTATATGTGTATGCAGCATTTAAACATGTCTTTTATGCTTTCCTTCCAGTATGAGTGACATGTACCCATATCCCTTGTTTGCTTGGCCCTTTGACAATTTTTGTTCTCTACTTGCTTCTCAACTTGTGTGATTGTTTCATATTTTATTTTTGGTTGTTTGAAATACCATGATCCACATCATGCATTATCTTTCTATCTTGGATGCCATGATGGACATCATGCTCCATCCCTTCAACTAACACCTAACAACTAACAATTAACAACTAACTAGACTTTCATTTCCAATTTAGTACATTGCACATGCTATTAAATTTTATATCCATTTGGGAATACCCATATTTATATAATAATATATCAATATAAATCATGCTATATCTTCAGATATCTTATCGATTATCATTACTATATCATGTATCTTTGTAGTAAAACACACTTGTAGGGATCTTTATTTTGAGGGAAATAATTATAGGGTCTTCATTCCTACCCTCAAAAGAGGGGGAAGAAAACATAGGTTTTTTCATAGAGATCATAGCTCCTAATAATAAAAAAATAACATTCACCACACTTAAAATAACAATCAAACATCAAACTAGTCAGAATAGACTAGGAAGATAGTCAAGAATCCAAAATAGTTACCAGATTTGGCCTTGGAAAGTAATGTCCAACTTTGACTATAGAATTGATTCCACTCCTATCCACTTTTAGTTTACCTATATAAACAATGGAAAAACTAGACTTTCTAGAAGTAGGCATAAAAGTAGGTTTAGCTATAGTTTTACATAGCCAAAATAGTTCAAAATCAATAGTTTTTAGTACACTTTCACTCAAATAATCTAAATATAAGGGACATCATGTACATCATAATGGATCTCACTTCCATTTTTAGAAGCGATAGTTGATATGACTTTTATATCAGAATCTAGGTTTCAAACACCAATGATTAAGGGCAATGTGCATGACACATTTATTTCTTTTCTTTTTGAATTCAACATTACCCAAGAATTCTTAGTAATTACATGCCTTATTTCATCTACAATTGTTTGGCATAATTTTTGAATTGATTTCATACAAGCCTAACTTACACATTCTCAAGTTCTCAAGTAGCTTTCATATAAGCCTAGTGCACCAGTTTTGGAGTAACTTTCATACAAGCTTAATCTTCATATTTTGGAATGGCCAAGAGTGGCCTAGTTTCTAGCATAGATTTAGTTATCCATTCCAAAATTTTCATATCACAGTACATTCATGGGCTTTAACAACCATCTCATATGACACACATTTCATACCAATATTAGTTCATAACTTCACTTCATGGGGCAATGATGGAGCCAAAGGACTAACTAGCCTTTGTATTCCTGAGACATATTTTCAAAGGAATTAAACACATAGTCCAAACATTGATCAACATGTGTATGACCACATAACTTCACTTACTAGGTGATGATGAAACCAAAGGGTCAGCCTTTGCATTTTTGATCTACTTTTGGGGAATTGAGCACCTACCTCCATTTATGATATTAATCTTGGTTTAGCACACATTCAACATCACTCAACATCACCTAGCATTAATTAGTAGCACAACAAGTTTTGTATTTATTTATGTAACTAGTGAGGTGTATTTGTTCCTTTCTCTTCCTCTCTCTTACCTAAATTTGTACGTTCTTATTTTAGATATAACGTATCTAGTAAAAATTGATCTACTCTTTCCTTTTCTTGTAGACTCATACTTCACAACATGTTCTCTCTAGCCATGCCCAATATCAAACAAATATATAGGATTCACCCTTATAGGTAATTTTAGGTACACTTTATATTTTTCCTTTATCTCAGTATTTCACTTTTCTACATCACTAGAGTAAAGGGGGGATAAAGTGGGGGCAAATGTAATCATATAAAATGCAAAAAATGGTAAATTGAGTGTGGGATAATGACACCCAACCCATGAGGCTCCTCTTACTTGATCTCATGACCCTCTTAGGAATATTTCATTAATTCCTAGTCATTTGTATCCTTATATACTTGATCCTAGTTGAGATAGACTCATCTTTCCATGATAGATCCACCCCCAGGTCCCATCTGCTTAGGACAATAGTGCTACACTAGGACTATAGTATTGGTGCCACTCTTATCTACTTTTGGTACTTGTCCAAGTACATTTTTAGCCCCAATGGTTAATTTATTTTGGTTCCCCATATTTATCCTTTTTGGACTAATATAATCACATTCAACCCATCACCAATATAACCCTATAAAATATCATTCAAATATCATTTGGAAACGGTTGGTAATTATCACTAAGCAAGCAAGAATACAAGTAAGATTACTCAAATAATCTTACCTATTCTTTACATAAATCTACCCAAAACACTTAAAATATTATTTAAATCATTAAAACAATCCCTAACCACCCCAAAAATATTTAATTTAGCATTCTAAATCTTCATACACACAATTTCACAAAAGCACATCAAGTGAGAGAACTACATATGGCTTGATCCCTCTTCAGAGTATTGGTATGTAGGTAGTGTTCCCACATAATGGGTGTGGATCCACATCTAATGAATATTACACATAATAATCCCCCCTATTTATTTAAATTGTTTAAATCATAATGGAAGATATGGTTTTATGATAAAATATGCTCTACATGGAACTTTATAGATGTCCAATTATTGAAACTTCACATATAAGGTCATACAGACATAATGAACAGAACCCAAAAAGTTTAGATCCTAAAGATAATAGTGTAAGAGGTGGAATATAGTACCAATACCACTCCTATATAGTTTTTATTCTCTTATCCAATCACAAAATGAAGTTTATATCTTAGTTTGTGATAGTGTCTCAGTCGTGTACAGTGAATTTCAGCATCTGACTCAGTCAGATTAATCAATTTCTAAGTATTATTTTCTTCCCCTTATTAATATTTTTAGAAAATTTTGAATTAAAATAAAATTTCAAAAATCAATATATTAATAATTACATATTTATTTTATTGATTTTACTACTCAGACGCTATAACTAAATTAGGAATAATAAACCAATATTCCAAAAATTGTTAAATTATAATGTTTAATGGACATGTTATTATAGTCGATGGTATTTTAGTTACCATAGGATATATCAACATTTTCATATGGAATTATAATGTTTGAGGAATTTTTATAAATTTTATGCATAGAAATTATAGAAAGTCAATGTTAGTGTTAGTGAAGTCAACAAACATGCATAGTTCGAAGGGGATTATATAGTCATTAGTTTATTTATTTAATAATTAAAATTTTCAAGATGATTAGGGTTAATTTTTCATTGAATTCAGCTATCAAAACCATTATATAAATTGGAGGTTTATACATGAAAAAATGGTGGAGGATTATTACTTTTGTTGAGCTATTCTTGACATGCATAGTTTTAGTCATTATTTGACTAAAGAATTGGGAGAAATTCATATGTCAAGAAAGGTCATAAAAGAGAATAAAATAAAGGTAGAGGATGCCTATGAGGGCATGAGATATAATTTTAGAGTAGGTATAAGATAAAGAATGGATTTTTAGCTAAGAAGAGAAAATAAATATGATTTCTTGGCATATAATACTATCTCTTTCAGGTTGGTGGTGTATTTAGAATTAATGTTTGATAGTTTGGATAAATTTTGGTAGTGAATTTACTAGAAGGGTTTAGATAGTTTCAGTTAAATTAAGATTATAAAAATTGAGTTGAATGTAATGCCTTGTGGATGGCTCGACCATCCACATAACCCTACATGCAACCTAGAAAACCATAATTGAATGGCTTGACATTTTGTGTTCTTGCCTTGATATATATAATATCTTAAGGAAAAAAATTGTGTTTTTATAATTTACTCAACTTTTAGAGAACCCTAGGAAAATCTTTTATGGTATAACTATTTTTTTAAATGGGTATTTTATTTAGACTTGGTAGAGTCTTAGACTTAGTATTCTATGTTGAACTAATTTGGATATTTAAACATTTATACATATTCTTAAATATGGAACTCGTATAGGGCATGATGTTAAAATTAGGGGAATCTAACCTAGGTTTAGCAAAATATAATTTTGAAGCCATTATTTTTACATAGCAATGGATTTAATGAATTTTATATTAGGTTATAATTAATCAAATGTAGGTGGGGATTTGATTATGTATAAATGTAGTTGGTAGAAATATAATGAAATAAGGTTTATTTCATTTATGAATATATATTTATATATATATATATATATATATATAGACACACACACACACACACACACACACACACACACACACACACACACACATATGATAAAGATATATTAATATACAAGGGTATGTATATATACCCTACAAGACTTCAGTGACCTAGGGTTTATATATATTTGTGTGTGTGTGTGTATACGTATATATGTATGTGTGTGTGTGTGTGTGTGTGTGTGTGTGTGTGTGTGTGTGTGTGTGTGTGTGTGTGTGTGTGTGTGTGTGTGTGTGTGTATGTATGTGTGTGTGTGTGTATATATATATGTATATGTATATATATACATATATATATATATGTATATGTATATGTATATGTATATGTGTGTGTGTGTGTGTGTGTGTGTGTGTGTGTGTGTGTGTGTGTGTGTATGTATGTATGTATATATATGTATGTGTGTGTGTGTGTGTATGCACGTATGTATATATTAGAAATCAATTTAAGATTATTGTAGTGTTTGTAATGAGGTCTTCAATTTTATGTAGACGATAGTTTTATTGTATATAGATCTTATGTTTATATCCTCTACATATAAAAATATTGAACTGGTTGACTGAGTGAAACATATGGTTGGGTATTCAAATTTAATACTTGTATATATATATGTATTTATTTGTTATGCAGGATAACCCTTTTTAGTTTATATGGATTCACTCACTTAGATAACAATTATTATAGAAACATAAGGATGAACTAAAAATGAATTTCATGCTAATTTGGTTACCTATTGAGTTTATCCTTAGGACATAAACTAAGATGTTTACATTTCCTTATATGTTTGAAAACTTTAATATATATCTAGTCGACTAAACTTAAATGAGTTTGTATATGTTTCAATATGTGAACTAAGGACTATTGGGTTTTATGGAATAAAGCATAGTTGATTTGCGTGCTATTAATATTTAAATAGGAAATATAATGAAAATTAGAGACAATTTAGGAGATATTAATTACTCTTAAGCAAAAGGTGAGATTACTAGCCTAAAGGGTATTTCATATTTAGTGTTATGTACTATGATAGTATATGTGAATATAAGATAGAATAGTTTGTTATGAAGGCATGAATACTATGTATAATGACAATAAGTAAATGATCAAAATTATTTTATATAAGTTGTTTACTATTGTAAATCAATGTTATTGATTTGAGTAATATGTTGGTATATGCAATACTCCAGTTTATGGATAATATTTTATCTAATTGGAGTATATCATATTCAAATCCTTTTTGAGTAATTTATTGACTTATTAGGTTTACTTGTAGCTGAATATATGCTTTAAACACACACACACACACACACACACACACACACACACACACACACACACACACACACACACACACACACACACACACACACACACACACACACACACACACACACACACACACACACACACACACACACACACACACACACACACACACACACATGGGTGTATTTTGTAATCATGGCTGAGTTCTGAGTGTATTTGACTATTTTGGGAAAACATTAAGTATGAAGTATTTGAGATTAAATACTAGTAATTTACATGTCGTGTATGAGAATAAGTTTGTTTTAGATTAGAGGTAAAAGCAGGTTTTGAAGGGGCCCCAAAACCCTTTTACAGAGAGCAAAAAAAGAACAACAAGCCCACAGGAAATGCCTAAAAACACTACAGAGAGGTAGCAAAAATAGGTTTTGAATGGTCCTGATACCATAAGAGATACATCCGGTCAAAACCCAGAAACAGAATAAGTTTGTTATTGTACCTTAACATGTTATTTTAAGTTGTTATTTAATGTTATTAGATATATGGAATAAAGTTTATAGTTACATATGGTAATAATGTAACTAGATGCTTGGACATGTTTCTTACCCATATGGTATGATACTTAAGTGGGATGTTTAATAATCTATTTATTATTTTATAATAAATTAGATGATTTTAGATTCATTGATTTAAATTTGATGGACTAAATATATGTATTTGATATTTTCATACTTAGCATATTTTATATCTACTAATAGGGAATATTATGATTAAATCTATTTAGTTTTTATATTATATATAGTTAACCAAATCTTGCATTTATGACACTAAATAAGCAGTGTGATGGATTCCACTATATTTATTCCATGTACTCAATACAAGATGAGGTGTAATCCGATTGAGTGGTGTGTGTGAAATTGAATGATCTTAGAGATCATCAATTATTTAAAAACTTTGGCCAAAGTAATGTTTATAATTAAACATTATCATTTCATGTGTTTGATATAGTCTACATGTTTGTACGATATCATGTTAGAACATATTGTTTATGGCATACATCATGTATTAGGTATCTAACAACACATGGGTTCTAGTTTATCACTCTATATTCATGCATCACCATTATCTACCCATCCATGAAGGGAGGACTATTCCCTTTTTGGGAGATAGTGTAGGGATCAATGGTTAGTGGATGGTGTGGAAAATCACTTAGATGATACTCTCCCTCTCCATTTTAGTACTACACTAGAGATTATATTTGACATTACCAATGGATACTGGAGTTTGTTTAGACTCATGCTCTATGGATCTTTGTATTATTATTATTATTATTGAAACTATACTAATTATTCATTTATACATTTATAGAAATGGTTGTAATGTTGTATCAATCATGGATAAAACTATAATATTACTTATATGAAATAAATGTAGTCTTTATTATTTATTTATCATTGTTTATTATTTGATATACCATTATCATGGTGATCATTGCATAAAAAAAAAGTTGATATGGAACTTTTAAAGGTTATTAAAATAATACATTTAGTTAGGTTTCATAGTGGTGAAAGTAGTTAGTTGAATAAGTGTAATTGATTTTAAAAAATTACTCAATTATGGTAAAACCTAGTGGGGTTATTACATTATATTTATCTTTAAAGGATTCATGTGGCCACCAAAATCACCACCACAAGCCCTGTTGTGACAATGAAAAAGGAACCTCATCTGGGATGACATATTTACAAGTGATAATGTCAATACACCACTTTTGTTGAGAGTTAGACCTTTATGATATGTGAAATTAATTAACTAATGAATGTTTTAATCATATAAAGGAGAATATGTGATAGGAAGCTTATATATGTATAAGATTAATTCATCTACAAAATTATTATCAATAATATCATTGAACTCTAGGGGAGAATATGCTAACCAATGGGAAATTATTTATCCCTTAATATATTTATGGTTGATGCAAATAATCTCAAAATAATTATAAGTGTGATAAAATGCATAAACCTTTCATGAAAGGGTTATTTGGGTAAAAAATATTCACAAGTCTTGAAACCTCACCATGAATCATGTTTTTTGATTAAGCATATAGTGCCATAATTACTTAGTTGTGAATATAATTTCAAAGAATTACTTATCAAACTATGTATATCATGTTTTATAATATAAGATTTTGGCTATTTAATTAAATTTCACTCTCTTTGCCAATATAATCCTCTTGGATCAACATGTAGCTGACATACACCTCAGTTTCCCTAATGTTAAGCATCAAGGGCTTCTATAGCTTAGGCACCATGAGTGTGGGGGGAGAAATAAGGAAGTTTTTTAATACTTTAAATTCTTCTTAATAATAATCTACCCATGTTAATCCACTTTTATTCTTAATTAATTTATTGATTGGATGAACTACATAGGTAAGATCAGGGATGAACTATAAAATAGATCAAACATTTCTTATAAATTCCCTAATATTTGATTCATCCAAGGGTTTATTTTTGATATCACATGAATCTTGGATGGGTCAATATCATTCCCATGATGAGATATGATATACCCTAAGATTTTTTTTCTATAACTCCAAACACACATTTTTATGGGTTACTATTAACACCATATTCAATTAAATGCATTAAGATGGTGTGTAACACATCTAAGTGGTCAATTTTTCACCTTAATTTAATTAGAATATAATCTACATAAAACTCCACTATCTTCTGAATAGTATTTGGAATATATGAGTCATGTCCCTTTGATGTTTTTCCCCTACATTTTTAAGACCGAAGGGCATCATGACTTAACTAAAGGTCCCCCATTGCATAGTAAATGAGGTATTACTGTAATATTCATCATAAATAAAGACCTATTTTCATCCTAATAATACATACATGAATTATAGTAACTCATATCATGTCATAGCTATTAGCCAATTTTGGCCTACATATCAAAATTTGCCTAGATGGATCAATTTCTAGAGGTCTTCGTATGGAGTGATCAATTGAGAAAAGTTCTACATGGAATGAGTGGACCTAAAGTGATAGAATAATATCTCATATTAATTACAAAGATTTTGAAACACATTAAGCAAGTTGAAAGTGCAATTTTTTAATCCTTTTAAACTAGGCTTGGAAACAAACCTAAAATTGCAATGTGAAAATACTAGCAGGGTCTCATAGTGTTTCAAGAATTTAGGGGCATGAAATGGATTTAAAAAAGTATTAGAAGTTCATTAGAGCCTTATTAAGGGATAAAAACTTCTTGTACAAGTCTAGAATAACTAGATAATCATAACACATCATGAAGAAGCAAATAGATCAGTCTGGTTACACATTTGATATATGAAATTGAAAATACAACTAGGGTTAAAGATATACATGGACATGGTGTTTTTCATTCCTTGAACATTTTATATAAAATTCATGTCTTGATGAGTTATCTATCTCAATATCTAAGTCCTCAAAGTTAGACTTCCATAATGAGACGTTCATGGGGACATCAAGTTGAAGCCACAGGAATTAATTGTTTGGATTTAAAAATACTTAAAAATTAAAGTAAATGTCAAATTTGGGACTCATAAAATAGCCATTTAAATTTAAATTTCCAAATATCAATGGTTGATATTCAATCAAACCAAATATATAATGATGAGTAGGTAAGGATAGTGTCAATGGGTCCCAAATATCTAATAGAGTGCTTTTATTTGTGTACCCAAGATCAATTTTAAGTCAAAAGGTCAACATAAATCATCTATGGCAAGTTTCAAGATCTCAGGTACTTAAATCTAGATCTAATAGCAAGCATCAACTGACAAGGCTAGTGAGTCTAGGTAAATTAATGAAGCATGTGTAATCATACAAAATAGATCTAATGAAAATCTTTAACTCAAAAGGATAGAGGATCCTAGATACTAATAAGAGGGTGAAATAAGTATTAACTACATTAAACTAACAAAATATCTATGGATCACATTCATTTATATAGAGAAAGATCAATGGTATGTGTAAGTTTAGAAAGTAGATCTAATGGTGCATAAACAAGATGATCAATGGTCATTATTAAAATTCAAAAGATAAGGAACTTCAAATAAAAGTCAAATTCAACTCAAGTTGAATAAGAACAAATTCTTCAAAGAGCTATATCACCATTAGAACTCAGTCAAACATCATTAAGTATACATAATTATGCAACTAGGTTTGTTAATGATAAAGCTCTATTGTCATTAAAATTTTGAGATATAATAGGTTTGGTCCAATAAAATATAGTTTAGAATGAGACTATGTAACTTGTGGATCTCCATCAAGATAATGACTATATGAAAACCAATAATTTGGATTGGTTTCTAATCTATAATAGAGGCCTATATCTAGGTTGGGGTAGATATAGACATAAATAAGATATGATGGATTATCTCATCCTTGAGCACACTCATATCTCTAAAAAATATTCATTAAAAGTATACTTAGGCAAGGATCTATTAATTCCAAAGATATAAAGACTTTTTCCTCATAATGAATCCAAGTAGAAGGTGGCATAGAAGTTCAAGGAGCAGATTTGGGGATTGGAGAGCGCAAGTGGAGCATTTTATTCTTATAAGAGCCTCTAAGGGTTTTTATTCATATCAATATCATTATTCATCATATACATAATAAACTCTTATCTTATAGTGCATTTCTTAGCCAATGAGAATATATTGAAGACTTATTAGAGAAAATAATGGTTAGCTTGTTGATAATGAGTTATCCTTGATTTGATAAAAAAAGTGAAGCATTCATTGAAATATGATGGCTACTCATTTAATTATCTACGATGGTGTGCTCCTTGTTTTCTCTTCTCCATTTCTCTATATCACCCCATTAATTCCATTTATAAGAGTGAGCTCACTTTTTAGAATAAAGTCTCTCACTTTTGATAAAATTTTCTCTCTCAATTATGGAAGAGTAGAGACTCTCATTTGATAAGGATAGACCCTATCAAAATTTGTATGAAATACATCTTAAATAAATGAAAAATTTATTTACCTATCTCTCCCCTATGAATTGTGTGTATCAAAGCTGGTGCATGATGACATTGTGAAGGAGAATCTTCCATGCCCATTGTCCTTCTTTCTTGCTCATTTCTAGATGTCTTCAATTTAGTTGAAGGTATAAATTAGTGTTCTTTCTATCATTTATGTAAACTCTTAGTGAGTCTTAGAACTCCTCTTTTCCTTCATTCATTACTTCTTGAACCTAGTTTATGAAACACTTATGAAACTAGCTACGTTTTGTGAGATTGTGTGAGCTATCATTATCTTGTGCTTCCTCAATGTTTACTTCATTCTTATGTGAATTCTCATTTAAATTTGGTGCATCACCTTGTTAACTTTATTAGGATATCTTTCCCCTTTTATAACCCTTTTCTTAGTGTAAACATTAGTTTAGTTATCCATCAAGAGGAAGTCAACATTCTCCCAAGGTTCAACCCCACCATAGGTGACCCACAACCTAGGGTTGTTCCCATATTGTAGATCAATTAGAGAGAGCCTAAAGAACCATCTCTAATGGTGTAAATTGAAGCTACAATAGTTTCAAGCATGCTTGGTGGGACTATAGTTCAATGAATATTGGTTAAATTTTGATGTTGGTTTGATCAATTTGTAGTAGTTATAACTTTTAAGAAAAACATATATGAACTCCAAAATAATATTCAACATTTTGGTAGTAGAGAAGTGACCACATCTTATGCCAAAGGTGACTACAAGGTCAAATTCTATATTTATTCCCATTGAATTCATTTAATTTCCTTTAAATTTAGTAAAAATCTTAAGATTTTCTAATGCACACCTATATAAGGGAAACTTTATTCCTAAGACAATTCTAAGACCTACCCTTGCAAGAAGATCTTTGTCAAACCCTTTCATTTCCATGCTATCATCTAGATATTTTCCCTTTGTGGCTTTTAATGGCCAATGTCCCCTATATCTCCCTTAATATGATTTTATTCTAGTATTAGCTCTTGAAAGTGGCCCTTAATTTACTAGGGACCAAGTTACAACCCCTTCTAAACACCTCATGGATATAGCCAACTTCTACAGCATTCATTATATCAATGAGGAAAATTTAGCAATTAGGTTATTAGCCATCTCTTTCAAAGGTGAAGCTTAGATTGGTATATAATCCTTGCTGATAATTATATTACATCATGGAATCAATTAGGGGATGCATTTTGTAAGATATTTGAAGACAAAAGTGACCATTCGTCATTTGTAGAGAAATTAATCACAATTAAAAGATCCCCTCATGAAGTAGTGCAAGACTTCAACACAAGGTTTCAAAAGACTTGAGATAGAATCCTAGTCTATATTAAGACCACCCATAACTTTGCCTTCATATAATATTTGAAAACCATTAATAGTGACATTCTAGTAATGATCCATTCTATGCTAGGGGATAGATTTCCAAATGGATATGAGGTGGTAATCAGGGCAAAAAACTATCTAGTGTAGGCTGGCAAGCTTACACCTAGACCACCAAATCCTTTATTCCCTAAGATCGAACCACCCCCTATTTATATTCATCCCCTTGATTTCATTCCTCCTATTCCTAAAATTATTTTTATACCATCACCAAAGCAGGAAAAGTCTTCCACAAGTTAGTCTAGTGATTCCCAAGAACATAAGAACTTTCAAGAGCTTTAGAGCATGTTTCATTCTTTGGGAAATGAACTAGTGAATGTTAAGAGGTATAAATATTTCAATAGGCCTTATCAAGCCTCATATCAACCTAAAAAACAATATTATCAAGAAAATAGGCCATGATATAAATTAAATTTCCAAGGCCAAGGCCAAATTCAAAACCAAGGGCTAGCATAGCCTAACTATAATAGATAAACTATAATCCAAATGTTTCAAGCACTTAAAACACTTTGGTCCCAGTTTAAAATAATATTTCTTAAGAAGCTAAGGGGACCATACTTTGGCATCAATATTTTGGGCAATCCATTATCCCAGACACTGACTTCAATGAAGTTTTCAAAGATTAATGGTAACATGTTGCCAATTATAGGTACAATCAAGATCTTATGGCTCAGAACATAGAGGTAACCATGATGACAAAACTAGAAGAGCCTTAACAAGGTCAAATCCTTAATCAATGACCAAGATAGTTGGGTAATACAATGGTGAATTATGATCAAGAGGAGTGTTATTCACTTAATCAATAGGCTACTTCTATCAAGACATACATTTTAGTGACAAAAAATACAAGTTTCAAAATAAAGAACATGGATGGTAACTAAGAAGTAATCAAAGAGATCCCTACCATTACACCTTCAATATCAAAGCCAAACCAACCTACTTCTATTCCAAAGGTTAAAATATCTCCATGTAATCAAAATCAAGGTAATGTCTTTTTTCCCTAAAACTCATAAACTCAAGGTGTTGTGGCTCCCAAAGTAAAACCAAAGGTTGGTGGTTCACCCATCAACCTTGTGGAACAAATTAAAAGGTCTAATGTGAGTGTGTTGATGTAGGATATGATCTCCATGCCTAGTCAGGTAGACATCCTCCAAGAATGGTTGTTAAGAATCTATGTTTCAAAGAAACCACAAGTCAAGGAGAATATGGTTATCACTAATGTAGCCAAAGGACCTAGTGAAGGGTAACTAGGTAAGGTGGTCAAACCTCCTCCCTTGTACATTTTAGTAATCATTGGTTACTCTTTAGTGCATAATTTCATGGTAAATAATGGGGATATTACCTTAGTAATGCCAAAGTCTATAGCAAACCAACTTGGTCTAAAATATGAGCCCTAATATAAGGGAGTATTTCATCTAGATAGATCTTCTACCAAGCCATATAGTATCATTAGAAACCTTAACTTGACCCTGCATGCTTGTCCTAGTGTTTTAGTGGTTCAATATGTATTAATCCTTGATGTGCCTCATTATTTTTCACTATGCTTATCCATAGAATTAGCAAAAAAGATTGGAGGTTATCTTGTAGTATATTTTTCATACATGGAATTCAAAAACATATATGGAACCAAGGTATCTATTAAGGCTGATCACATTGAAAAATTCTAGATAGAGCCTTTTGGACTAGAAAACATAAACCTTAATTACACCATCCTTGATGAAGATGAATTCACAATTGGTCAAGAATTAAAGACTCACCTTAAGGATATACCAGACATGTTCTTGGATGAACTATGGAATGATGATCATTTTATTGATCCCTTGGAAGGAGTTGAAGAAAGGGACATGGGTGTCTACTACTTACACGAAGAGAATAAATCCATGCCATCCCTCATTAGACCTTAAAAATATCCTAGTGGCTTATATAAATTGTTTTATCATGGTTCAAGGAGAAAATATGAAGTGGGTATAGGTAAAATACTAATATCCCCCTTTAATGACAAGTATTTCTCTTCTTACAGGTTCCAATTTAATTACTCTTGTAATGTATCAGAGTATGAGGGTCTTATCCAAGGCCTTTAATTAGATAGTAAGATAAAGATAAAGAAGTTACAAGTTTATGGAGATAGTGATATGATATTGCATCAAGTTAAAGGCCATAATATCACCAAAAATCCCTTGATGAAGTCTTAAAAACATAGAGGGTGGGACATAATTAAGGATTTTAATAATTTTTACATCCAATCAGTACCAATGAACTAGAATGGATAGATCAATAGGTTGGTATCTATGGGAGCTCAATTCGATATCCAAAATGAGTTGAAAAGTACCAAGGTATAGCCACATGTCAAAGTGGTGGTGAGTCCATCTGTGCTAGACAATGAGGCTCATTAGTAGGTTTTTGAGAATGATAAACAAATTTTCTATTTATTGCAGTAGGAAGTAGAGTTCTCCTTTATAAACTAGAAAGTTTTCAACATTAGTATGAGGAGAAAATTGTTTAGTTAAGATCTAACAATCTTCCTAAAGGTCTTGTCACCCTTGAAGTTATTTTCCATGAGGGAGATCATATGAGAAAAGATAAAGAAGTGATGTCAAAAAGTGAAGATAACTATGAAATATTCCTTATCTTCAAAGACAAGCTCCTTAATCTTGGAAAGGTAAGCACTAAAGATGAAAGACATGCTCTCATAGAAATTTGTAAATAATATGTACACATATTGTCTTGGGAATATAGTGACCTAGGAGGCTTTGATACCAAGTTATCCTAACACACTATATAATTAGAGGATAATTCAAAGCCTATCAAGTATAATCAGAGGCCTATAAACCCCAAAATTGAAGAGCTTATGAGGAAAGAATTAACCAAACTTATTGAATCTAAGATCATCTTTCCCATTAAGAACTCTTCGTGGATAGCCAATTCAGTGCCTATCAGGAAGAATAGTGGGGAAATTAGATTATGTGTTAACTTAAGGGATTTGAATAGGGTCTCTTTAAAGTATCACTAACCCTTACCATCCATGGAGAAACTTATTCAAATAGTTGTTGGTTCATAATGCTTCTCTCCTTTGGATGGGTATTCAACATATAACTAGGTGATGGTAATAAAAGAAGATCAGTATAAGACTTCCTTCACCATAAAGTGAAACACATATACTTACCAAAATATGCCTTTTGGATTATAAAATGTTGGGTCAACCTTTAAAAGAGTAATGGACATGATATTCTAAGGGTTATTGAATTAGATGGTGCTAGTCTACTTAGATGACATCATAGTTTTTTCCAAGAAATCTAGTGAACACTTAGACCATATAAGGTTGATCTTTGAAAGATGTAGAGTATGGGATCTCTTTAAATCTTAAAAAATGTGTGTTTTTTTGTTTATGAAGGCAAAATTTTGGGTCACATTGTCTCAAACTAAGGGTTATCCATTCACCATAACAAAATAAGTGATATCTAAACACTATATTTACCTAAGCACAAGAAAGGAATCCAAACCTTACTTGAGAAGATAAAATTTGTGAGAAGGTTTATATCTAATCTTACAAACATGGTTAAGCCCATCACCTTTATGTTGAAAAATATCTAAGTGTTTGCTTGGTCAAATGAATATAAATAAGATTTTGGGGCCATCCAAGAAGCCATTTCCCAAACACCCTCACTCATAAATCCTATTTTATTAAATTATTTCATATTCTACACCTTTTCCAATGTTGATAACATATTAGATATGTTAATGTGGAAGAATATCAAAGGACTTGAGAATCCAATTGTCTTTTTTAGTCAAGGGCTATAAGGATATTATGTAAGGTACACTTTTATTGAAAAAAGGTTCTTGTAGATTTGAGAAGCATCAAAAAGTTAAAGCCAATGCCTTCCAATAAAAAGATTCATCTTATGGTTTCTCATCCTGAAGTTAGGGACTTCCTCCTTAACAAAGACTTGAATGAGAAAATATTAGGCTAGATGACCAAGGTCATAGAGTATGATGTGGAGATAAAAGTCACCAAGCTATTAAGTGATAAAGGCTTCTATGATCATATGGTAGATGGTCTTCAAGAAGACAAATAAGTTGTTTCGGTAACACAAAAAAAATCATAGGTAGATGCAACTCCACTTCATAAAAGTTGGCTTCAAGACATGACACATTTCTTGATGAGAAGATAATTCCCTCAATATTTGGATAGAGAAAAAATAAGGTATTTAAATATTTAGTCCATACTTTATGCATTGGTTAATGGGGTACTCCTTACGTGCATAAATTATTATCAAGTGACAAAATGTTTAGAGTAGTTAAACAGTGGACTTATAGGAGGTCATTTTTCTTCAATAATAATAACATCCAAGGTAATGAGAGTTGTATATTACTATCCCAAGTTTCTTAAGGATGCCTATGCATGGGTCAAAAGTGTACAATCTTTGTATGCAAACAAAGATTAGTAGCTCTTCCACTCAACCCAATCTAGGTGGAGAAACCCTTCATATAATGGGGGTTGGACTTCATAGGAATTATAAATTCACCTTCAAGTGCAATAAATAAATATGTGATTATTATAACTAACTACTTCAATAGGTGGGTGGAAGGAATTGCCTTGAAAGAAGTCATTGAGATAGTGATATTGGAATTCTATGACAACATAGTAATTAGGTTTGGAGTCCCAACTACTATACTGATAGATAATGGATAAGAATTTGTTGGTATAAAGACAAGTGAATTGGCATTAAAGCTAGACATCTACCTTAACACATCTTCCAATTACTATCCCCAAGGTAATGGATTAGTAGAGTCCACAAACAATAACTTGATAATGATTATCAAGAGGACCATGGAAAAGAATCAAAGAGTATGGCATACAAATCTAAAGATAACCCTATGGGCTAATATAGTGAACCCTAAAGTTTCCATTTAAAATTCTCCATATGTCCTTATATATATAAGGGAGGACAAATTTCCCATTTCTCTTTAACTACCTATATTAGAGTTAGCCAATTATCTTGAGTTGATGGAGAGTGAGCCTATGAATGTGAGGATGATAGAGATCATATATATTTAAGAAACTAGGGACCTTATAATCAAGATATTAGAGTCACATCAAGATTATGTCAAAAAAGCCTTTGACAAGAGAGCCACAACAAGGGACTTCAAGGAAGGAGACCTAGTCCTCAAATGGGACTCAAATAAGGACAATCTGAAGAACTATATCAAGTTTGACATCTTATGGAGTGGTCCTTATTTGATCCATGGATGAAAAAACCATAATTATTTTCAACTTTACCCAACTAGATGGAGAGTTATTACCCATACTAGTTAATGGAATTCATTTAAATCCTTGTTACTAGAAAATTTTGTAGTTGTTGTATGATATTGTAACATATTAGAGTATGATTTCTCCTAAGTGATTTGAGCACGTTTATATTAGTTGTGTGTTTTCATTTCAATAAGTACCTTAGGAACTATTTTTATTTTAGTTCCTTTTTGTCTTTATTGTTTCAAGAGGAGTTTTCCTAGAAAAGGGATAGCCTTTTATCATTTCATGATTAGATAAGAGAAAATACTATGAATCTAGATGCCTAATGGATAAATTTAAGGCCATGAGTCTTTAGATATTAGGTATACAACCCTAAGATGTCACCATAAATGTTGGCCAATTTTGGCTTACATATGGAAATTTGCCCAGATGGATCAATTTCTAGAAGTATTGGTATGGAGTGATCAACTGATCAGAGTGATGGATGGAATGAGTTGACCTAAAGTTAAAGAAGAAAATCTCATATTACATACAAATATTTTTAAATAATTTAATCATGATTAACATGCAATTTGTTGATCCTTAAGAAGTAGTCTTAGTAATAAGTCTAAGATTGTAATGTGAAAAGACCAACATGGTCTCATGATGTTTCAAGCTCTTAGGGTCATGAAAAATATTACACAAAGTATTAAAATTTCATTAGATCATTTTAAAGGGAAAAAAATTTCTTTCACAAGTCCAAAAGAATTAGACTGTCATAACACATCATGAAAAAGCAAATGGATTAGTCTAGTTAGACATTTGATAGATGCACATGAAAATTTAATCAAGGTAAAAGAGTTGAATGGACATGGTTTTTTTCATGCCTTGACCAGTCTCTACAAAATTCATGTCTTGATGAGTTATCTATCTCAAGATATAAGTCCTCAAAGTTAGACTTGTAGAATGAAACATTCATGGGGATGTCAAGTTGAATCTAAAAAAATTATCCATTTGGATTTAAAATTACTTAAATGTTCACATAGATGTTAAATTTGGGAATCATAAAATAGACATTTTAATTAAAATGTCCCAAGATTAATGTTTGGCATTTAATAATATCTACGATCTAATGACAAGTAGGTAAGGATAGTGTTAGTGGGTCCCAAAGATATAACATATCACATTTAATCATGGACCCAAGATCAATGGTGAGAATCAAGTCAAAAGGTCAACATTCTTTCATCAATGGTAAGTGTCAATATCTTAGGTACCTAAATCTAGACCTAATTATAAGAATCAATTGACAAGGCTAGTAGGTCTATGTAGATCAATGAAGTGCATGCAATTGTACAAAATAGATCTAATGGTGAGCTCAAAGTTAAAGGTCTTAGGATCTTGAATACTAATTATAGGGTGACAAGTGTCTTAACTATGTTAAATTGATAGAATATCTATGGCTTGCATTTATTAATATAGAGAAAGATCAATGGTGTGTATGTAAGTTAAGAAAGTAGATCTAATAATGTTTAAGCAAGTTGATCAATGGTCAATAGTAAAAGTTTAAAGAAAAGGGACTTCAAATAAAGGTCAAATTTGACTCAAGTTGAACAAGATTAAATCCTTCAAAGAGATATGTCACCATTATAAACTGATCAAACATAATTAAGTAGATATAGCTATGTAGTTAGCTTTATTAATGATAAAACTCTATTTCCATTAAAATTTAGAGTTAGAATAGGTTTGATCAAATCCAATATATTTTAGAACAAGATTATGTAACCTATGGATCTCTATCGAGATAATGACTATACAAAAACCAATAATTTTGATTGGTTTTCAATCTATAGTAGAGGTCTATATCCAGGTTCAGGTAGATATAGACATAAATAAGATATGGTAGAGTGTCTCATGATTCATCATGGTCATAACTCTGATAAGCAACCACTAAAATTAGACTTAGGCATGGCTCTATAAATTAAAAAAAAATAAGGATTTTGTCCTCATAATTAAGCCAAGTGGAAGGTGGCATAAAAGTTTAAGGAGAAGATTTGGGGATTTAAGAGTGAAAGTGAAGCATTTAATTCTTCTCAGAGCTTCTAAGGTTCTTTATTCATAACAAGATCATGATCCATCATCTACAAAATGGACTCTTGTCTTTTAGTGCATTTCTCAGCCAATTAAAAGAGTTTTAAGACTTATTAGAGAACATAAAGGTTAGCTTCTTGATGAAGTTTTAGCCTTGATTTCATAAAAATAAGTGGATCATTAATTGAAAGATAGTGGCAACTCATTTAATGATCTTGGATGGTGTGTTCCATTTTTTTTCTCCCTTTATCTATATCACCCCATTATTTCCATTTTAAGAGTGGGATTAGTTTTCATTAAAAAAGTCTCTCACTTTTGATAAGATCTTCTCTCTCAATTTTGGAAGAGTAGAGATTCTCATTTGATAAGGCTAGACCCTATCAAATTTTATGTGAAAGACATCTTGAATCAATAAACACTTTATTTACCTATCTCTCCCCTCTTAATTGTCTGTATCAAAGCTAGTGCATGATGGCATTGTGAAGGAGAATCTTTCATGCCCATTGTCCTTATTTCTTGCTCATTTTTTAGGTGTCTTCAAGTTAGTTATAGGTCTAAATTAGTGTTCATTATATCATTGATGCAAGCTCTCAGTGAGTCTTATAACTCCTCTTTCCCTTCATTCATTAATTCTTAAACCTAGTTTATGAAATACTTATGCAACTAGCTATGTTTTGTGAGATTGTGTGAGCTATCATTGTCTTGTGTTTCCTCAGTGTTTACTTCATGCTTATGTGATTTATCATTTAAATTTGGTGCATCATTTGGTTAAATTTATTAGGATCCCTTTCCCCCTTTCTAACCCTTTTCTCAATGCAAACATAAGTTTAAGTGATCTATCAAGAGGAATCTAACCTTCTCCTGAAGTTCAACCCCACCATAGGTGACCCACAGCCTGGGGTTGTTCCCATAGTGTATCTAAATTGGAGAGAACCTGAAGAACCCTCTTCAAGGGGTGAAAATTGACTCTACAATAGTACCATCAACAATGATATTGTTGCATGGAAGAGGAAAGTAATTTTTAGGACATTATTTATTGATATCTCAAAAATGTATACTATCCTAATCTCACCATTATTATTGAGAATAGGTATAATATTAGACATCCACTTAGAATAGTCTATTGGATTGATAAATCTAAATTTCAAAATTTTTATAACTTACTTTTTTACCATCAACATGACTTTAGCTTTAATTGGCCTAAGATTTTGTTTAACTGGATTAATTGTAGGTACGATAATAATTTATGGACCACAAACTCAAGGTTGATGCTCACTATATCAATGTAAGATAAGGTAAAATTCTTTGATATATTTGTGATCAATTGTTAGTGACCCTACACTTCTTTAGGAGAGAGTGAGGACCCAATATTTAAAATTTTAAGACTCTTCTCAGTCATAATGTTTATATTAATGGTTTCTTCAATGAGGGAGGTATTTCATTCCTCAAATAGGTTAGGGGTTATGGGAAGATCCTGAGGATCTTCACCCTCTATATTTAAAACATTGTGTTCATTATTAAAGGATAAGTAATTATTTTATTCAAAATAAGAATTGTGGTGTTCATGACCAAGAGATGATGTAGGATAACAAGTGAGGGAGAAATAAATATTTTTGTGAAAATATATTAGGTCATCATAGGATCACAAAAACTAAATAATAGATTCATCATTCTCAATTAAGTCAAGGACTAATAGAATGTCATCCTTTCCAATATGGGGAATGGTTTGGTCACTAGAAGTCATGTGTAAAAGTTGTTTTATCATGACTATGACTATGAAATCATACTCTAGTATAATGAAATGATGGTTGAATCACAAGGATGAATCAACCATAAATTCAAGAAGCTAGTTGCTTGCCTTTGGGATTGATTCTATATAAAATAAGTCTAAGTCTTTAAAAGTTTCATGCACAATAATACTATATAGCTAAATATTTTTATCTTTAGTTTGATAAATATAAAAACTTGGTGGGCTACTAGATGAGAGTCACCTTTAATACTTATGTTATGGATGCCTAAATGTTTTGAAATGAGCATGCTAATTAGTATGGATTCATACTTGGACCTAGTTTTCATACACTTAATGTCTAGTTTGAAACCAAAAGGCATAACCCATCCTTTAGGATAAATTAGAATAACTCCTTCCCCTACACATAGGATACACTTGGCCCCATCATAGTAGAAGACCCATTGATCATGTGTATAATAAATACTATCATTTGGTAATAATTGTTGGTCTTTTGATAGCTCAACTATATGAATATCAAGAATATCAATTAACACCTCTTTGGTTTCCTAGTCTCGAGACTCAAAAAAATGGTAAATATTTACTCCATGTGGGGAAAATAAAATAACCTATGGAAACTAAAAATGCCTACTCTTATGGTATGGATTAAGGTTAGTAATCACTTTTGGGAACTAAAAAGGGTTATTATTATGGTCTATATTAAGGTAGGTTAACACTTTTGAGAACTCAAAATGCTACTTATTAATCTTTCCTTTGTATGTGGGAAGTATTTCATCATCCTTATGATGGTTTTTAGGTATGGTAAGTATGATAGCATAGTTATGATCTCATTATAGTGCAGTAGGTATGCTAACATATTTATGCAACTTATAGTATTATTGATAATGCAAGGGTAATCTTATTTTTTCTATTGCTTTATGTGGGAAATATCATAATAAATAATTGAGTAGATTTCTAAGGGTCTCCTTCACAAGGGGGAGAAGGTCTATTTTTATGATTTCATGGATAATAGTGAGATCTAATGTTGATCTCTATAGCATATATTATTAAGGTAAGAATATTATCCTTAAGAACTAGCATGGCTAGGGGAGGAGGAATGGTATAAATATATATTAGAAAAATTAGGATGTGATATGAATTATATATAGGTGTGGGACATATTAGAATGAGTGACATCTTAGGATTAATCAAACCCAATGGATCAAGAACTCTAGAAAACTAATGTTGTCATGTCATATTGTGATCAAGGAACATAATCTAAAGAGGATCATAAGTAATTAGAGTATTACACAAGATAAAAATTTATTTATTATTTATAATTGGGATATTATGATGGCAGTCATAGAAAAAAATCATCATGGGAAACCTATTCATTATTTGACATCTCTATCTTGCAAATATTAAGTAGACTAGATAACCTGCCTTAGGGTTCCTAGTTCTGAGACTCAGAGATGCTATAGGTACCTAAGCCTCATGGTAAAATTAAAGGATAAGTGGCATGTACTTTTATAATATATTGAAAATCATAATCATAGATATGGTGGACTGAAATGGTGACTAGATATAAATTAGTAATGTTTTTAGTTGTCACTACTTCCTTTTCCTCTAGTTTGTCCTTCAATGAATCTTGAGGAATTTATTTACTTTAATTTATAGTAACCACTTTTGGCTCCATGAGTTATATAACATCCACTATCTATGAGGTTTTTGATACCCCACTGGTAATTATTATATAGTCTATGTGCAAGCTCAAGTTTTTGTGCATGGTCATTTGAAACATATAAAAAAGATTAGAATCCCTTTGGGTCATAAAAACCATACCCAGATGGAGGAACCTATTTTTTTGGAACAATATTGAAGGTATTTACTTCATATTTTGACTCCAAGGTCCCCCCAAGATCATATTATAATTTGTCTTTATCAATCATGTAAATTTTGTTAACATAGTATTGGGACCCAGAGTGACTAGAAGCACAATGGTTACTATTGAGGTTGATTTGAGGATATCATAGCCTCATAAGGTATTTTTAGTTGTGGAATAAATAATTTATCCATAAAAAATATTATACAATAAATATAATGGATAATGTTCATAGCTACTCTATTAGAAAACATGAATCTCTTTAAGTAGTTATTATAGATCCATCTAAAAACAAGGTTGGATCCCCCTTCCATTCCAATTTAGAATCATGAGGGAGACTAATAAGGTTGAATAATCATCATTCTTCTTGAGAATATTTCATAGGTGGAAAAATTTATATATCAATGTGATTGATATGGGCCTGAGGTGGGGGAGTTATGCTAGTAAAATACCCCAATACTAAAGCATTGAGCAATGTCAAGTGATAGATAAGTGATATCTTGATCAAGTCTAGAAATTAAATGTGGGAGAGAGTTTTTTTAATATCTAGGATAAAATTTTAATTCCTAATAGGATTAGGGATGGTCTTAATATACATAATGTCTTAGGGGTGAGAAGTCATGGGTTGATATTCCCTGGTGTGAGTAATTATATTTGCTTCCTCTTCAACTTCAAGCTCTATAATCCCAATAATTATAATCTTGCCTTGGAATCTTGACTATGGAATGTCATTTCCATTGATGTTTCTATAAATTAATTATTTAACATCACTGGTACAAGTTTGTATGGGTTGGTTATCATGAAAAAATTTATTCTACAAGTTCTCCTAAGTTTGTTTTGGTGCAGCTCAAGCTTGGTAGTTTAGAAAAGGGTTCTGTTAAATCTAGAGATTTTGGTTCTATGGTGCAAAGGGACCCTTATAAGTGACCTAAGGATTTTCACCTATATTCCCTAGGACCATATCTATTAAATTTTGACTTTGATCCTCAATGAGCCTTTGTATTAATATGTTATACTCCCTACAATTTTAAGTATCATTACCAATGACTCATTGGAAGAGATGATAGATGTTGAGATCATATTCCCTATGCTTATAATCTAGTCATTATTAACCAAACCCTTGTTGACTATTCCCTTAAGAACAAGGTTGGTTTCGGAACTATGGAAAAAGCTCAACATGTTTAAAGTAGTTTTAATCCTAGTATTGATATTACATGTTATGATTTGGAGGTTAGTTGAAGATAACCACATGGAATATAGGTGGAGGGTTTTTATTTCTCACATGAGTATTTCTATCTGGGTTGATGTTATTCATGGGTGGAGACTAAATATTTTTCACTATGTTTAGCCTTTTACCTTAGATGATCACACAATTAGTGGTGGCATTCCTATTTTATTTAAGGATTTTATGGTATTTATTATTGATAGTGTTATGGCTCACATTTTGAAATTCTTGATTATTTTTATTTGGGGTGATAATACACCCTTTGGCCCCATAGGTTTGGTGACCACTATCAATGGCCACTTGATCAATCCATAAGTCACTTTTGATAGATTATTCATAGTAATGATAGGGGAAATTTTAGACATCTTACCTTATTTATTTATTAAGGGAGTAAAGGAAAAGATTTCAAAATTCCTTCTAGTCCATGTGAGGCACAATGGTAGATAAATATATAACCCACTACCATATTTTGATGAAATAGGTACTTGATTCATTGTGTTCTGGTTTGATATGAAGGAATTATTTAATGTTAATATTTAGAATCTTGTTCATGTTAAAGGCCTTAATGAATTTATCCACCAATTATCTAAGGGAATGAATGAACCCTATGGGAGGTGGTAATACTAGTTGAGAGTGATTCCTTCTAGTTTTTTAGGGAAAATATTAGCAACAAACTCATCCCAAGGTAGGAGTTCCTTGACAACCATGGTGTAATTCTTAATGTGTGCATTGGTATCTCCTTCCCCTTTGATTTTGGCAAGGTATAGGAGGGGACATGGAAGAATAAGTCCTTGTACATTGAGAATTAGGGGTTCCTTAAGGTACTCAAGATAGGTCCTTATTTTGTTGAATTTAGTTATTGGTGTAGTGAAGATAGATTAAAAGGGTGTGATTGCATATGAGTTGTTTGGATAACCATTATGATAAATAGAAGAGGCTTGATAGGGTGAATTGGAATAAGTTAGAAAATATTTATCTAATTAAGTATACTTAGATAAAATATATAAATAGTGAGGAATAATTTTATATTTAAAAGGGTTGGTGATTTTTTGAGGAGGTGCATACATGGCTTGTACATACTTTGAAGGAATGTAAGGTGGCACATGGATCATCTATGTAGGAGTGTGTTTGGGAGGCATGTAACTTGAATAGGTAAATAATGGTGGGTTATTAGTCACCACATTATTTTATCAGGGTGGTGTGTATGTGAATACACATCACATGAATGTTTGGATAGGTGTTTGGTAGGGTGGAATAATATTGAATGTGTCTAAGTTGGGGACCCCATAAGTAAGGATGTCCCCAAAGGGTTGGTTAGAGTCATATATTGGTGAGTTTGTATGCTCTTATTGTGGTGAGAAGGTGTAATATTATTATTTAAATAGTTGGTGAACCACTATTTAGATATGAATAGAGGAAGAGTGAACCTAGGTATAGGGATTGGGGTTCACTACTTGATTTATAGATTTTTGGTTGTTTTCTAAGTCATGAATGAAACCCACCAAAGTATTGATGAGTTCATTTAGGATAGTGTCAATATTAGGTCTGGGAGTATCCTATACATGAGGGGTATAATAAAGATATTGGTTAGTGTGAAAGGATTTATTTGGAGTAGGATCCTTAGGGGAAATAGTTAAGGTTTGTACTAGCGAGTTATAGATATTTTGATTCCAACTAGAGGAATGTGTAGTTACTTGCATATGAGTAACCTTATCTTATAAATAGAATATACTTATTAAGTAGTAATCATAATTTATAAATACTTATACAATTATTTTTTAAATGAGAATGGATGGTCCAGTGGCCATATGAGGAGTGGATTCACTTCCTCTAGTGAGGGTCATATAATTGGAGTTGAGATGATTATTAGTGGATTCAGATACGTTCCACACCTCATGAACATGGATTATAATCCTAGTTTAAGTATTAAGGTGAGAATAATCATAGGATTTATAATCTAAATTGGTTCCAATATTAGGGTTGTTATAATTAACCAAAAAATCTTCACTAGAGTTAAGTTGGATCCTTCTATATCCCTCCAAGTCAAGAGATCTACATAGGTATTATCTAGACATATTTTGAGGTTATATAGATAACCAAATAATAAATAGAAGGAGATGGGAAGATGTATAAAGGAGAATAAAATGGAATGGAAAATATGGAAGTCTTTTACATTAGGTTCACCAATTTTTATGCATGCAAATAGAACATGTAAAACTACAGTCTTGACTTCCTAAGGTTGGGCTAAGATATCCAACATAAGGGGTGATGGGTATAAATATATATTAGGTTTATTTTATGGTGAAATGGGATTTAGGATGATGAGAGGGAATCAATTATAATTATGAAACTAGAAGACCTTTGAAGCATCACGTTTCTCATTAAGAATATGTAACTAAGTGGAAAATAATATCCAAGTTCCTTTAATGTCTTAGATAATAAGGACTCAGAAAAATGGGAATGGTTGGGTTGAATTACTCAAGGGACAATATCAACTCTATTAGGTTGAATATACCCAGTCAATGTCATACATGAGGTTTAATGATATATGAATAGGCTAGACCCAAGGAAAATAAAAGGGGGTGAAGGTGAGGATCTAGATCTAAATCATGATGTATTTAAATCCTTAAATTTTAGGAAGGAAAATGATCAGTGGATCAAAAAAATTATATTTATCCTCTAGGGCACTAAGAGAATTGAATATGAGGTGTGTAATGGATGTATCTTAACAACCTCAAGTCTCAATTTATCACTAATGTTTGATTGTGTGTTGATTATGGGACTAGGTGATGTGACCCTAAGGAAAATACCTAATTTGATAAGACCAAGTGTATTAAAAAAATTTGTCCAAAGGATAAAAGTAAAATTATAATCTTATGATCTTGTCTTGGAACTTTATTGTGAAATAACTTGTTTTACTAATGATGCAAGGTTGTAGGATATTTGTAGTTGGTTTGACAAGGCTTTGGAAATTTTATTATTTTTATTAGTTTTGGAAATATTTGACTATAATGAAAGATAATTAATTATAAAAATAAATAATTATAAATCAATGAAACTAAAATTAAATTGCTTATTTTTTTAATTTTCAACTCACTTATCAATGCATGCAAATAGGGAAACAAAATCTACTTCAAAAATACAAGTGTTGATTTTAATTTTCCAAGATGAAAGATAAATGCAATTATTTTTAAGATTTTATGAATGAAATATAGATGAATATAATATTCAAATTATGTTATTACTAACATGAAAATAACATAACAGAAGGTTTGGTTATTAAACAATAATAATAATTACTAAACATCCAATTTTTATTTTGCATGTGCAAGCTAAAACAAGTTTTAATGTTTCTAAATGAGTGCACACTAGTTTGAATGATTTGTTTTTAATGAAAGTGAGTAATTTAATTCTCATTTTATTTATTATTAAGCTAAAATAAATGTTTATAAATTAAATTATTTGTAATAAATCTATTAAATGGATACAATAAAATGCATAAACTGATTAATATTTTTGTGCAAAGATAGGGGAGAGAAGAATTCTTTTTCCTATTGAGTTTTCCTTTTTAAACATAAATGTTTAAAGTAATGCAAGAAAGGAAATTAATAATTATCAAATATACCTATGAATTTAAACATAAGATAAGTATGATCTCTTATTCATATTTATTTAATCAAACTACTAAATTGAGTGTACTTTATAATTTAGCATAACTCAACATTTTAAGTTTGAGTATTCATTTATTTGAGTTTTCAATTAATTGACCTACTTATAGAACATTTTTATTCATCCTATTGTATAGGCTATTCTACTTCCTTAACCCTCATGAAAACCATATATAAAAAGGGTTAAAAACTATCCACTACTTACTAGTGTCTAAGATTAAGGAGATAGGATATTATTTATATTTTGGGAGATGATCCCCTCTATCTTTTCCTTTTTTGGTCAACAAAAATAAATTTTATTCTATTACATGGAAAAATAGATATTTTATTATGGTGACCTTATTTATTATGACTATTTTTAATGTACCAATGGATTTGTCAAACTCAATCCTCTTTTGTGGCTCACCCATAATCATTTAGTCTTATTTTTCTACTTGGGTGGCCTGTACTTGTCTAATACAATCCTCTTCTTGGTGAGGAAAAATAGTTTTAGGTGAGGGGGTTGGAGTAAAAATAATAGGTGGAGTAGTAGATATGGTTAAGGGGAATGGGATGTCACACATAGGATCAATTAATATTATGGTTGAATTAGGATTTGATGAAGTGGTAGGAAAAATACAATGGGGAAGGCTTAATGATAATTTTTTGGTATTTTTGTTATAATTATAGGGACTCAACAAATTTGTCTTTTCATTTGAATTAATTTTGGTTATTTTAATTATGGGATTAGGAGAGATAGATTTTATTTTTCCTAAAGTAGAAAAAATAAGTATTGGTTTAATAGTAGGTAATGAAGACTTAAGAAACAAAGTTTTTGTATCAATCAATGAACTTAATGGTGGTATTGAGAAAAAAAAATTTAAGATAATTTAAGCATAATTCAACACTAATGATACTTGAGAAGATATACCCATCTCAATTATATCTGGACTAGTATTAAGAATTTTTGTCTTAATATTGACATGCCTAGTGTATGCAATGGGAAATGTAGTAGATATATACATTATTTCTAGCTCAGAGAAGATAAATCCTACTTACACTTCTGATTGGGGATACATTAGATAATCAGGGTCATGACCAAGATGTATCCACTAGACCTATCCAAAGGATCTATTACCACAATAATATCAATAGGGATGGTTCCAAAGCCTCTGACCAAGAAAAACTATGCAATAACCCTAACTAGGTCCTATGCTTCCATATTCACTAAATTAATAACAAGTAAAGTAAAATTATAATCTAGTGCTCATGAAATCTTTTGGAATAAAGTGGGGTTAATAAACATGAAAATTAAAATTGCATGGAACACATATACTCACATTAATGTATATAGGTTCTTAATGCATGAAAGAGTAGTACACATGCATATCTATCTACTCTTACAAAGCATGAACAAAGTTAGGAATGCATAACTTCTAAGATGAACTCACTGAGCCTCAAAATCTCCCTTAGCCAAGGTGCTTCACAAGAGGTTATTTTTGTATGTAATTATGAAAAGGATAAATTATCTCTAGGATACAAAATCTATCAATTCATCTAAAAGACTTCTCCATAAGATAATATTTGTATCTCCAAATAAAGTGTGAAAACCAAAGCTTGCTCCTCAAGTATAATGGTAGATAAGTAGATGTGAAGTATATCTTAATTATTATTATTTTCTCAATCAATGAAGGAAATGGATGTGTATATATATTTTAATCTAACACTAAACCTTTCCAAAAGTTTATCTGATAGAGTCATCCCAATCAACTTTGTACTATTAATTTATAATAATAAGTATAAATGAGAATAATATGTCGACCCAGTAGACATTGTATTATAGACTATAAAAAAGGGCTTTAGGCTTAGGAAGAGATAATAAAGGTAGAAAATTATTATATAAGGGTGAAAGAGAGGATACAAAATGTTGTGTTGAGATCAAGTGGTTGGACAAATGGTAGGAATGATACAAATCCACAATAATATTTTGAAGCATCAATGGTCTACCCACACATTTCTCAGTACACCCTTTAAGGCATGTACTTAGAGAAAATAAAAATCAATAGGTTCTTGCAATATAGAATGTTTTACTAAGTGGGAAATTTAATAAAAATATTCTGTCTATACATATTCCCCACTAGAATCTCATCACATGTCACATGAGTATAATAGGGTATAGTGATTCAAGAAAGAACATAGCAACACATGAAATTGAAATAACTAAAAATGACATAGGGAAAGTGATGATAAAATGAAATAAAATAACTAAAAATATCATATATATACCTTAACTTACCTTTCCACTAAATGATTTCATGTAAACAACCTTGTCTTGATCACTATATTTAAGAAACCCTAGGGATATAAAACTAAAAATAGAAGAAAGAGTGGAAATGTATGATGGTTAAAGTATCAATGAATTAATTATAAAAATTAAAAAATTATAATTGTTAAGGTAAGGTGAGAACTAAAATATCAATTATGTAAATGACAAAATGATGATAAATGAAGGACAAATGATAATAAAACACACTAAATCATGTTGGGAAGAATGTGAAATAGAAATGGAAAAAATGAATGTGGAACATACTAACTCACATTGGGAAGCATGTAAAACATAAATTAAAAATGAAATATAATTACAATAAAAATCTAACAAATATATGTAATAAAGTGAAATTAATCCCATACACATGTCGAATCAAACATACATAAAAACATGAATGACTGAAAATGAAATTTAAGTTAAGTTGTAAGATAATCATGGATAAATAATACATAAAAATAAACATGTAAAAAATGTAAAATTTCATATGTACTATAAGTTATGTCTTCAAAAATAAAATAATAACATGATAGATAGATGAAAATCAAGAGCTCTAAAGGATGAAAACTCAAACTTAGTGCTTGTTCAGAGATACAATGTAAGAAAACACAACCACCTAATGACAAGACTGATAAGAAAATGATATGGTGTGCTAAACAAAGGGTGTAAGGTTGTTTTTGAGGATGGCTTGGTATAATTCAAGGTCTTACAATGTAACTCATAAACTATAAACCCAAAAACATAAGTACATATAGATGATCAAGGATGCGGTCAATGAAAAACAATATCTAACAAGGGGAATATAAGGAAAATATGATGTAAATAAGGAATGTGAGGCACCACATGGGTGATGTGAACATACTTAACAAGAATGAGATGCACTACGTAAATTAGAAAGGCTAAAAACTATCAACAACAAGGACATAGGACACTTTGAATAATGAACACAAAAGTTGTGATAAAAACTAAAGTACATAAATCAACCCATGAAGGCTATATGCATGAAAATTAAAATGTATCTATCTTCCCACAATGTGTTTCCTATTCCTCAAGACTCATTATAGATCCATTGGTCTACTATGAATATTGGGTACTTATGTGAGAAAGTAGGTGGCACTAGATAGTATATGATATAATGAGACCTCCTACCAAACCCCAATAGACCTTGTCTATATCCTGAGTCTAACTGTGGAGTTTGAATTTTTACTAAGATAGGAGATGTGCAAAATATAAATCACATATTTTTGTGTGATCTAACTTTTAAGATTATTTTTGCCTTTTAGTCATTTCCTTTTGTTTGTATTTTATGATTTGGATTTTAAGTTGTTTTTTTAATTTTCAATTCTACTTTCTCCATGTGGATTTGGAGAACCAAACATTAATGAAATAGGTGAAAAACACAAGAGAGATTACACTTGGTCAATATAGAAAATGACCTAAATAACAAGGTGACTAAATACTCCTAAACTTACCCACAAGTAAGTGTGTAATCTCAAAATTGACCAATGTGAGCCTTAAATGAAAGGAAATATGCAAAATATGGGGATCATAAGAGATACATCTATGTAATAAGTGATATAATGGTGAATATGATCATAGTTTATCACAAGGATGTCACATAGTGTTATGAAAGGAATGAAGCTATGATATGATATTCATGTCACTAGAGAAACCATATTAACTAAAAATAGATCTAACAAAAGCACCAATGAAAGTAGTAGTCATCCCAAATTGTAATTTAAAGATGTTTTAATGTGGTAATTTGTGAGGAGAGCCTAGTCTTATCCATGGTCTTACACTTAAACTAACAAGGTGAACGCTAATGAGGTTAATGCTAAATAATGGGTGAAAATTAATCATAAAGCTACTAAGGCAAAAAATGACATAAAAATACAAAAACAAAATAGATATAGAAGAACCAAAATGAAAATAAATGAAAAATGCAATGTGTAAGAAATCTAGAGAACCCAAAGGTAATGATTATGCTAGTAAAGTGAAACTAAAAGAAGTAAATTACACAAAAATAAAGAAACATGTGATAAACATAACTAGAAAAATCTATGCTACCATCTATATCAAAGATGATCACGTGAAATAAAAGTATATAAGTCTTGGATGGTTTCTTAAAGCTGAATTTGTTTATTATTATGCATTTTAGAATAAGAGTGGGCATCGTAAGATGCCCCAATGGGTAATTGAATATAGGGATTGTCCTCAAAATATGACCCAAGGTTTGAAGTGATATGTGGATGGGTGTTGAAATATGCACCAATATGTGAGGTGGAGTGAGGTAAGATTGAATCCTTAAAATTATTTTCATTGGGTTGGTAGGTACATTTACAGATAGGTAAATGTGTTGGTTTGTTATATTTTAAGGATGTTAAATTTGACATAGGATTTGTAGGAGAGGTATGAAGAGGTAAAGTAGGTAAATGAGGACCATGTATGATATGATTTGGATTAGGAATTTGAGCTAGGTAATCATTTGGTTCATGTGACCTAAGAGGTTGAGGTTCAGTGAATGTAATGATATGCTTAAAGTTTTTCATGTTAGCTATCATTTATTTATTGGTGTAGGAATAAGGATCAAGTATGGTTTGAACAACATTAACCATTGAGGTATAGGTAAGGGATAATTTTTGTTGTTCATTATGTAGTTGATGTTGATGTGATTTTGATTCTTTAGATGGAATTTATGAGGCTTGAACATAGTCTTGATAGCTTTGTTTTTTAGAGTATCAAGATTAAAATGTGTACCAAATAAGTAATCAAGAGGAAATTGATGAATACCATGACAAGGCTCATGAGAATTACCTATAGTAGCATTTCACCACTAAAACCTATCAGGATTATACCATTTTTGAGGAGGTTTGGAAGGATCAAAGCTCATGAGCTTAGATAGTGGCAATTTATTCTTAATTTTTTCTATACTCAAGGCAGGGTTGGTTGGGTTAAAATTGGTTGAATTGGATTCTTCATTTTGAGACTGGGGAGGCTTGGATGAATCAATGTTATGAGAAAATTATTGGAAAGGTTATTTAGTAGTTGTTTGAGGTGTTTAAAATTGAGTCATAAGAAATTATTACCTTTTTTCTTGGTTTAAGGCTTATTCTAAATTTTTATGGGAAAAGATTCAAACTTTATATTGAAAAGGAATTTAAGAGTAGTAATAAATAATTTTAAAAGAGTATCATCATTTATGTTATGGTCTACTTCATGAACTAGAGAATTCCATCATTTTATGAAAGTATGAGTGGATTCATTAGGAAATTATTTGGAATTAATGAAATGGCTAAGGTAATTTTAAGGAAGGTAATCATGACGTAATTCCTTCACTAGAGCATTAACTAAATCATCTAGTTGTGAGATAGAATGTATAGTAAGTTGGTTTTACCATTCAAGTGCATCACCAAAAAAGGTTTTAGATAAGAGCTTGGTGGTAGCAAACGTGTTAGTTTAGACCAATTCCTTATAGAGATTACCAAAATACTTAATAAATATAGTTGGATCTTTAGTCCCATCATATGTAATAGTTACAAAAATGTTTTCATTATATATGGATGCAATGAATGGATCTAAAGACTCATTTTGAAGATGTTAAAGAGTATTATTATATAAATTAGGTTGAGGGATGATATTCACATTAGCATCTCTAAGAGGAAGGGGCACATAATTATGATTTGGTTGAGACATGATGACTTGAGGTGGTTACCTAGACATGTGTAATAAATTTTGTTGTATTTACATCATTTGGGAATGATTAGTTATTTTCATGATGTTTATTTATTGATCAATTTATGAAAGAATTTGACTTGTGTTTATTTGTACATTAGTATTTGAAGGTGATTTATTAGTGTTATTAGGATGGGGATTATTGGGTGGAGGATTCCCAAAATTGGTATTGGGAAGAATATTCCCAACATTAGTATTGGGGGGAAGATTATCAACATTAGTGTTAGTTATCTTAAGTGTGGTACAAGAATAAGGAATCTTTGTAAAGCCACTATTATTATTAGGAGTGTAAATGGTATTATCATCAAGGTTTTTCAATAATAGGGAATTATCTAGATCATAAATTGGATTGATTTAAACCATGTTGCTTTGGGAAGTGATAATCCTAGGTGATCTTGTTATGGGTATAAAAAATGGATTCCCACCATTGGTAGTAAGAGGAGGACTAAGATGAAGGACCTCAACTATATTACATTATGTAGTGATTAGTTTTGGATTAGGAAAATATGAAAGAAGAAATTGAATAGTTTCATCACAAGTAATAAAATAAGTGAGGTTGTAATCTAAATCTTTAATTATGCAATGTTCTTGACTAAGAAGATGCTAAAAATATGACATTATTATGAAATAAGACTAGATAATCATACATAGAACAATGTCAACCAAGGTGTACAGAGTCAATAGGGTTGATTATGTATTATTTATATAGGACATAAAATGAAGATAAAATCAACCAAACACAAAATAGGGTTAACCCATAGGTACTAAGTTGGTTGGGTCAACTTAGTACTAATTTGAAGTAGGGATTTGGATGAAGACAAAGTTGGCCAATAAGTAAAAATTTCATCCATAGGTACTAAGTTGACTGGGTTGACGTAGTATTGTATAGACAAATTTTTGATTGAATAACAAGAATATAAAGTTAAATAGGTTGGCTATGTACTATAGGAAGAAAAGGTGAATTAGTTAGTGAGTGACTATGTCGACACAAATAATTTTTTTCTAAAAATAGCAAATATTATTTCTAATCATATGAAATTAAACATACATGTAATCTGATCATTAGTCTAATTAGAGTACACAACACAAATCTTGCACCAACACTAACAAGTGCAAGTTCTATAATAAAGACTAAAATGAGTATAAAGTAAGCACCAATTTGAAATTAGAAGCTAGATAAGTGGTCATTCCTAAGTATTGTTAATTTATAATAAATATTATATTTAATGTGATAGAGAGTTGGATGTAATAAGGAACTAAAAATCAATCTAAGGTTACATTCAGGTAGTTTAGGCTAAAAGGGATCTATATTGGTAATGGTACTAGCTTGGTATTGGGGTCTAACCCATCACTTCATAATCCCTTAGTGATAAGTGTATTAGGTTATTTTCCAATATATACCTTTAACCACATATTTATACTTGGCCATAAAACCAAGTCAGCTTCCCCTTGGTGATGAAATCCAAGTAAGTAGGCCTTAGGAAAAATAGTGTTTAAATGAATTTTGAATATTATGTGATTTTTTAGTGTGTGAAAAAGTGTAAAATAGTGCAACTAAATGTTAATTTGAAAAACCATCTATTTAGACCATGTGAGTTATTCTAAGCATGAAAATAGTTAAAAGAGGAAGTGTGAATTAATTACTAGTAAATAGTTTTTAATTCTTTGATAAAGAATAGTAGAGAGTTAGTTCATGTTGCACTGTATGCAAATAGTACATATCAAAGTTGACTAGGTCACTAATATATTTTAGATGCAAACTCTTTTAAAAATAGAGTAAAATAGGTCAATTATATCTCTTAGATAGAATATAGGCTATAGAACTAAGTTGACCAAGTCAACTTAGTTGGTTGTATGGTTGTAGTTTTGAAGAATATCAACTTGTATAAAATAAAATTGAATAAAGGAATAAAATGATAGAGAGATGAAATAGAGGAACCTTGGTGGTTTTGAGTATGGTTATGATTATAAATTTTATGCTAAAGTGCCTTAAATGTTGCTTTGAAGTTTTATCAACTAGGTCGACTAACTCGACATAGTTTGTAGAACCCTTTTGCCAAAAAAAAGTACTAAAAACTAATTTTACTAGGTTGACTTATTTTTAAAACCTAAATACAAAAAATAAATACCACAAACTAAGTCAACTAGGTCAACTTAGTTGTTAGAACATGACTACCAATATGAAATATCTAATTGCCAAAAAGAAACACTATAAATAGAGTCAATTGGGTCCACATAGTTGGTAGAATTTGATAGAAAAAGAATACTATGTTGAATATATTGATCTAGTTACCTATGTTCAATGATGACCTACACAAATAGAATGGAGTCACTTTGATATGATTGTGTGTTAAAAATATGCACAAACTATTAAAACTATACCAAAAAGTTTGATATAGTATTACAAATATGGAAAAATATTATAAAATGAAAAAAATGATGGAATGAAAGAAAACCTAAAAGAGTTAGAATCACATCAGGTTCACCAGAATGTATGTAATTGGAAATGCATTAGATCTAAAAATGAATCCTAGCTCAGAGATGATAAATCCTATTTACACTTCCAATTGGGGATATATTAAATAATCAAGGTCATGACCAAGATAGATCCACTAGACATATCAAAGGGATATTACCATAATAATATCACTAGGGAGGGTTCCAAATCCTCCAGTCAAGTAAACTTACATAATAACCCTAACTAGGTCATATGTTTTCGTATTCACTAAACTAATAAAAAGTAAATTAAAATTATAATATAGTTCTCACCAAAGTGTGTGGCACAAAGTCAGGGTAATAAAAATGAAAATTAAACATGCATAAAAAAACATATACTCATGTCAATGTGTACAAAATCCTAATTCATGGGAGAGAAGTACAAATACATATCTATCTGCTCTTACAAAGAGGAAAAAGTTAGGAATACTTAACTTTGAAGACTAACCTACTGAGCCTCAATATTTCCCTTGACCAAGGTGATTTGTAAGAGGTTGTTATGGTATGTAAGGATGAAAATGATAAAACATCTCTAGGCTACAAAACCTATCAATGCATCTAAAAGACTTCTCCATAAGATAAGATCTTTATCTCCAATTAAAGTATGAAACCCTAAGCGTGATCTTCAAGTAGAATGGTGGATAAGTAGATGTGAAATATATCTTACTTCTCTTCTCGATAATTGTATAATTGGATGTGTATATATATTTTAATCTAAACCTAATCCTTTCTAAAATTTTAGCTGATATAGTTGGTCCAATTGACTTTATATTATTAATTGATAATAACAAGTATCACTTAAAATACTAAGTCAACCCATTCAATTTTGTATTATAAACTATCAAAAAGGGTTTTAGGATTAGGAAGGGATAATTAAGGAATAAATTGACTAGAGGAGGGTGAAATAGAGGAGATAAGAATTATGTAAGTACACAAGAGAAGGTATGTTGATATTTAGTGGTTGGACAAATGATAGGAATGATATAAAGCCACAAAAATCTTATAAAGCACCAATGGTCTGCCTACCCCTCTCCTTGTGCAAAGTTTAAGGTGTGCACTAAGAGAGATTGAAACTCAATAGGTTCCTAAAATATATAAAGTGTTAGTAAGTGGAAAAGTTTATAGAAATATTATGCATATATACCTAACATATACCTTAGTAAATGATGCCAGGCTCTATAACACTTTCTTGTTCTTCTTCACATTATATAGGTTTCCACCCTCTATATACCTTATGAACCTTTTAAGATATTAAATATATAGGAAAATTCTACACTAGTTTCAATGATCCTTACTCTCCCAACTTACCATCATATAACCTTCAATCCATTATATCATTCTCTATTCATGTGCTCTCTTTAACCTTCATAGTAATATCACAAGTTGTCAATGCCAAAGTGTCCTTATATGAAGAATAAAATTGTAATGAATATTAAAATCACATAAAGACCTTATACCTTCTTATAACATCCTTTTGTAACCATGTTTATACAACTACTTTAGTCTATCTACTCACTTACTTCACACAAGCTCATTTTAAACTTTAAATGCCTACTAGCCCTATTTCTGGGTAAACCACTTTAGTTAGAGAATATATAGACTTTAAAAACATATTTATACCTTTTCATAGAATCCATTTATGTATTCTATCTCCACCATTCCCCATTTTACCATACTCCACATGCATACCTTGTTTCTTCATTACCTTAGTCACCAATTAGGCCTATTTAGCCTTATTTAAAACCTACAAGTTGATATTGTATGGAATAATGAAGGTACAATCTTCAAACCATAAAAATATATTAGTATTGTTAAAACCAACTTGATAACAAGTTTTGAGCCTTTTTGGTTGGTGAAATATCCTTCTACAATCAAAACCCTAATCTAGGGTTTCTAGGTCTCTACACATACCTGAGACTTCCATTAATTCTATTGAAAGATATATATAATATTTTAAAGAACTATAAAATATGTTTAAGCTTGGTTTCATCCCAATACATAATACCCAATTAACAACATGCTTTGAACAATATTCTATCCATAATTATCAACTCAAAACACTTTGACTGTGTATGTTCTTTAAACAAACTTCAGGTCTATAAGTAAGTAGACCATAAAAGATCATTTTTAAAGGTATATAAATGAAAAAAATAGATTCATAAGATCACCAAAAACTTACCACATTGATATAAAATGTTTCCAAATGGATATAACGCTCCCTTCATTCATTTTACACAACATACAATTTAGACATCAATGCATATTATAGGAAGCTAATAGCATATACTATGGGCAACATGATCACTACACACAAATTACTTAAAATAAAGAGTCTACTATTATTATTAAATAAAATAGTCTAAAATACCCCCCAAAATTCTTTAGATATGTTTATAACATGTTTCTAATACCATTTTGTTCATCATATTGGAAACACATAGAATAACTGCAAACAAAGGTCTTTCATGAAAATGTTTGATTACCAAAAGTTTTAAAAACTATTCCTTTGAATATTGATTCTCACTAACATGAATTAACCCTTAAATCATGTTTTTAATCTATTTACCAATCTCATTATTCATCAATATAGCATATATTACAATAACAAAGTCAATTACTCCAAAACAATGTATTTATGTATAGAAGCCTTCCATCCATTCCTCTATGCATATACAAAATATAAAAAATAGTATTTTTTCCTCAATAAGAAACACATAATTTCACTTCAAAGATAGTCTTTTATTTCATATAATGGAGTTATATTCTTATTTCCTTCGTCATGTTCCTATCTTCCTCAAATGGAATGAGAGGTTACCAAAACAAAACTAGCTCTTATATACCCTAGAATGATACATAAATAATTCTTGGATCTCCTTCCATGTAGGAGCTTGGATACAAAATAAATAGTTTTTTCATAATTAATCACATAATTCCATACCATGAGACTTGTAATAAAAATATCCCCTCTCTACTCATAAAACTCCTAGACACATAACCTTAAACTTAAATTATCACCAATCATATGCTTTAGTCCCTTAAAAGGGATCACAAGAAGTTTAAATTCTAAATAAGTGTTTTTGGTAGGAAACACAAAATTTGAATGTTGAACACCCTACACAACTATTAAATACTCTTAAAGACCAAAAATAACTCTAGAACCATTCTTAACCTATTTCAAACCAAAAATGTCATCATGATGTCATCCCTAAAGGATGCCCCTACATCATACTACCAAGCTGGAGAATGTTTCCCATATGCTCTTGTAGGTGTAGTTGGTCAATGATCCTTGTTAAACTAATTCCACTTGTCTCTCATAGACTTTTACATGCACTTGGGACACACATTTAGGCCTCCACTTGTTAAACCTATTGATAGACATACCTATACATAACATAATGGGGATTAAAGAAAACATATGCCTTATTATCTTGATCCCACTTTGAAGTATTATTCCACCCTTTCATATCTTTAAATTGTTCAAATTATCCTTTGTATTCATTTTGGACTTATTCTGTAGGTGTATTAATGTCTTTTTTCCTCATCTCCTTCACCACTTATATCTTTTTTGTCCTTAATACCTTGTATACCACTTTCTCTTATTCTTTGCATACTTTACATTATTTTAAATGCTTAACCTACTGCTCATACTCATTGGTGTATTATTCTTCCATCTTCAAGGGGTGATTGTATAATTCCCTTATTTCATTGTCTTCCTTCACAACTTCTACCAATGCATCATCCTCTTGAACCATAACTTCTTGCTCACTATTTTTTGATTCCACTTCTTTCTTTCCTTGGACCTGCTATCCACTTATCATCCCATTACTCTCTTATTATTCTTTAAAAAACTTTCTTAAATAACTAACCTTATCCATAAACCCTTGTATATATTCATTAATAGAAATCATTGTCAAATTATTAGACAAGCTTGTAAACAATTGGTTCACATACTCAGATGAGAACATTAGATTATGCCATGACTTGTCATGTTCTTCTTAGGGTGAAATATTCTTCTTAGCTTGAATGCTTGTCTCCAATTCTTCTTTTTTTTATACCAACTCCTTATGTCTTACAATTGGCACTCTTTATGCTAGACCAACAACATTATCGTTTGGTTTATGCATTTCTTCATTCACCTCCTAAAATTTTTCATGTACATTAGAAAAATCAAAATGATTAACACATTTTTTTACTTCTTTAAACCTTTCGTTATCTTTTGAGATTAACTCTTCCTTCTATATGATTTTAATTAAGTTTTGAACTTCTTCACCTATTCTTTCCATGTCATCTAGATATTCACCTTTCTCAAGATAACACAAATGTGTGTTTACATATTCATTTGGCCATACATATTCCTTATCCTCATATTTTTCAAACTCTTCAATCATCTCCTATAGTTGATATCTCAAATGAATAACTTCATGTTTGAATTTTCTATCTTCCATCTTATCCCTAAGTGCATAATGTACTCTCTTCTTTATCTTAATACTAAAATTATTTTTTCATGCCATTAATATCTCTCTCAATATCTCATCCATACCTGTTAACACTTTCCTTAACTCAACAATCTCCTTATCCATATCCACTTATTCATCTTGTACTGTCAATTTCATCATTTTATGGAAATTTTCTTGTATTAAGCCCATCATTCTCCTCCTTTCTTCCCTTCACTATTTCTTGACAAGTTCCTTTTCACACTTGCCTTCTTAACCTCACTTGGGTAACCTCTATTATATTTTTCTCTCTTGAACTCTCACTTGGAGTCTCTTACTTCTTTACTTGGTCCACACCTGGGACTACTCACTATCTACTTAAGCTCTCTATTGAGCTTTAATTTCCATTGAGTTATCAATAACTCATTCTAATATTTTTAACCTCTCTTAGCTTTGGGATTCTTTACCACATTATCCTTTTATATGAATTCATGTTTTAAGGTTCTCCACCATTTCACTTATGCTTCCTCTTCTTCAAATCAGTAACCAAATACAAATTATTTGAATAAAATCACCTTATCAAAGTAATCATAAACAATCATACCTTATCATCAACTATACTAGCTTCTTGCCTTCTCCTAATATTCATTATCTTTCACTTTTTCACTCACTTTATTTCTTATCTTGCTTGTTCCTTGAAATATTCACAAAAGATTGAAACACATCAAAAATTTATCACTTCATATCCATCACCTACCTATACCCAAGGTATCTTTGTGATCTAATACCAAATGATGCCAATATCTATAACACTTTCTTATTGTCATTCACATTGTATATGTTTCCACCCTAGAAATGAGTTATGAACTTGTTGTCATATGAAATCTATAAGATAATGTTACACTATTTGAAATTATCCTTACTCTCCCCACTTACTATCATATAACCTTTGATCCATTATATCATTCTTTGTTTATGTGCTCTCTTTAATCTTCATAGTACTCTCACAAGTTGTCAATGCTAAACTATCTTTTTATAAGGAATCAAAGCATAGTTAAGGTTTAAAATCACATCGAGACATTCTACATTCTTATAACATCATTTTTTAACCCTTATGATATAACTAATTCAGTCTATCTACTCAGTTACTTCACACAAGATCCTTTCTAACTTTAAACCCCTACTAGCCCTATTTTTAGGTAAACTACTTTGGTTGGAGAATATACAAACTTTGAAAACAAACTAAGACCTTTTCCTAAAATCCATTTAGGTATTCTATCTCCACCATTCCCCATTGGACCATACTCCACATGCATACCATGTTTTTTCATTACCTCAGTCACTAATTAGGCCAATTTATCCTTATTCAAAATCTACAGGTTTATATTGTATGGAATAATGAAGGTATAATCCTAAAACAACACAAATATCTTAGGTATTTTTTAAACCACCTTGATAAAAAAAATTGGGCCTTTTTGGCTTGTGAAATCTCCTTCTATGATCAAAACCCTAATCTAGGGTTTTTAGGTCTCTACATAGACATGAAACCTCCATTAATTTGTTTGAAAGATATAAATAATCTTTTCAAGGATTGTAAAATATGTTTTATCTTGGTTTCATACCTAGACATAATCCTTGATTAACAAAATGCCTTGAACAATCCTTTGTCCATATTTATCAACTCAAAACACTTTGACCATGTAGGTTCTTTAAACAAACTTTAGGTCTATACGTTTGTAGACCATAAAAGATCATTTTTCAAGGTATAGAAATAACACAAATAGATTCATATTATCACTAGACACTTACCACATTTATCTGAGATGTTTGAAAATGGATATAATTCTCCCTTCATTAATTTTACACAACATATAGTTTTGACAACAGTGCATGTTATAAGAAGCCAACAAGGTATACTATGGGCAACATGATAAATACACATAAGTTATTTAAAATAAAGATTTTCATATTATTCTTAAAGCATATAGTCTCAAATAACCCTAAAAATTATTTAGATATGTTTGAAATGAGTTGTTAATACCATTTTATCCATCAGATTGGAAACACATAAAATAATGACAAATGAGGGGTTTTTCTTGAAAATGTCTAATTACTAGATGCTTTAAACACTATTAATTCAAATATTTATTCTCACTAACATGCATTAACCCTTCAATCACATTTAGAATCCTTTTACTCATCTCATTCTTCATCCAAAAAACTTATATAGTTAGTAACAAAGTTAATTATTCCAAAATAGGGTATTTATGTATAAAAGCATTACCATCCATTCCTCTATGCATATACATAATATAAATCATATAATTATGTCCTTAATAAGAGAAATATAATTTCACTCCAAATATAATATATTATTTCACAATATGGAGTTCTCTTTTTATTTCCTTCATCATGTTCTTGTCTTCCTCAAATGTAATGAGAGGTTACCAAAAGAAAACTAACTCCTATATAGCCTAGAAAGATACATAACTAATTCTTAGATCTCCTTCCACATAAGAGTCTTGGATTTAAAAAACAACAGTTTTTTGTCTACTTAATCACATAATTCCATACCATGAAACTTATAAGACAAAATATCCCCTCTCTACTCATAAAAATCCTAGACACAACCTTAGACTTCAATCATATGCTTTAGTACCTTAAAAGGGCTCACGAGAAGTTTAAATTTTGTGTTAGGTGTAGAGCTTGATTGTCTTCTAGGATCAAAGGTTAAAATTCTAATGTTATTTCAATTGGGTTTCAATCCCATTATTTTGTATCCTTGATGGTGTGCAATGTTGTAAGGGGGATGACATGGGACTACTCACTATCTTCTTAAGCTCTTTATTGAGATTTAATTTCCATTGAGTTATCAATAACTCACTCTAATCTTTTCAACCTCTCTTGGCTTTGGGATTCTTTACCACATTATCCTTTTATCTAAATTCATGTTTGAAGGTTCTCCACCATTTCACTTATCCTTCCTCTTCTTCAAATAAATAACCAAATACAAATTATTTGAATAGAATCACCTTATCAAAGAAATCGTAAACAATCATACCTTATCATCAACTATACCAGCTTCTTGCGTTCTCCTAATATTCATTATCTTTCACTTTGTCACTCACTTTGTTTCTTTTCTTTCTTTTTCCTTGCAATATTAACAAAAGCTTGAAAAACAACAAAACTTTATCACTTCATATCTATCACCTACCTATACTTGAGGTATCTTTTTGATTTGATACCAAATGATGCAAACATCTATAACACTTTCTTATTCTCATTCACATTGTATATGTTTCCACCCTAGAAATGATTTATGAACCTTTTGTGATATGAAATCTATAAGACAATGTTACACTAGTTTCAATGATCCTTACTCTCCCAACTTACTATCATATAACCTTCAATCCATTATATCATTCTTTGTTTATGTGCTCTCTTTAACCTTCATAGTACACTCACAAGTTGTCAATGCTAAACTATCTTTATATAAGGAATCAAAGCATAATTAATGTTTAAAATCACATCAAGACATTCTACCTTCTTATAACATCTTTTTTTAATCCTTATGATACAACTAATTCAGTCTATCTACTCAGTTACTTCACACAAGATCCTTTCTAACTTTAAAGCCCTACTAGCCCTATTTTTGGGTAAACTATTTTGGTTGGAGAAAATACAAACTTTGAAAACAAAATAAGACCTTTTCCTAAAATCCATTTAGGTATTCTAGCTCCACCATTCCCCATTGGACCATACCCCACATGCATACCATGTTTTTTCATTACCTCAGTCACTAATTAGGCCAATTTATCCTTATTAAAAACCTAGAGGTTGATATTTTATGGAATAATGAAGGTATAATCCTAAAACAAGACAAACTTATTAGGTATTTTTGAAACCACCTTTATAAAAAAATTGGCCTTTTTGGCTTGTGAAATCTCCTTCTATGATCAAAACCCTAATCTAGGGTTTCTAGGTCTCTACATAGACCTGAAACCTCCATTAATTTTTTTGAAAGATATATATAAGATTTTTAAGGATTATAAAATATGTTTCAGCTTGGTTTCATACCTAGACATAATCCCCAATTAACAAAATGCCATGAACAATCCTTTGTCCATATTTGTCAACTCAAAACACTTTGACTATGTAGGTTCTTTAAACAAAATTTAGGTCTATAAGTTTATAGACCATAAAAGATCATTTTTCAAGGTATAAAAATAACACAAATATATTCATATGATCACTAGACACTTACCACATTGATCTGAGATGTGTACAAATGGATATAATTCTCCCTTCATTTATTTTACACAACATATAGTTTTGACAACAGTGCATGTTATAAGAAGCCAACAAGGTATATTATGGGCAACATGATCAATACACACAAGTTATTTAAAATAAATATTTTCATATTATTCTTGAATAATGTAGTCTCAAATAACCCTAAACATTATTTATATATGTTTTAAATGAGTTGTTAATACCATTTTATCCATCATATTGGAAACACATAGAATAACGACAAATAGGGGTTTTTCTTGAAAATGTCTAATTACCAGATGCTTTCAACACTATTCCTTCAAATATTGATTCTCATTAACATGAATTAACCATTAAATCACATTTATAATCCTTTTACTAATCTCATTCTTCATCAATAAAAGTTATATAGTTAGTAACAAAGTCAATTACTCCAGAATAGGGTATTTATGTATAGAAGCATTACCATCCATTCATATATGAATATACATAATATAAAACATATAATTATGTCCTTAATAAGACAAATATAATTTCACTCCAAATATAATATATTATTTCACAATATGGAGTTCTCTTCTTATTTTCTTCATCATGTTCTTATCTTCCTCAAATGTAATGAGAGGTTACCAAAAGAAAACTAACTCCTATATACCCTAGAAAGATACATAACTAATTATTGTATCTCCTTCCACATAAGAGTCTTAGATTAAAAAAACAACAATTTTTGGTCTACTTAAGCACACAATTCCATACCATGAAACATATAAGACAAAATATCCCCTCTCTACTCATAAAAATCCTAGATACAACCTTAGACTTCAATCATATGCTTTAGTACCTTAAAAGGGCTCACAAGAAGTTTAAATTTTGTGTTAGGTGTTTAACTTGATTTTATTCTAGGATCAAAGGTTAAAATTATAATGTTATTTCAATTGGGTTTTGATCCCATTATTTTTATCCTTAATGGTGTGCGATGTTGTAAGGGGGATGACCTGGGACTACTCACTATCTTCTTAATCTCTCTATTGAGCTTTAATTTCCATTGAGTTATCAATAACTCACTCTAATATTTTCAACTTCTCTTAGCTTTTGGATTCTTTACCACATTATTCTTTTATCTAAATTCATGATTTAAGGTTCTCCACTATTTCACTTATCCTTCCTCTTCTTTAAATCAATAACCAAATACAAATTATTTGAACAGAAACACCTTATCAAAGTAATCATAAACAATCATACCTTATCATCAACTATACCAATTTCTTGCCTTCTCCTTATATTCATTATATTTCACTTTGTCACTCACTTTGTTTCTTTTCTTGCTTGTTCCTTGCAATATTCATAAAAGCTTGAAAAACATCAAAACTTTATCACTTCATATCCATCACCTACCTGTGCCCAAGGTATCTTTTTGATTTGATACCAAATGATGCAAATATCTATAACACTTTCTTATTCTCTTTCACATTGTATATGTTTACACCCTAGAAATGATTTATAAACCTTTTGTGATATGAAATCTATAAGACAATGTTACACTAGTTGCAATGATCCTTACTCTCCCAACTTACTATCATATAACCTTCAATCCATTATATCATTCTTTGTTTATGTGATCTCTTTAACCTTCATAGTACTCTCACAAGTTTTCAATGCTAAACTATCTTTATATGAGGAATCAAAGCATGATTAAGGGCTAAAATCACATCAAGACATTCTAACTTCTTATAACATCCTTTTTTAACCCTTATGATACAATTAATTCAGCCTATCTACTCAGTTACTTCACACAAGATCCGTTCTAACTTTAAACACCTAATATCCCTATTTTTGGGTAAACTAATTTGGTTGGAGAATATACAAACTTTGAAAACAAACTAAGACCTTTTCCTAAAATCCATTTAGGTATTCTAGCTCCACCATTCCCCATTGGACCATACTCCACATGCATAACATGTTTATAATCTTTTTACCAATCTCATTATTCATCAATATAACATATATTAGAATAACAAAGTCAATTACTCCAAAACAAGGTGTTTATGTATAGAAGCCTTAGCATCCATTCCTCTATGCATATACAAAATATAAAACATAGAATTTTGTCCTCAATAAGAAACACATAATTTCACTTCAAAGATAGTCTATTATTTCATAGAATGGAGTTATCTTCTTATTTCCTTCATCATTTTCTTTTCTTTCTCAAATGTAATGAGAGGTTACCAAAATAAAACTAACTCCTATACACCCTAGAAAGATACATAACTAATTATTGGATCTCCTTCCACATAAGAGTCTTGGATAAAAAACAACAACAATTTTTGGTCTAATTAATCACATAATTCAATACCATGAAACTTATAAGACAAAATATCCCCTCTCTACTCATAAAAATCCTAAACACAACCTTAGACTTCAATCATATGCTTTAGTACCTTAAAAAGGCTCACAAGAAGTTTAAATTTTGTGTTGGGTGTGGAGCTTGATTGTCTTCTAGGATCAAAGGTTAAAATTCTAATGTTATTTCAGTTGGGTTTCAATCCCATTATTTTGTATCCTTGATGGTGTTAGATTTTGTAAAGGGGATGAACACCCCCCCCACCCCCAACCCACAATAGGGGTTCTAAGGGTTGTGCACCTCAGAGAAATTTTTAATTAAAATTACCTTATTAAATTATAATTTAATAGTCAATATAGGTTGTTAATTAAAGGTTTTCATATCTCATGGTAGATGTTATGTTTAGGTGGTTTTTACCCTAAAATTTATGATATATGGCTGAGATGTATGAGTGTGAAAAATAATAATGATATATTTACATAGAGAGGAGGCAAAAAAGGTAGAGAGGTGTAACAAGTTTTGTTACAGGATTTTATTTCTCCCTTCTATTGTTGGAAATAATATACTAGACAAGTTTGGTGGATGTAGCCCATCTTGGGTGAACCACATTAAATCTAGTGTCTCCTATTAAGTGCATGTTTATGTTTATTTTTAGTATGTTTGATTAATTCAATTCATATTTTCTCTTGTATGCAATTTAGGGATAGATCTAGGTTTTAGTTTTTCCTAACATTTTGAATAAGTGTTTTCAATGGGAATCATAAAAATTGAATTTTTGAACACCATAGACAACTAATAAAGACTCCTAAAGATGAAAAATAATGTTATAATCCTTCTTAACCTATTTCAAACCAAAATTTTCATCATGATTTCATCTCTAAAGGATTCCCCTGCATCAGTGAACATGGAATTTTTCATTTAATATGAAGTGGGAAGACTTGATAAATCAATTTTCATAGTGGAAATATATGTGGAAATAATAACATTAAATGATATGCTTTAAACAATGGACAAAGTATGTTTAATTGGTAATTATATAGTTATGTCAAAACATTAGACAATAAACCCAATATGGACCAATTAAACTTCTTCATAAGCATTAGACTGAACATCAACACCATATGTAATAATAGGCATAGAAATATGGATTTAGACATTATCAAACACATTAATTTCATTAATATCAAGGGACATGGGACTAGGATCTTTAACAAACTTAGGAGCAAGGGAAGGTTCTACCTAAAGAGGATGTGATTATTTTGTCTCTTTTAGGGGAATCAATATTTTAATAATTTTCCTCAAAATGGTGTGGTTTGTTTGTTTTATATGTTTCTCTTGGTAGAGGTATCTGGTATCTCCTCTTTTTATTATTACTATTTGTTTTAATTTATTTATGGAGGTGGTCTAATTCATAATTTCATCATGTTTCCTTCTATTGCCTTGTATTCTTTAGCATTGATGAATATACAATCATGAGGATATCAATTATTCTGCTAATAAATGGGAACTTTCCCTTTCAATGAATCCAAATATGTACCCAATGTATCTTTAAGGTCTCATCTCCTCACATCATGATCATGAAAATTATGAGAATTCCTATGTGCTTTTATCTAATATAAGTTGGGCCACTTTCTAAATTAGCTTTTGAAAATTATAAAAGTTAACAATGGGTAGGGTGCCTATTTATTTTCTTTGCACTTTTCCCCAATGCCATGATCTATTTTATATGAAAATTCATATTTAGAAAGTTGTTCTGAAACATAAAGTGGGAGTTGAAAAAGGTCTTGGAATAACCCTTCTTTCTAGCTTATAGTATATTATCAATATATTCATTAATATCCAAATCTTAAAATAATCTTAGTCATTTCCACTAAGGCATAGGTTTTTCATTGATATATAAATAAATAGGAGGATAAAAATAATTGAAAATTTCCTCTATGTAACATCTAAATACGTAACTTTCAAAACATCATATGAATGGGCTCAGGTGAGGTAGGAGGTCCATTCAAGTGTTAACTAAAAATCAACTATGCATAAGTACCATTGACTATGTCAGTCATCATATAAAAATTTTACCTACTTTGTATATGTTTGGACTTATAAAGAAATTGAAAGATGTAATTTCCTTTAATGTGGGGACTTTTTTATAATTAAGGAACATCGATAGAAAAGGCACAAAAGTTTTTTCTACATGAGTATTTTTTGGTTTTATAAATAAGTGGTTTAATAGGTCCATCCCTACTCTTAGACAATTTATTAATGAACTAATGGGTGTCTTATTTAAATCTACTTTGTTAGTCCATTGTTTCAGGTTCTTTGACCAATCTATAAGCACTTTTATTATGTTGTGAGTTTTTAACCATTCCAAGGATGTGGATTTGTTTTACTTAATATTAGGTTAAAAAAATAATATAATGTAAACACCATTCCTTAAATATAATCAATATATCTCCTTTTCTCATACAAATATGATATTATTCTAGTGTTTATTATGGAAAAATATATTGAAGAAAATGTCCAAATATGGAAATACCTCAAGTCTCACCATTGTAAGATGTAGACCTACCTCTTTAAGTTCTAATAGGTCATATAAATATTGGGCATCTTTTTGGCATGGTATTTATCCCCTCCTTGAAAATATTTTCTCCTTCAATCCTGATCATACATAGTTGTGTAATGCAAGAACCTTTCAACCAAGGAGTTCTTGTATAGGATGATCTCTAGTAATATTTGACAAGTGTAATAGGGTGAAAAGTAATATGTTTAGTACTACCATTTAATTATCTGAATTACTCTTCAAAATCTTAATTAATTTTAGATGAAAGTCATGTATTTTAATTTACATTAGGAAATCCATTTATATGAATAAACAAATGGTTTATAAATATCCCTTAGAGTTCATAATAGTTATTGACTTTCAAATTAAGCTCAAAATTGACTCTTTGATTGATTTTTATCTTTAATGTTTGTTTAATTTATTTAAATGTAGTTAATAATGCTAATTTATGGCATATAATGTCATTTGGAAACTTTGAAGGTATTCTTATGTCTTTCAAACTTTTGATTCATATATTTTCAAACTTTTGAATATGGGTCATCCTTTTGGTATAAACTTAGATCTTAAACAAGATTATAATAATCAGACATTTAATTTGATGCCAACTATGTGTTAGGTGTCTATTTTCCCATCCTCCATGGTTATGCAATTTTTTTTCCATGTTCCATAGGTGTATTAGATATGTGGAAAATGTTTTTTCCATAAGTCCATGTAGATGAGTTGTAAAAGTTATTAAGTTGTGAACATGGTGAGGATCTCAAATAAGACTAACTATGAAGGATTATTTGACTATGAATGTCCCATAGAATGTGAATAATGTGAGTACTTAATAAACCATGGATGATATGAACTATAAAGAGTGCAAAATATTGGATTATGAAGACTAAACAAGCTTAGACCATGAATACCATCACAATTTCAATAAACCAAAATAATGTGAAGACCATGAGGTTCACATAGAATGCAAAGGTTGCTTTGTCTATTAATATTCCTTCAAATTTGAAGAATAATTTTACATCTAGGATCATGAAATATGGAAAAATTTGAATAATGTGAAATTTTAAGGAAGAAAGAGACTGAAAAATTTAAAACTATGAAAGGTATGAAACCTACAAGGAAAAAATATGACATAATATTAGTCATGAAAATATAATACAAATAAATAAGTCAAATATTGAAGTCATAAAACATTGACATGATTGATGAAAAACTATACAAATATTAAGAAAGTGTGAGAAGTAAAAATTTTCACCAATGAAGCATTTCAAATTAGTGATAGAAAACATGTACAAATGTACTTTAGAATAAATTGTTAAATGCACATAGGCATCAGTTACACAAGAGATAAATAAGAAAAATCTCTATAGACTTTCCATATACATTTAATGAGATGCATACATAAAATCTAATGAATAAATCTAAGGTACCCAAATAATAAAATTTTCATGATTTCAATTAGGTTTATAATAAAAAATGATCACATTGACTTGGTATACTCATTAGTGTATAAATTTTGAAAAAAAGTGATTTTAATTTTTTATGACAATAGGCTAGAAACACCTTCATTTTCCATAAAGATGTAAAACATCTTGTTACTGATCTTGGAATAAAACATTATCAAATATGGGATTTACCAAAGTTATTTTTTAAAGATAATATTTCTCAAGTTAATATATTGATATTTGAAGAATCCAAGCTTTTTGAGACTTTGGCTACTTTGACAATAGAAGATAAAGTTCATGTTGACAATCCTACAGTGGTAGTTTCAATATCTTCTCAAGAGTTTTATTAGTTTGATATAATGTAAATAATTTAGTAGAATTGGTATTAAAATTTATAATTTTTTATATAATCTAACCATTGAGTGATGATATTCAATTCCATATTCTAGATTCTATCATGTTTGTATTACTATATTAATAGACAAGCCATAACCTCTATGATTTTGACTGAATGAAAAAATAATTGCATAAAAATTTACACAAAAGTGGTATGGATCACTGAAATAAATAAAATATTCCATATATGATTAGGATGTGTTGATGAAATATTTGTTATTTGTGGAATATGTATATTTCACAATAGTATAGGAGATAAAAAGTCTCCCCTCTATAATGAGTAAAGGTTCCCTATATTGAAATTAGTAAAGACTAATCTATAGAATATATAATATTTACAATCTGAATGAGGGAGTTTGATTACATTAAATTGGGCAAGGAAAAATGGAGAGAGAGATAAATTTAAGAGTCATGAGTGAATGAGAAAATTTAGATTTAATTGAACCACATAAAAAAAATCAAAGGAAGTAAATTACTTTAGGATATCAAACATAATTATTTTTTTGAACAATGAGTTATGCATACCCATTAATTGAAATAAGACACAAATTTATTCTATTTCCTTGGTTCATGGATAAAGAGTCAGAAAAAAATCCTTCTTTTGCCTCTTCAATATTCACAAATTATAGACATCAAAAATCCCCTTTAAAATAACCATTTCTTGTATTTATAACAGGAGGGAACATGCTGACCCTTCATATTCAAAATGAATATTGGAATTCCACTTTTAATATTATTCTATCCTTTAAAAATTTTAATTTTATAAGGAAGATATGAATTTATTGAAATATAAGTTAGAAAAAAATAGAAAAGAAAATTTGTAAACACCACTAGGGAGCTTTGTTGGTGTAGTAGCTCAGGTTGAAGAACCTGGTATAACGTAATAACTTTTTACATGTTATTTATCTTTAGCATCCTTGAATTTTTTAAACTTCTTTACTAATTTATAATCATGACATTTTTGGACTACTACGTGTTTATACCATGTAATCCATATCTTATATAATGGTATCATTACATTTAGGATCTCTACTAGTTTAACTAACTGATTATTTATTTATTTGACTGAGACATGGATCTTGTTGATTATAGACATGAAATCTATATTGAAAGAACATTATTTGAATAATTCTTCTTTTATAACATTTATAAATTACTCATTCACTTCATTAATTTTATGCAAGATGATTGCATCTTCCTAAAATAGGCCACTATTAATCTCATCTAAGTTATAGTTATAGATCATATTATACTTTTACTTTACAATAATGTTATACTCATTTACTTACTTTATTTCCAAAATTTTATCCTCAATATTCTGGAGGATATAGCCATTCTATTTATAATAAGTCTCATCTTTTAAATTACTATAGATCCTAGCTTTGCCCATTACATCTGTATGAGTTTCAATCATTTCATGAAAGTCTTCTTTTACATTCTCCAATATAATTGTATTGCTTGTGTGAGATTTGATCTATTGATTATATCAATGACTTATTTTTCTATGGATAAGAATAACTTCATCACCTCCTCAATGTATTTCATTCCATTAATCAACACTTCATCCACCCAATCCTGCAAAGTCTTGCCATATGAATTGTATTTATTGATTGTGGCAATGGATTCCTTGTTTATACTTGGCACTTGAGAATGATCATCAATATGAGGTGCTATGGGCATATCAATAGGATTGATAATGTATTTGGCATACCCTATCAACTACTTAATATAATATTGAATTTTTTCTTGGGTGAACTCATCCTATTATGATCTTTTGATTACTATCTCATTAGTCCCCCTCAATTTATAAATATCACTTTCCCTAGTTGCTTCTCTGAGTGATATTCTCTTTAGATTTTACTCATTCACATTCATATTTGAGACATACTTCTCCACTTTATGTTCCAAATAAAGTGAGCACTAGAATGAGATAACACCAATCTAAAATTAGTTTTAGACTTCATGGGAGGAGTCTTAAGGATATCAACTACTGCATTGAAGTTAGGGATATATGATTCTATCACCTTCTTTATTTTGTTGAGTATTGGTTGAATCCATTAGAATGACATAGTACTAAAAGGAGTCATTTGGGTTCTAATTAGAGGAGGCATGGGATGATTTGGAGGAGTAGCTTCTAGGAGAGGAGGGACACTTGAAGAAACTAAAGGTGATGAAGGAAGGGCCACATCAACTTCTTTTAAAGGTGACTATTATGTTGAACTAGTGGCAAGAAGGGAGGAATCACCAAGGGGGTAGGAGAAGACTACATCATTATAGTATTTTTACTACTTTCTTACTACTAATTATTGGAATTTATTCATAGGTTTTTCTTAGTTGTTTACATTGCTCAGGATATTCATCATCGCCATCTTCATAACTTTAAGAGCTAAGTGTCTCAATTATCATGTCAACATTGATCGTCTTTGGGTATGGTTTGGGAGACTTCTTGGTAGGAACCAAAGTTTTTCCTTTTCTAAAATTTCATGCTCTATTCATTTTAGAAAAATTCATATCTAACATTTCTTGGTTCTAGCTCACACTCTCTAGGTTCTCCCATGCACATTTGCTAGTTCTTTTATTGACCAATTTATGATGGGTAGGGGATTAGATGAAACTCTATTTATGTATTCAAGGTTAATGAGTTTGGTCATGTCATCCAACATGCCATCATTAACCCATCTTCATTAAATTTTTTTATTTTATCCATATTTATTCATCTCTAGTCTCTTTATACTACATGATATTCACATGAACAATATACCCAATAGTCCTCAAAATGGTGCACATATTCATAGGTTGAGCCAGTACCAAGGTATATTCTTAAATAACTCTTTGTATCCATATAATTCCTATTAACATATGATCAAAGAGTGAATTGAGAGTTATTAGATTCAATTATTTTTCCATTAAATATTGTTTTGCATGTGAATTACCCTAACGAAATAGGAAAATTATTTTGCATCATTTATGCATTATGCCCAATTGTCTGCACAACTCTATGAATATGATATTCTTATTTTATAGCCTTGTATACCTCAATATGAAGGTTTCAAAACCACCAATGTTGATATAGAAAAACTTATGGTATTGAAGATAGTATTTTTCATATTCGATGATCAAGATGACTACTTTATATGAAATTATTTTCCCCAATATTCATCTAGAATTTGTATTTATCTCATGGTGAATGTCTCATTCACCCTTGTGAAATATTTATTGATTTCTTCTAGAGTCAGCTGAATAAAACATTCATAGCCTTGGGTGGTGGGATTATTGATCCCATGTTGTGAGAGCCCTGGATAGACAATTTGAGAAACTAAAGAATACATGAGTTAGGATGTCAGAAATAATTCTTTTATTGATTCCACATTTAGGATTTGATGATGTAAAGATTTAATAATAATGTCTCCCTAATCAATGTTTTTTTTATGATGACAAATGATTTTAATTTCCATGAGCATACATGGGTGGAAATTTTTTTTATCCTCATTCCCTACTACCTGATTCAAAAGGGTGATCATATCTGAGAACACCTCTTGAGAATTTATTATGTAAAAGTTATTGGGTATTTTTGAGATTCTTTCTCTCTAATTATTTAGCCATGAATTACTCATTTTGGTAAAGAATTTGTTTATATCTTTTCCTCATTATTTTCCCCTTTTAGTGATGCTCATGTTAACAACATCTTCAAGGACTAGAATTATCATTATCTTTCCTATTTCTCTACCATCAACTTAGGCCATGAGATATCAACTAATTGATTTTATCTCATGAGGTCATGGGTCAAATTGTATCACACATGAGAACACCAAGTCAAAATATTAGACTAAGGTTGGGAAACCTACAATATGAGGAAAAAAATTATTTGTAATATACGTAGCCAATATGATTGGATTTTCTAAGATTAGGATATAGTGATATTACTCCAAATCTACATGATTAATTTGAGATTCAATGATCTTAGAGATGTTGTTGTTCAATACCAACAAAGGATTGTACACCATTTGTTTTAACTTCATCTTATCAAGTTATAGGTATGTGAAAGTGGTTTCACAAGCAAGAGAAAAGAGTCTAAGTAGATATGAGGGTAGGAAATGTTAGATTATTTGTAAGGAATGTGAATAAATGGTCATATGGAAAGCTCTTGGTAATTTTAAAATGACCTCCAAATGGGATTTCAAAAAGAAAAGATAAAATCTATGAATTTGATGTGAATAGTTTAAAGGGTACTTCAAACTTCCTCAAGGATGAGATAAATATTTGGGTAGGTCTTCACTAGTAGGGATAGAATAGGGGCATAAATTTCAACCTCATTTTTGAGCATTTCATTCACTCATCATAGCAATGTAAATTATCCATAAAGTGTTGCCTTTGGTTATATATTACATTGTATTTAATAGTTAAGGTCTTATCTAAGTAAGAAATGAATGCAATTTATTCTTTGTTTGTATGTAATTTATTACTAATTCTTTACCTTGTTATTGTGTGTAACTTGGATGAATAACATAGTTTTGAGTATAGAAACATATCCCAATGGCAGGGTTATTTTGAGAAGACAACAAATAGTTTTCTCAACTCTTTTTAGATATAATTTTGAGGATTCAATGATTGAGATCATAAGATCTAATGCTTTGAAGATGTTCTAGAATTGCTCCAGAGATGTTGTGGAAATACTCTAAAGATGTTATGAGGGTGATCCAAAGACATATAAAATATGCTCCAAAAATGTCTAGGCATGCTCTAAAGACCTATATAGAGTGCTTCAAAGATCTGTATAGGATGCTCTGAAGAAACCTAGACATGTTATGAAGACCATCTAGATCTTATTGATTGATATAGTAATTCTAAATATATCTATTGTCTATAAATAGAATTTCTATATTTAGATGTCTTATTTTAGATATCATTATAATATATTGAAATAGTCTGGATATATTTCTACCTCTATTCTATAAAATTGGATAAATATCTTTAGTATATATTAGTTATTTTCTATCTATAATTAGTTGAGTCAATTCTAATGCATTCCTATAAGCATGGGATTTGACTATTAGATTGTCTATATTTTGAATAAATATATTTGGGAATTTAGATCACCAAGATTTTATACTCTATGAATAAATTTTGAGATGTACTTAAATGTAATCTCCTTCTCATTCTAGATAGTTAGTTATTAAAAAAGAGAGAGAAAGAAGAATTTAAAAAGTTATAAATCAAAAGAAATGTTTCATATCTATTTATGTTACTTTGAAAGAAATATATTTCAACATTTCCCTTTACTAATGAGTAAAGTAATTCATGTTCTAAGGATCAATGGCCCACTTCTCTCTAAAGATCAAGATAAATTGGTACTTTAACAAAAATAATTTTATAAGTATTTCTTTAATTAAAATATATTTCATTCACTATAGATTGTAATTTCCTTTTAACCACAAGAGTGATTTCTTATAAATACAGAGTGATTTCCTTTCAAAGGAAAGATTGATTATTTTAAAATGCAAGTGTAAATTTCCATTTCAAAATAAATTGTAAATTTCCTTTAATATAATTGTGTTTCATTTACATGAAAGAGTTATTTTAATTCAATATAAGCATATTTTTTATGCAAGAGTGTAATTTTCAAACTAGATTAAGTTTGTTAATTTATCTCATATTATGAATTTGTTATAAGCTGGTTAAGTGATAATAGATAGGATTCTCAGATTATGGAACATCACACTATCCTACCTAGCTAGGCAAGTTGAGTGATGGCATCATAGGTATTATACTGGATGTTTAAGTTTTAGATGTTGATGCTGTTAAAGCAAATAAGATATCTTCAATTAAAAAATAGTTTAGATTTACTTTTATAAAAACTAGAGTTAGATTTTTATTTACTATTTTTAGGATTTAGAAAATACAATAAAAGTAAAACCCCCCAAATAGTGAACTGTACAACTCCAATATCAAATGATCTCATTGCAAATAACCATCAGACATTGTCCTAGTTTAAATGTCACCAATCCATTGATTAGTTAAATGAGAGGTATAATGACAACTTAAAATTTTTGGCACCATTTTCATGGACCAAAAATTCATAAATAAGTGTTAGTGAGATCCTACATTAGAGATATACAAGGAAATTCAAAAACATTCATAAAATTCAAAAATAAAAAAACAATTCAAAAATATTTAGATTTATGAACTACCCAAGAGATTATCAAGAATGGTTTATCTCTAAGAGATCCCAAATAAATCAAGAAGAAGAGAGGGTCCAATCCTTGTTGGAAAGATCAAAAAGTGAAATAAAGGCACTTGAAAGCCATTTTTTTATTCCTCTTCTGAATAGGGTTTATCCTCACAAATAGATCCTACAAGAAGAATCCTATTGAGATCATCTTCTCTTATATAGATAATTGATCTTAAAAATCCTCTTTATGGAATAGTTGAATTTGATCCACAATCCCAACAAGAAGAAGATATGATTGAAGATTCTCCTACTAATATAAACCATTTATTGAGTACCCAAGAAGCAAATTTATATTCGATTGATAACCAAATTTGGTAATAAATCATGGGAGACAAACATGCACATGTGGAAAAACTAGACTAACAACCCCAATAGGATAGAAATTTCTCCTATCCAAACAGCCTAGGTCATGATGATAAAACTTCCAGGAAAAAAATTTCACCATCCATTTTACCTACTTTCATAGGTAAATCTTTAGAAGATCTAGATCAGTTCTTGTTTGAGTTTTAGGTTCTCTACCAAACATATGATTATGTCACAAACAATCAGAAGTTGAAATTATTCCCATTGAAACTCAAGGATGTAGCTATGAGATGGTTCATGGGCATTGAGGGTAATTCCATAAGCACTTGAGATGAAATGGAAACCACATTTATGGACAAATATCAAGATTATTGTATATTTAGAGAATAAAAAAAAGAATTTTTTAAGATCAAACAAAATGAATATGAACCTTAGAAGATTACCTTGATAGGTTTATATATACCCATAAAAGGAGTGGTTACCAACTTGCTAAGGATGTTGTAAAAATAGTCTTTCTCAAAGGGTTATATGATGATGCACAAGATGATTTGAACCTAATGGGAAAGGGTGACACTAACAAGTTTACCTTTCATAAAATTTTAACATTATGTACTAATTGTCTAGGATATGACAGTATAAGAAAATCAAGGTTAGGAAAATAACTTGAAGTTTGAAAATTAATGGAAGAATTTTCTAATTTTAAGGTAAAAATTATAGTGAAATTAACATATATCTTAGATGGAATTAAATAAAAATCCAATGCTACTAATATTGAATAATTATCAATATATTATCTTAAATTCAAACTGAAACATGGGGTGAAAGATTTCCCCTTAGATAAAATAGATGTTTGTGGTATTTGTGATCTATACCATGACACAAATGATTATAAACACCTTCCTACTTTAATAAATCAAGTGAAATAATTATCACATATTTTTGAGGAAGTAAAATTCATTCATTCAAAGACAAGGAAACCAATACTCATAGCCTCAAAACTAGTTTAGTCCAAGATATCATTCCAATTCATGGATGACATCATGGGCTAGAAAAGTCACACCACCAATATAGGGACTACCACAACCAAAACCATGGGTCACTCAATAATGGATAACACAAATGTGGGGAATCCCTCAAAATAAACCTTGGAAATATCAATAAAACTGACAACCACATTGGCTACAATAGCCACCACCTCAATGGTTAAATAAATAGTATCGGCCATAAAGAAATTTTCTTCCACAATAGTCCTTGATGCCTTCACAAATTTAGCCACCAAAAAATAAGAAATAGGTTAACCAACCATAGTTACCTACACAACTAGTAGAAAATCAAAATAATAGGTAGAATTCACATGTCTATGGAGTGGATCAAGAAAGTAATATTATAAGTGGTTTAGATGAATGTAATAATATTAACCTCAAATTAGGGAAGGTAATAGGAGATACACCCATTACCATAACTAAAATTCCTAATGATTACAACACTCTTAATCCACATATAGTCCAATAACTAGCTAAAGAAAATTTAGAATCCACAACCACACCAAACACAATTCAACATCCCCCTAATGTTCCATTTCCTAACAAACATAAGGAAGCGAAACCTAAGGAAGGTTCTAAATTTTTGGATGCATGAAAAAAATGAAGATATAAATTCCATGGTTAAGATTCATTAAATAAATTCCTAATATTAAAAAAATAATTAAGGGATTATTTATCAAAGCACTAGGAAGAAAGAATTAGTATACCAAAATAATTTAGGTAACTAGAAAAATTGTAGATCCATTATTAGGAAACATACTTGTTCCTAAATATGGAGATCCTAGTAGTCCTATGATGACCATGACAATTGGGAACAATTATATTCCAAATATTCTTGTATATCTAGGTGCTACCAAAAACATAATGACTGTCAACACAATAGAGTCTTTATCTCTCATAAGGATTCAACCTACCATAATATTCTTTCAAATTGTAAATCATTCCATTGTTTCCCCTAAAGGAATAATATAAAATGTACTAGTCAACATAGAATCTTGGAAATACCCTATTGATTTTGTGACACTTCAAACTAAACCAAAGAGGGTAGGGTATCTAATAATCCTTAGTAGACCTTGGTTAGCTAAAGCTATATAAATAATTGACTATATATCTAGAAACATGACCATCTCTAATAGAATTCACACTAAACAAATATCTCTTTATGTACCTACCTAACCTTCAATGGGTTTTTATGAAAAAATATGGGTGGATCAACTTAAATAAAGATAGACTAGTGTGTCTTCCTTATCCATGGTTACCATCAAAGAACATGCCCAAGAGTTTGAATAACAAATAATAAAATATTTAGACCAAGAGAGCCTAGCTCTAAAGTTTGATAGTTTTGATCTAAATTTCTAGAGTTTTTCTCTAAAGTTTAATAGTTTTTATTTTAAGACCAATAATTTTGATCCAAAATTTGAAAAATTAGCTCCAAAGACTAGTAGTTTAGCTCCAATGATTATGAACTTAGCTCTAAAGACCAGTAGCCTTTCTCCAAAGACTAGGAGCCTATCTCCAAAGACTAATAGCTATGATCTGAAGATAAAAAAATAATGAATGTGAATAATCCACCTCCATCACTTGAAATCAAATAAATATATTAAGCACACAAAAAAATTTATTTAGTCCATAAAACATTCAACAAGCCATAGTTTATTGGGATCAAAATGGGTAGAATTCATTTTTACATGATTTTCATTGTCCATTGACCAATATTATTTCCATAATTGAAACCTTTTAAAAATATGTATCCATACTTCACATGATAATATAAAACACATGCCAATTTAATTCAATGATGAGTGAATACAGACAAATAAATTCCATTATTCCAGGCACTAAACAAATTATAATTCAACAAGGTAAACTATTAACTATCAATAGTTGGTTAACTAACCAATAGGAAAGAAAATTAATTGATGTCTTGGTACAACACACAAAATATTTTTCTTGGGATTACATTGACATGAAAGGAATACATTCTAGTGTTTGTACACATCACATCTATACTAAAAATGCTAGACTAGTTAGATAACCATAACGAAAGATTAACCTAACTTTGAAGGAAATTATTAAGAAGGGAATATAAAATCTATTATAAGTTAGTTTTATCTATCCTATATATGATATCCAATCAATTTCTCCCATGATTATTGTTCCTAAAAATAATAAAAAATGGAGATTTTGTGTAGACTATAGAGAACTAAACAAAGCCACTATGAGAGATTATTTTCCCTTACCTTTCATTGATCATGTTTTGGACAATTTGGTAGGAAAACAATATTTTTATTTATTATATAGATTTATTAGATAGAACCAAATCATAATATCACCTAAAGATCAAGACAAAACAACATTTACTTTCCCCTAGGGAACATATGCTTATACAATCCTTCCTTTTGGGTTATGTAATGCATTTGCTACCTTTTAGATAAGAGTGTTAGCGATATTTTATGATCTTAAAAATGACTATGTGGAAGTGTAAATGGATTATTTCACTATCCATAGTACTAAATTTGATGAAGCTTTGAACAAATTGGATAAAGTTCTTACTAGATCTAAAGATCATCAGGTATCTTTGAGTCATGAGAAATGCATCATAATGGATAATGAAGGGATAGTCTTAGGAAATCATATCTCTTCTCTAGATGAACATGAACCTATGGAAGACTCTTTCTTCTAGATGAACAAATATTTTACATATCAACATACTACCCATGGTTTATGGACATGGAAAATTACTTGGAAATAGGTAAGTTTTCTCATTATTTTACATCTAAAGAAATAAAATGTTTGGTTAGAGCTAGTTCTCATTTCAAATGGTTTAAAGGCATGTTTTTAAAAACTCGATCTGATCATATACTTCATAGGTATTTCAAAGAGGATGAAGTGTATGAAATCATTAGAGCATGCCATAGTGAACCAAAAGGATGACATTATTTGTCCATCTTTTTATAAGACTGTCAAAAGGTATGTATGGCAATGTGATCCTTGTCAAAGGATGTGTAAGCCTACTCTATCCTCTAAAATTCCTCTTCATCCTCAAATAAATTTAGAACCATTTGAAAAATTGTGTTTGGAATTTTTTGGACCAATCAAACCACTATATCATGGAAAGGAATATTTATCAATGTGCACTGATTATGTTACTAAGTGGGCTAAATTAAAGACACTCATATTTATATATTATAGCATAAGATCAAGCTAATATTTGGAGCTCCTAGATCAATTATTTTAGATCAAGGACCTAATTCATGTACAACATGATCAATATTTATATAGAGATGTACTAGATCAATCATAATAAATATTCAACATATCATCACTAAGCTAATGTGCAAGTGGAAGTCACCAATTGAGATCTAGAAAATATCTTACCCAAAATTTTGAATAGCAACAAAAAATATTTAGAAAAAAAGTATCTAAAGTAGATTGGGCATACAATACATGGAAGGAAACTATAAGATTCTCTCCATATGAATTTGTGTATGGAAAAAACCTTTATTAACTATAAAATTTGAATTGTAAACATTAAAGACAATAGCTGACATGGGAATCGATCTTGATGAAGCACAGAAATAAATAATAATGTAACTAAATGGGCTTGATGAACTAATAATGGATGCAGTCACTCAGATAAACATGATCTAGAAGCAGAGAAAGCAGTGGCATGACATTCACATCAGAGAAAGACGATTTCAATAGGGTGATTGGGCACTCCTATTGATTATAAATTGTATAAATTTAAGGGTATGCTAAGGTCAAGATGGTTTAGACCATACCTAATCAAAAAAAAAAATTAGAAATGGCTCTATCTAGCTTTAACCCATTGATGGTGACCAAATGACACTTTTGGCCAATGGTCATAGGATTAAGGTTTACATAACCTATTAGTAATGAATATTTTATTTAATAAAATCAATACTAGTTTTACCTTGTGGAAGAACCTAGTTCTTCCACTAAGGCAAAATTATCTTCACAATAAACATACAATAAAGGAGAGTGCTAAAAACTATAAAATGATGGTTATCCTACCTTCAATTTTTATTAAAAAAATACTGAAAGGTGAAAACTATTAAATGGGGATTTTTAAAATAATTTTTTTTTCAATAAAATAATTTTTTTTTATCAACTAACCTATCTTCTTAGATTTTTTATCCCTAAAGGACACATGGAATCTATAGAAGATAGGCATGGAATCCTATGACAAGGTAAAATTGTATTTATTTTGCCAAAGGATTAGGCATTTTTATATTTTATACCTTTCATGTGTAATCATTATGAATTGTATGCTTTCAACATGAATAATTTTTGGTTATGTCATGTGGGTATGATAAGTCAGTAGCATCACCATCGCATTCCATGATTTAATCTGATGGTGTTTTCATAAGACCTTTTATAACATATTTTATGTGATAAAAGACCTTTTCAAATATATTTGATGAGATAGTATTTTAATAACCCTTTTCAAAAAATGATTTGATGTGATGTGCAATTCATTATGAATATTGTCTAAGTACTACCAATTATGACCTTTATGCCACATCATCAATATTGACTGGATAAGGAACCTTCCCATTATATCTCACATGGTCTAAAGTGAATGCGATAATTGCTACCATAATTCTTATCATGATCTCATAATATACCCTGATTTGTTATTCATATTTGTATTGTTATCACTCTCAATTGTTACATCATATCCCTAACCTCTTGCCTTATCTTATTTCCTATACAAATTTGAGCTCAATTTTCTTTTAGTATAATCAGATTTTCAATCAAATATTTTTAGCTCTAAAGATGGGTAGAAGAAATAAGTAGAGTGAAGCAAAATCCTCTGATGCATTGTTATAAGATGATGCATATAGAGATATATTTGAATCACTAGAGTGGTTAAATTTATTTAAAATGTTTCAAGGATTTCATAAAGAGATTGTGCAAGAATTCTATGAGAATTTTGATGAAAACCATGTTATTATTAAAGGTAAAAAAATTCTAGTGAATCCATCTATAATTAGTGCACTATCAAGCATTCTTGAGGAGGGAGTAGTTATTATCAATAAGATATGTTTTATTGACTTAATTTACATGTTTATTGAAAGAAATGATCCCTACCATAGACTAGCTAAATCCCCACAAGGAGTGGCTAGGGTAATCATGAGAGATAGTCTTCATTATCCATAGCAAAATGTTGTATTCTAGATTATGAAATATCTTACTTGTGATGGTTAGTTTATAGCAGTTGGTGGAGATGCCATGAGACTCCTTCACCAAAGGAAAGGAGCTACTAGAGAAGAATAAAAGGTAAATATTACATACTTCCTTCAAAATTCCCTAATAAATGTTGATTAAAAGTTGATAAAAGGTACTAGGTCTATTCAACATCATGAGTTGGTTACACTCATATGTTAGCATTATTTTTTAAGTAAACCAAGTGGTAAAAAGTCTTGATACTCCTTCCTCCAAAATTTCTCTCCAATTTCTATCAAGAAAACAACATGCCTTTCCTTTCCTCCTTCTACCATACTATAGATTTAATAATTACCATCTTCACCACCTTTGGCTCTAATGATACTACATCGAGATTGAAGAGATAAATGGTAATTTATTTAGATACCCCTAATCCTCCTCCAGCTAAGCTTTGATGTAGTCACCAACTTATTTTGTAAGAAGAAGAAGAAGAAGATGTAAAATATTTAAATACTTTATGAATCCTAAGATCACCCATTGACATTACAAATTTTAAAGAAGTTACTAGAGAATAACTCCATGAACTAGACATTGTATTTGAAAAAGAAACCCTTGCAGTAGAAGCTGTGAATCAAGAAGAAGAGAAAAATTTACCCTCTACCATAAATAAGGGTAAGGCATCATTGATAGAATATGTTCCATATTAACCTCATTTTATTAATGAATAATAAGAATTTTAGCATGCCATGGCTTTTTCCTACCATAAAGAAACAATCTGGTAGCAATAAGTAGAACTAGATGTTCTTCGTTCAATCGTTAAAGGTAAGGACCTAATTATTTTTATTTTAGAACAAAGATGTGAAGAATATATCACTAGAGATACATAATAAGAGATAATTCTTCAAGGAATACAATTTTAATAGACTAGGGTCCACAATTTGATGTTTTCACAAACTCAAGAGTTGAGTAATGTACATAATTCTCTTGATATTAAGGACACTCAAATTACTAATTTGAAAAATTATAATGTTGATAAGAATAATCAAATTAATAATATGAGAAAAACTATTTATGATAGAAATTATTTGATTATTCAACTCACTAATAAAGTAAGAGAGCTAACCCATCAGATTTTTGAGTTATAAGCATCTATACAAGCAATGCAAAGAGAGATAAGAGAAATAGTAGTATAGACAGAGTGGCCTACAAGAGTTATTCCCTCCTTCCCCATTCTATTACATGAAATGATCTTAGTCTAGAACAACACCCAAAATAAAATTTAGAAGTTTAAGGATGAAAATTATAACCTTAAAGAGGAATCTCATAAGCAATTGGAAAAATATCAACAATAATTGAAAAAAGATTAGGTCTCCATCCAACACATTTGTGTGATTTTTAAGAAATTATTATCATGTAGGCAACCTTCTTATATTTATGTTATTTCTTTCTATGAGAAATTTTATAAATGGAATATTTAGTTAATTTCCCTTGGGTTTTCACATATTATTGAAGATGAGTACATGTTTATGGACATTTTTCTCAAGAGTATTGAAGAAAGGCAAGATGCAACTTGTGATTTTTATACTTAAATTTGTTATTAGGTTATCAATCTAGTTTTCTAATAAATATATTTATTAGGGATACATAATTACATGTTTTCCTCTATAATCTAAGGAACCAAAATACATGACATCAAGCTACTAATAAATATTTAGAATCGTAAAACACCACTAGGCTATGTATGAGACCCCAATTCCCAAAGGTAAGGAAACTTATTGCTGCTTTTCAAATTTCTAAGATCAAGAGTTATTAAGATCTAATATTGCAGATTTAGAGATTTTTTGAACCACCATTCTATCAATGTCATCAATTCAATCATTTCTATATGGGAGACCTTACCTATTGAGTTGAAATATAGGGAAGTCCTTAGCCCCATCACTATCAGATGGAGTCTAAGAAGAGCCAGATCAATTTCCTAGAGTATTAGTTGACTCTTAGATGAAAGAGGTTTACATGTATAGATTGGGATGAAGTTCAAGCCACAAATAATTTTGTGTCCTCTATCTCCATGGAAGGGTTATAATACTCAAGCAAAAATTGAGTTTCAAGCTTGTTTACAGATAGTTATAAGGGATTTTGGATTCATGCCAAGAGGCCACTATGGTTAAGGCCACCATTTCTAGGTTTATCATCTTAGTGAAAGGCTAGAATTAAGAATTTTGGTTTGAAGAGTAGTCATCCCACTTATTTTAAAGAGGACTTATAAAAGTTAAAGTGTTGGGGATAAATGATGAACATTTCATATAGCTCATCATAGCTATAGAAATTGTCCATAAGGTGTTGCATTTGGTTATATATTGCAATAAATTTAATGGTTAGGGTATCATCTAAGTAGGAAACGAATGAAATTTATTCTTTATTTGTATGTAATTTATTTATATTTATTTATCTTGTTATTATGTATAAATTGGATGAATAACATAGTTTTGACTATAGAAACACATCCCAGTGGTGGCATAAATTTGAAAATACAACAAATAGTTTTGGTAAATCTTTTTGGCTATAATTTTAAGGATTTAGTGAGTGAGCTCCGAAGACCTAAAACTCGAAAGACACTCTAAATATTCTCTAAAAGTACTTAAAAGATGTACTGGGGTGCACTAAAGACATATAAAGGATGCTCTAAAGATATCTAGGCATGCTCTAAGGAACTGTATAGTGTACTCTGAAGACTGGTATAGGATGCTTCAAAGACACCCAAACATGCTCTAAAGACAAACTAGATCATATTGATCAAGATAGTAATTATAAATATATCTATTGTATATAAATAGACTTTCTATATTTAGATGTCTTATTTTAGACATTAGCAATCATAGTAATGGTTTGAAATAGTTTAGATATATTTATACCTCTATTTTTAAAAATTGGATAATTATATCTAGTATATGTTAGTTATTATATATTTATAGTTAGTTGAGTTATTTATAACACCTTCCTAAATGTGTGGGATCCAACTCCTAGATTTTCTATATTTTGAATAAATTGATTTGGGCATTGAGATCACCAAGATTTTATACTTTGTGAATAGATGTTGAGATGTGCTTAAATACACATCTCCTTTTCATTCCATATAGTTAATTAGAGAAAAAAATAAAGTTAAAAGTTGAAAAGTTAGAAAACAAAAGAAATGTTTCATTTCTATATATGTTACTTTGAATGAAATAGAGTTTAAAATTTCCATTTATTACTGAGTAAAGGAGTTCTTGTTCTGAGGAATAAGTAAGGGCCCACTTCTCTCCAAGGATTAGGATAAATTAGTAATTTTAGTTTAATAGTTTAGAAGTTTTTATTTAATTTAGATATATTTCATTCACTAAATATTGAAATTTCCTTTTAACTACAAGAGTGATATATTTTAAATACAAAGTGATTTCCTTTCGAAGCAAAGAGTGATTGTTTTTAAATGCAAGTGTTAATTTTCATTTAAAAAATAATTATGAATTTCCTTTAATACAAGTGTGTTTTATTTACATGTAAGAGTTATTTCAATTCAATACAAATAGATTTATTTTATGTAAGAGTGAATTTTTCAAACTAGATTAAGTTTGTTAATTTACCTCATTTTATGAATTTGTCAAAATATATTTAAATGACAATAGATAAAATTCTTAGATTCTAGAACATCACACCGTCCTACCCAGTCGAGCATGTGGAGTGAGGACATCATATGTCTTATGTCAGATTTTTAAGTTTTGGATGTTGATGGTGTGAATTACAATATGAGATATTCAATTAATAAATAATTTAGATTTACTTTTTTATAAATTAGAGTTAGAGTTTTATTTACTATTTTTAGGATCTTGAAAACATGAAAAAAGTAAAAACCTCCCAAATAGTGAGCTTTACAACTCCAATATCAAATGGTCTCATTGTAAATATCCATAGGACACTGCCTTAGTTGAAAATTACACCAATCCATTGATTGGTTAAATGAGAGGTATAACAAAAACCTATCACTCATAGTGGAACAATTGAATAAAAATGAATCAAATGATTTTTATGATGGCATATATAGGCCTCTTAATGGTTTGGCACATAAAGACTATCCATAAAGGGCCATGCAAAAATTTGGGAACGTTGATAGCCTAACCATGACACCCCTATTATTATGGGTACATGGTTGTGTCTACTCACATAAATTCATATATGTGTTTACATCCACATATTCACATTTAATCATTTTTAGGGGTTAGAAAGTCATCTATGACACACCTACCGATGTGAATGCATGGGAAATATTACTCTTTTAGATATGTATAAGTGTCTTTGAGGTTTAAAAAGACAATTTTGACACCCCCATTGATATGGCTGTATAAGTATACATTCTTTTGCAAATGTGTCTATGAATCTATGTATACTTAGAGGGTAGTCAACTAGCCATCCCTGTTCATGACATGTAAAGATAAGATGTCTAGACATGAGTGATACATGTTACTCATCTACACATACTAAATGGTTATAAGGTCATCAAATTTTACCTTCATGACATGTGAGATGTGAAGACATGCTTGAATGAATTATTTGCTTCTTTTTTTACTTAAACCAATTTTAAATTTTTCTACCAATTTTCAAAATCTCAATTTCCTACTAAATTATTTGAATGAATATTGAGATGTTATTCAAAATCATAAATGAAATTGGCATTGATTATTTGGGAGATAATAACTGGCTTAGGTTGGGTTTGTGAGCTCACAAGAACACACAAATTAAAATTCTTAAATCTTAGTGTTTCATGAGTCTATGCCTTATCCGTTAGGTAATGAAGTCAAGAGGAAATATTAGGAAACAAGGGAAACACAAAATTAAATGGAAATGGTAGGTGATATCCTACCCTTACTCTTTATACAACTTTAGATATTGTCTATTATATGGCAATGGGAGGTGAGTATAATATTTGTATGCCAAATAGTACATGTTTTCACCATATAAATGTCAAATTTTGAATGGTTCCATCCATATGGATTCAAATTTCATGTGACTTCCTCATGGTTAACTTCTTTTATCCTAGATATGACTAGGTCACCTATTTTAAAATTGTATTGTCAATCCCTTTGGTTAAACAATTCCTTGACATTTTCCTAATGAGTTGTAATTATATCAATTACTATGACTCATTCTTCTTTTATCTTTTCTAGGTAAATTAATATCTTATTTAGAACATCCTTAATTTTTTTCATATTTAACAGCTTGAACTAGATTCAAATCTAGTAATTCCAAAGAAACAATAATCATAACATCTTTTCCATATAAAAGACAAAATGGAGACATTTGGATTGCTCTCTTTGGTTTGATTAAATCAAAACATAATACATCATATTTATTCTTATCCAAATTCCTCAAATTTTCATCAATCAACTTACAGATAATGGTAGTTATATTTTAATTACTAGATTATGCTTATATGTTACCCTAGGGGTAGTAGTTTAAGGAATGTGCAACATAGATGTTTTACTCATTAAAAAAAAAATCAACTCATTAGAGGAGTAATTAGAAGTTTTATTCATTATAATATTTAGAGGGATGTTAAATATGGCCAAAATAAAATTCTTCAAGAAGTTAAACACAAAATTAGAAGTGGTGGATCTCAATAGAATGCCTTCCACCCACTTTGTGAAGTAATTGGTAGATGTCAAGACATGGGTGTATCCAATACTAGAGTTAGGGTTTAGAGTACCAAAGAGGTCTAATATCCATTACCAAAATGGATCCTCAATTATCATTGGTTGAAGTGTAAATGTATTGATCTTAGGTTGGCCAATGAAGTATTGATAATCTTCTCATTTGGCCACCCATTTTTGTGCATCTTTGAAAAACATGGGAAAATAGTAGTGAGATTGAAATTTTTTGAATGCTATAACTGAAAATGAGAAATGTCTACCACAAGATTTATCATTAAATGCCTCCAAGATCTTCTACTTTTATTTGTTCACACATCTCAGGGAGGTGCCATCCAAAGAATTTTTGAATAAGGTATTGTACCAAATCACGTATCTAGTTACATTCAAATAGAGAGTTCATATTTTCTTGGGATTCAAATGAGTTGGAAATTATCTATATGAGACTAAGTATGTGATATCATAATACCATTATTCAATAGAATCAATGAAGACCACCAATGGTAAGTTTTATTTTTCTTCTCTATGAGAGTTTTCACCTTTTGAAATAAATTATAAAATGTCTTGTTCCATTATTAGCTTAGTGGGTTTGATCTTTGAATTTCATTCCTACACTTTAGTAATAAAACCACCTCTTTTTCATCTAATCTCCTACTGGGTAAGGATTGATTTTACTGATGAATATGGGATCATTATGATAGTATGAGAATTTGGGATATAAAAAATGAAGTGATTTACTACTTTAACCATGGTGTATGCATGTTTATATATCAGTTATTATTTTATTTCATGGCAGCTTAGTACACAAGTCATGAAGGAAATAGGAAAATCAATACCCTCTTCATTGTTTTCACCAAAATAGAAAATAAGGTGTATCCATAGGAGTAGCAATATGAAATGAATTCTTTATAAAAAAATTACAAAAGTCAAAATAAGTGTTTTGGTGATTACTTATTTAATCTCATTAAATGATTTATTACCATCATTATTACAATTAGAATAGTTATTCATGATCATCATTTGTACAATATGATTAGTGAGCTTATTAAATTATAAAATGAAACTTCTGAGGAAATTAACTTTACCAAATAATGAGTGAGTGCTAGGTTTTTTGGATGGTAGGGATAGTTGTTGGATGGTGTTTACTCTATCCAGATTTAATATTATTACCCTATTTAAAAACTACATGATCTAAGAGATTTCATTTTGTCACAACAAAGATAAACTTCTTGGGATTCAAATACATCCCATGAGTGTGACATATTTCAAAGATCATTTTTAGGTGTTCAAGATGTTATTATCTTTTCTTTGAGAACATAGTGAGATCATCTAGGTAAATTATGATGATATTATTCTTCATATAGCTAAATGATAGATCCCTCTTTGACATGTTTCCCTTATATTTATGAGGCTGAAATACATCCTTATATATGACAAATTACCCCAAGGGATAGTGAAAGTTATTTTGAAATGATATTTTATAACAATTTCAACCTCATTATACCCTAAGAATTATTCTAAGATAGAAATCATTTTATATCTTATGACAACTTCTAGGATTTGGTCGATATCAACAAGGGATAGTTATCCTTGAGTGAATATTGGTTGAGATAACACAATTATACATAGATCATGGATTCACCATTCTTCTTTTGAAAAAGCACAATATCAAATACTCAAGTTTAATGTCGAAAAGGAAATGTTTTCTTGTAATCTAAATCCTATGGATCTATTTGTATATAGTATCAATAATTATTGGATTATAGTGCCTCAATTTCTATCTAAATAGACTAACACTAGGTTTTAATAGAATGTTATGTTTCTTGATTTTAAATCTAAAATACTTTATATCATCATAAAACTAAGAAAATAGGTCCTTGTATGGTTAAAAAATGGTAATGAGCCTTCTATTCTCTTCTTTAGAATAATATTTTCAAATATTGACATACCTTGGTTATTCTTCCATACCAATATTTACCTTCTCATGTTCATGGTATCCTCTAGGATTTCCCTAAATATTTTACTTGATGTACTTTCCATGTTTGTTGAACATATCCTCCAAAGAAACTAGACCCTTTCAAATCTTGTTCCATTTCAACTATATGACCTTATCATCAAGTTTATTATATTTTGTGTTGTGTGTTTCCATAATATGTTCCTCCTTTTTTCTAGAGTAGAATATTCTTTATAGGTAGTAGACCTTATATTAAATTATAGATTCCTAAAATTATCCTTTTGTTCCAAAAATGAAATGATATTTTCATCATAATTGAATACTTAAAAATGCTCAAAGTTATCTAGGACACTAAGGGAATTTATAATTTCAATGACATATCAATCCTTGTCAATTTTTAGAGGAGGAATAGAAAATAAGTGAATACAACTAGGGAATTAACTTTAGATTTTCTTCTCTTGGGATTGAATTAATATAAATAGATTGAAAGTATTTGAAATATTGGCAAAAACTATTTATGTAATGTTTAAGCATATCATTTCTTACCTGATATTGGCCTTGTACCTATTTAATGATCAATTTTACATCACTTTCCACTTTAAGGTTTTGGATGCCCATCCCTTCTACTACTTGTAATCCTAGTAGTAATGCTTCATACTTAGTAGTATTATTTGTGCAATCAAAATAGATTTTTTATGAGAAATGAAATCATTATTTCTATGGAAAAATTAAAAATATTATATCACTTGAAGTAGTCACTAAAAAACTTCCATTAAACTCTAAAGTCTAGATATCATTAGATTTGCCTTCCACTAACTTGGTAAGTTCCATATCTTTTTTAGCCATCATCACGTAAGTGTTAGGACATGTTTTATCATATAGTATTTCTTCTTGGAGATAATTTGATTTATACACCAAGATCTTTGATTTTATGTCTGAGAATAATCTCTCATTAACTGTTTTCATGGGTATCATAGCTTACATACAGTCTAGTTTGATTTTTCCTCTTAGATCTTATTTTAACCTTTTAGGACTTACTGACTGTAAATTTTATGTTCTTAAAGGGTTGAGTATGAAAATAAATTGGAATGAAAACTATAAATAACTATTTTAACTAACCTTTTCCTAAAATAGCTAGTGAGAAGAGAAAGAGTACTTATCTAGAAAAAATAGATATTTCTATAGATCAGGGAACTAGAATAGGATAGAGAAATATGAAAACACTTATTATATGATTGTGGTTAAAAAATTATCTTGGAAAATAGTGTCAATATCAAGATAATAGTGCCATATGGTGATAGTTTCTAATTATGGCGATATTCTCCCTCATATAGGAATTGTTTATAATTTTTAGGGAAGATATGAGAGGTTTTGGGGGTCTTGTAGGTGGTTTTGTGTCATTTGTGAGCTCACATGTGTCATTATTTTAGTTAAATTTATTCTAAAAACCTAATGAGTACATGTACACATGAAATAATAACTAGATCAAATTCAAAAATGAAGGAAAAAACTAAGTTTTGGGATGTTACAGTCATGTAGAGTATAATCCTTATTATCATAGTCACTACCTCTATTAATTCTCATGCTAGGGGTCTCACATCAAATGTTGTTATCCCTTAGGGAACATGCATAGTTAACTTTCATATTATGCTAGATTGAATTTCACTTAGGCCCTTATTTGATCAAATCATGCAATGTATAGATGTGATAGTTGAGTGGTATGCAAAGTAATGAGTTATACTATTGAATGATTTTATGTAACTATGTGAAAAAATAGTAAGTGAGAAATGTAAAATGCATTGTGAGGCTCTTTGTATAGAAGGAAATTTGATTTTAATATAAGACCTTTTTTTTTGGTTGACAAGTTGTGAAATAAGGATTAAAAACATAAGAGAAGGATCAAGGTAGAGTAAGGGCTCAAACAAAAAATAAAATGATCATCAAACACTAGATACATAATTGGACACTACTGACACATGACACTACTATCCTCAAAATGGTACTAGTGTCTTGAGGCCTCAAAGCAAATCTAAGACCAAGCAAAGTAGGGTAGGAACCCTTGTGACTTGGAGGAGGTGACTTATTACTAATATAGGTGCAACAAATAGGGAAAATAAGACATAATAAAGATCAACAGACTCAAAATTACCATTTGAACAAGGACTATATTCATCACTAAGAACTTTATATGAAATAGAAATAAAATACATTTGTAATTACAGTTTTTTAAATAAATTATGTTGTTTAAATTTGCCTCTCTTTTATTATAATAATGCAATGAAAATTAGTTACTATAGTAAAATAAAAATAGGAATGCATACCTATACTTACCTGTGTGGATGTGTTCTAGACCTGGCCCACTTCTTGGCCATAGAAGTGGATATGAGCTAGAGAGAAACATGTTAAGAGGATATCCATATTTTGGATGTCATATGTACTAAATTTTAATTATGTAATTAATTATGAGGAACATGTGGAGAAACAAGGTTCATTTTCCCCCACTTTGATATCTAAACTAAATATGGGTATGTAAACTAACCATGTGGAGAGATAATGCTTAGTTGACCCCACTGTAATATCTGAACTAAACATGGGTATGCAAACTGGGTCTAGTGGAAGGCTATGGATCAACCTCTCTAGATGATCTTATGACCTAAATTGGTGAAAACTTGGTGACATCCTAGTGATGAGACTAAGTGTAACCTAATAATCTAAAAATAGATATCAATGACATGTGATCCACATCATTCCCCCCAATAATGATATATGAGTAATGTAACTATGTATTTGAACATCTATATATCTGTGTGAACCTGTATTTAAGTAGACCCATATGTCTAAATAGATGTATTTGAATAGGCATATGCATCTAGATATTTGTATATCTATGTAGACCTATGTGTCTAAATAGTTATATCTAAATAGACTTGTGTATCTATGTGAGCCTATGCATATTAATATCTCTATATCTATGTAGACCTATGTGTCTAAATAACTATAGCTGAGTGAACTTATATCTAAGTAGACATCCATGTTTGAATAGTTGAATATGAATAAACCTGTGCATTTGTGTAGAATTATTCATCTGAATATTTGTATATATGTGTAGACCTATGTGTATAAATAGTTATATCTGAGTAGACATATGTATCTATATGAACCTATGCATCTTAATATTTGTATATATGCATAGACATGTGTGTCTAAATTTGTATCTAAATAGACCCATGTATATGTGTGAACCTATGCATATGAATATATGTATATTTGTGTAGATTTGTGTGTCTAAATATGTATTTAAGTGAACATGTGTGTATGAAACTCTATATGTTTGAATCAATCTACATCTATTTCCCACACTTTTGGTCAAAGAGATAAGAATGGGGTGAGGGTGTCTTAAAAAAAGTGGTAATGATTAGATGTATTAGTATTAATTATCATGTGTCATGTTGTTTTGATTTTAAATATTTTATATATTATGATGGAGTTGATTATTGAAATTGGTAATGGGATAAATGTTTTGTCTATATTGAGATTATTATGGTAATTTTATTTTTGTCATTTTTTAGAGTTAAAAGTGATTAGGATATTGATTTAACCAATATAGGGTGAGGAACATTGATGCCAAGTCTCATGTGTAAGATATGGTTCATAAATTGGATTTATGGTTCTTAAGATATTGCATAGGAAATAAATTGGTATTAGTTATTAAAATTAGCACGTGAGGTCTATAGACACTTAGTTTTGGCCACTTTCATGCCTAAATTGGGATTAGGTTCAATTTATTGCATGCAACATACTTTAAGCCTATAAATCGCCTAAATTGCCCAAATTTGTCTGCATGAGGTATTTAATTTCTTAGAAACATCATGATGCTACTTTATTTGGTGTATTACCCTATATGCATCAATAACCTAGTTTAGTTTCAACCATATTCAAATTACTACCTAGTAATTTGATAATTTTGGCATGTCAAGCTATTAATTAAAAACATTAAAAATAATTTCAAAAAACCAAAATGTACTAAGCAAGATTAATTACATTATAATTCTTAATTAAATTGCATAAACAAAAATTATAAATGAAATTAGTGAATTTCATTTATCAAAATAGGAATTTTTAGCCAAATATGAAGTCAAAGGTCAAAGGAGCTAATAAAGTGATTTATTATTTCCTACATATTCCAAAATTATGAGTCATAATCTCACAAATATCTAAAGTGAGTTGTCAAGCATCACAAATATTTTAAACTAAACTGTCAATATTTCATGAGTGATTTGACCCAACCCAAGGTTAGTTTGACTCAACCTAGGTTATTTTATACTTAACCAAAATCAAAATTTTAAGCTAAACTTCCTAGGGTTAGAGTTAGGTCCTTGAGCTATAAATACAAGTGCCCACACCATATGCTAACAAAATTTTTTGTGTAAGGTTATTTTGTTGGAATAACTTCAAGAAGCCATTGAGAGTAGTGTTATAATACCTATTTTATGCTAAGCTTCTCACCAAAACACAACTGACCATTGGAGAAGTTATACCACCTTGGAGAGACATTGCTAGAAGACTCTTATTGTTATAGACAAAGCACAAATATCCTTATGTGAACAAGTAAGCATAAAATTTGACAAAGGAGGTAAATTACTTATGTTGTTTTTATCTCTGTTTTATGACCTTATTTACTATGTTATGTTTTCCCTAGTTATTAGGAAAGAGTCTTTAGTCCTAGTGTATTTTTATTCTTAAAATTTGTCATTTGGACTAATAAGGGATTAATCTACATTATATGTACTCTTAAAACTCCTAAGATAAATAATAACATAGCCAGTGGAACACACATCCCATATGACCAAGGAGAATGATATTCTAATCTCATTTTTTCTAACAAATTCATTTAATTATTCAAGTTTGGAGTTTTAGCCTTGAAATTAACATCATTCTATTTTTTGAGTAATCAGTGGCTTCACACTATGTAATGGCAAATTTGATAGTACCATTTTTTGTGATATTTATTAGTGAAAAAATAATGGTTTTGAAATAATGGATTTGACCTACTAAATGGTAGCTTCACTCTATGAAATTTATGTCTTTGACCCTACTAAATAGTGGCTTTACCAAGTAAAATCACACTATATTTTAGCGGCCTCACCTATTTTTATGCTACATTTGGGGGATTTTCTAGATCTAATTAGTAGATTCATGCTACTAAATGGTGGAGTTTCCAAATTTGTAATAAAATAGTATCTTTACCCTATTAAATGATGGCTTCACTCTATGTTTTTTGAAAAACTTGAGAGCTCAAAATTAAATGTTATGTATTCATTTACTTTTTAGATTAGATAAAAGAAAAATCCTTAACATTTTTTTAGGAACTAAGTTGGAGAGAGAGAAGCCTATGAATTTATAAATATCACATACACTTTTTTTTTGTGCTTAAAATCAACTTAATCACACTTGTCTTTTATTTTTCAAATTTTCATTTGCAAGTGCAAAGAAAGCAAAGGGACAAATATTTGAATCACATTTTGATTTGGTGGTATTAAAAAGAACATACATTTTAGTTAGAGATATTCAAAGATTTTACACTTTATTTTTATTTTTTGTTATTACATAAATTTCAAAGTTCATTAGACTAGTTTTTTTATTTGTTGAAAATTAGAAACTATTGTGTGTATGCTCTCCCCTTGTCACATTTAAAGAACTCAAGTGATAAAAAGCACTTAGTTTATTTCCTTGCTTATTTGGTATTGTTAGAAAGAATGTCATGTATGCTCTCCCCAAGATCCAAGTGACTTGGGTGACCTACAAATGAACTCTAAAGTCTTTCCATTTTATTTTATTGTATTTGGGTTGTGGGTGAGAGCTCATTTGTCCCTAAAAATTTCTCTAAAGGTGCACTAACCTAGGGTTTCATATCCTATCATCATACCAACCCCACTCCATAGTGGGTTATATAAATTAGGCACATGATACTGGGACTTCTAGGAGGCTGAATAGCTAGCCTCTCTGATCCTAATGAATACCTAGGTTAGGTGTTGATAACTATCAGAATCTACTAAGTAGTTCATGGCTAGCGTCTCTATGCAAAAGAATAGACCCTTAGATAGTAAGTTAGTAGGTATGAACCAAATCAGTAAGATTGTGCCCTTATATTAGCCACACTTGGGAACATTTAATGAGTTTAAAACTTATATATTTGTATTCAACCCTACTTACTTCAAAATTTATTGTCAAATATTGAGTACTCCTCACTCTAAGTTTATGCCACAAACCAATGCTTGAAAAATAGTTGGGTGTAAAAACTCTACATACACCTTTACTTTAATTTTTTGATTAACACTTAATTCTTCACAAGCATTGGTATATTAGTGGAAATTATGGTAGAAGCTATGCACACAAGCGTTAGTCTTAGGATAGGATGAGCCATTAGTGTTATTTTTATTTTCTTTGATTTACATGTGTCTTTTTAGACTAAAATTGTTTATTTGTATTGTCAAGTCAAAATAAGTCCAAAACCATAATGTGATTTTCACACCCCTTTATCCTAAAAGGTGTTACTATGTCCATTTTGTGTCACACTTTTTTCCTTAGATTTTAATTCTAAAACCTCTTATGCATCACTTATTTAAATGGGACATCTTTATGTTCCCTATTTCATATCAAACATTTGCATTGGATTTTTGAGTCCAAAACCATTGTCATGTCATTTTTTTGAAGGAACATTTTTATGTTGCCCAAATAATTTTAAAACACTTATCACTTTGAAAACTAAGTTTCAAATCATTATTATACCTTATTATTTTAAATTTGTGGTTATGCTACCTATTTTGGTCTAGCTCTTTTACCTTAGAACATTCAAGTATTTTGCATTAAATTTAAAATCAACCTTTTGAAGTACAAATCCTAAACTAATTATGTTTATGTGAAAGCCTCATCTAATTTGGGTGTAGGTTGTCTACCTTTTATGTTTGTATTGTGATACTTGGGTTGATTTCCTATTTGATCTAAATACCCTTTGCCTAGACCTAGAAGTTATTGTTTGTCTTTTGGGTTGTTTGAGAATCCCTTTGATCCAAGTTGTTACCATGTGCCTTATTTGAAATTTTTCATGACAAGTTACAAGTGTCTTAGTTCCATTTTTCAAATAATCTCTTGTGAATCAAATATCAATACATAATGAGAAATTATGAAGTGTTATCTAATCAAATTAACTTAGTTTAGTTTTTTTTTAATTTATTGTTTGAGTCCTTTGTTTATTATTTTAGCCTTACTTTTCATGTTAAACAATTATAACCACCTTTTGGTAAATCATTTTTATCCTTTGATCCTAGTTCATAATTGTTCAACCTTATCTAGATACTTTTGTCACTTATTATAACCACCTTGGGGAAAATCATTACCTTAGCCATAAATGAGTTTTGATATTTTGTGTTACCTTTAACACTAATTATAACTATCTTTGGGAAAACTTGTATCATTTTTTTAAAGACTGGATTCATGTTTGTGTTGTTCTACCTTTGCCTAGTTTAGTTGTTTTACCCTTTGGGCCTCTTTTATTGAGCCAAAATTTGTTTGTTTTTATACCTTAGTTATTTTTTACCTTTAAGAATTTTTTTTCATGATACCTAGCTATAAATACCAACATGTCTCATTACACACATATTAGGACAATGTATGATCGAAACTATTAGAACTTTGTGACTAATGAATTTTTTTTTCAAGATTTGTAGGATTATATAGCTTATGAGATGAATCCATATCCATCTTATAACATTCCTTACATTGAAAAAAGGCATAACCCATTAACATAATATTTTCTGATTGCACCTTTAACCCAAGCCAAGAATAAGAGAAAATAATGCAGTACATTTCTCAAATAATGTTTAATGTTGAACAAAGCAAATAACAAGATCCCTACTATGTGATGATACCAATGTAGACATGTTACTATCCATAATTTTTTAATCATCATTTTTTAGAGAACAAAAATGAAGTTATCATCAAAGTTATCTAAGTAGGATCCAAGTTTCCTCTAGACTTCCCACATAAAAGTCTAAGTAGTTTGATTATAGATCCTAGTCATGCACCTAAAATATAACCATTCAAATAGGCATCAACTAGTTATAGTCAAGATTTAGTAAAAATTCCATAACATAACCAAATTATTATAAAAGGGAAATTTCCTATCGATGGACAAATGGAACATGTATAATAGGCTTACCAAAAGTATCTCAACCTATATCAAAATTTGAGTGAAAGGACTATTTTTAACATGCCACTTATTGATATAGATCCATAAACATGGAAAAAATAAAATGATTTGATCTATGAAATCTAAAATGTAAACCCATTTATCTAAATCATGTTTATTGGTGACATGTATAATGTCCCTATTTTGACTAAAGAGACTACCTCGCAAATGGAAGACCTCACTCAAAATGTTATAGATAACATGCAAGTTAATTCTAATTTAGACCAAAGTGGGTATAATTTACTTCTAATTAATACATAATATATTCCTCCAAACAATGTCATGAGTGAATTATAAAAATAGGGAATAGGTAAGTCTATTTCCAAAAATCAACAACCAACCTCTACTCGACCAACTATTTTCTTGAGTGTGCAATAGGGGACAATAAACCAATAATAGACAAAATTACCACTACAAAAGTGTAGAATACTATGCCACCTCAAAAAGTGATAATTAGTTTTCCACCACAACAATCATAGACCAAAATACCTCAACAATCACAAATGTTACCTAACAAACAACATGCTTCTATTGGTTAGAAATTTATTTTAGTTAATAACAAGAACTACGAAACCCCAAAAAATTTAGAAACCAACAACAAGTGATTATCCAACAAAAAGTGCCTATTAAAAAAAATACCAGACCCCTAATAAGTTCCTATTCAACAAAAAGTACCAATCTAACAATAGGTGTTCAACTAATAACAATATTTGTACATACAATAGGTACCATACACTAGGCAACATTTTCCTTTCACCCAATGGGTATCACACAGATAATAAGGATACAATTTTGAACACCTCAAATAGTAGGGATATATTTAAAAAAATGTTCCCTATATATAATAGGGTTTGACAAGTAGGTATTAAGTTCCCTCCCAAACCCAATAATACCAACATATACTATAGAGACAAATTATATTACCACAACTTTAATTTGTTATCCAAGGCTATGTAACCAATCTAAACCCAAATGTGTTTCAAAAATAGCATGTTTTATATCCATGGTAAAATCCTAATACATAGATATGTATACTTGGTCATCTAACAAACTCAATGAATATTACAAAATATACCTACCCCAATCATGGTAATCCACCTTTGTTCATGTAACCTCAACATCAATAAGGCACTCCATCTAACTTCCTTATGTAAGATTTAAAATAGATGAAGGATGTAATTTGAGATATGTATATATTGGAAAATAAATAAATAAATTCAAAATGGATGAAGATAACTTGCTTATCCATTTGTTTATATTGATTTTATGGTTGATTTATTTGTTACTATTGTTTCTAAAAGGGATCATCATAGCAATAAAAGGAATCATTATTGAGAAATCCTTTATCTACAAAGGGATAATCAAGATATCTTCTTCTAATTAGAGCTAGAATCAACATCAAGGCCAACAAAAATAATACCAAATCTAGAACCAAGGCCAGAACCATAATCAAAATCCAATTCAAATACTGAGTTTAATTCCAACTTAGGCTAACAAAAATGAGACACCAAAACCTTAAAATTGAAATAATAATGTTGTTGAAAATATGGTTACTAAATTATGCCATGTTTATATTCTACAACCATTAGTTGTTTATTTACCTATACCCACTCAAGAACCACCTCTTTCATACATTCAACAAAGACCTACACAAAATTGATATCCATATAAATAAAACCAATTCTAAGACCTTCCTCTATAGACAAGACCACCTATTGCCAAATAATTCAGTGACCTTGGTGAGCCTATTGAATTTGTGTTCTGAATATTAGTTCAAAAAAATATGATTAGTTGATTAATATTGAATTTGATTCTTAAAGGGATTCCTTTTCTTTATTAGTACAATGAACATGAATTTTATGAGTACCATAATGTTAGAGGACATTATATTTTATAGTGTATCCAACTCAGGAATTTGATTGAGAATGTGTTGAAAAAAGGAGAGATATAAAGAGACATCCATACTCCTATGACCAATCATAACTTGGGTATTTACCAAAATTCATTTACCTAACATAACAATAATAATAATAACCAGTAGTAGTAATAATAATAGAAATAATAGCAATAGAAAAATCCACCATAAAATCAATAACAATAACTCCATCCATAATAATAACAACATAATGGTCAGAACTAGGGGTAAACTAACAAAACCAACCAAGGAGACCATTATGGCATCATTTATACCTATAATAATGTTATAGGACACATATTAGGAAGTCATGTTTCCAATATCACCATAATTATTGGCTATCTACTAATAGACCTAGACCTTCACCCAAAAATGCATTTCAATTGAGTAATTACTATCAAACTCCTTATGTTAGTGATTATTCTATAGACTGTGTTAACATTTAGGCTCCATACCATGCAAGAATTATCACTCCAGAATTCATTACCTACCTGGATAACTACCAAATCCAAGTTCTATATCATGATTATGCAATAAAAATTTGACAATCTAAGGTTATTATCAAAGGACCATATCCAAATAATACACATGAGCCTATTTATCCTTTTATGCCTATCAAAAATAAACCAACTAAAAAAACTGAGGGTAAGACCTATGATATTGTGAAAAAAATGAATAAGACACTTGTGAACATATCCATCATGTATTTTTTGTGTAGTTATACCATCCATAAATACATCCTAAATGAGTACTTGAAACAATCCCTCATGCTATATGACATCACTCTAGATAGATTTTAATTCATGTTAGGACACTCAGCCCCTATCCAACATCTTACCTTGGACCAAAGTGATATGTCATCCTTGTTCCCTCTACATAATAACCTATTATATATTGAGGTTAGTATAACAAACCATAGATTTAAATGTATCCTTATAGATAATGGCTTAAACTCAACATTGTGTCTCTAAATTTGGTCAAACATCTTGGTTATACATCATATAACTTGTAACCAAATACCATCAATATCAATGCATTTGATAATTAATAATATGAATCTCAAGGTACTATTAGTTTAACAATGGTCATTTGTCATTTAACCCATGAAACTTTATGCAATATTTTAGACTTGGAACTATCTTAAAATTTATTATTATGCCAACCTTGGATCCATGAAATTAGGGATATATTTGGAGGAAGGTATGGATGAGATTTTAGAATCTTGATTGATGGAGGATAAAGGGGATACATCTTTTAATGGGATGAGAACATCATTCAGTTAGTAAGTCATATTTTATGACTTGAAAGGACTAGGATTAGCTAGAATGACATGAACTTGACCCTGATGCTCAACCTTGATGCACCTATGAAAATTTGATGGAAAAAAACCCATGGAATAGATCCAAGGGTGTCCAAGAAATACATTGTATTGAGATCTTCCATGTTTCATCAGTGTATAAAATTTCCACATTCAAGAATGGAAGTGACTATTCCAACTGATCTCTAGTCATATCAATTTTACAAATTCCTTGAGGTCAAGTATAAAAGATATAAGTATAAATTTTCCATGAATTTTATGCCCAAAGTAGATTAAGATTCAAGAAAGGAAAATAAATTAAATCAGGCCCATAAGATAATTACATTGACTAAGACAACTTAGCTTCCACCTCAGCTATGTCTTAACCAGATATTTCCAACCACTTATATAATATTGAGCACAAGATTATTTTTTTTTATTTTTACAAAGATAAACAAAAGACTAGTGAAATATTTGTTGTATACTTGTAACATTAGAGAGAAATAGAGAGCCAATTTACTCACAATTTACTAATAAATATCTAGTTGTAATATTTACTAAGAGCCTCCATAATGAGATATTATACCATGTCAATATAAAATGTGCTCATAAATTCTAAGAGATTATATATAAATGAATCATTATTTATAATTCCCTTTTCTACAAAGGGATAATCAAGCTATCTTCTTCTAATTAGATATAAAATCAACATTAAGGCTAGCAAAACTAGAATCAAAACTAAAACCAAGGCTAGAACCATAATCAAAACCTAATTCATATAATGAGTTTAATGCCACTTTATGGAAATAATAATGAGACACCAAAACCTTACAATAAAAAAAAAATGTTGTTGTCAATAGGGTTACGAAATCATGCCATGTTTAGATAGTGAAACCATTAACTGTCTGTTAACCTCTACCTATTCAATAACCACCTCCATATATTAAACCAAGATGTACACAAAACCAATAGCCATAGAATTAAAATTAACTTTAATCCACTCCTCCATGGATAATACCACCCATTACCAAATAATTTAGTGACCTTGGCGAGCATGTTGAATTTGTGATCTGAAGATTGGTTCAAGAAAATATGATTAGTTGGCCAATACTAAATTTATTTATTGAAGGGATTCCTTTTCATGATTGGTACAAATAACATGATTTTTTTGAGTACCATCCCATTAGAGGACATTCTATGTGATAGTGTATCAAAATCAAGTATTTGATTGAGAATACACTAGAAAATAGAGAGATAAAAAGAGACACCAATGCTCTTACGACCAATCATAACTTGGGTATTTACCAAAATTCATTTCCCTAACATAAAAATAACAATAAATAGTAATAATACTAATAATATCAACAAATAAATCCACCATAAAATCATTATAAATAAATCCATCCATAATAATAACAATAGAATGGTCAGAAGCAAGGGTAAACTAACCAAACCAACTAAAGAGACCATCATGCCATCATGTATACCTATAACAATGTTATATGACATGTATTAGGTAGTCATGTCTCCACTATCACCATAATTTTTGCATAACTAATAATAGACCTAGACTTTTGACCAACAATGAATTTTAGCTAAGTAATATCGATCAACCTCTTTATGTTAGTGATTCTTATACAAATTATGTTAACATCTAGGCTCCATACCATTCAATAATTATCATTCTAAGATAACTACAAAATCCATGTTATATATCATGATTGTGCAATCATAAATTGATAGTACAAGGTTATTATTAAAGGATTGTATCCAAATACTACATGTGATCCTATTCATCTTTTTATGCCTATAAAAAATAAATCAACTAAAAAAATTAAGGGGAAGACCTATGATATTGTGTAATAATTGAAGAAGACACCTATGCACATATCCATCATGGATTTGTTGTGTATGTCTACCATCCACAAATACATCCTAAATGAGTGATTAAACCAATCCCTCATTCTATATGTCATCACTATAGACAAATTTTAATCCATGGTAGGACACTTGGCCCCTAGCCAACATCTTACCTTAGACCAAAGTGATATGTCATCTCTAGTCCTAATGCATAATGACCTATTATACATTAAGGTTAGTATAATAAACAATAAATTTTAATGCATCCTTGTAGACAGTGGTTTGGGCCTCAACATTATTTCTCTAAAGTTGGCCAAACATCTTGGTTATACATCATTAGACTTGCAACTAGATACCATCATTATCAAAGAATATGATAATGAATAATGGGAAACTCAAAGTAATACTAGTTTTCCAATGGTCATTAGGCATTTGAACCATGACACTTTATGCCATGTTTTATACCTATAACTATCTTAAAATTTATTACTATGCTAACCCTAGATCCATGAAATTAGGGTTATACTTTCCATGTTTCATTAGTGTATAAAATTTATAGATTCAAGAATAGAAGTGACTATACCAACTAATCTCTAGCCATATAAATGTTTTAATAGCCTTGAGCTCAAGTATAAAATCTATAACTAACAATTTGGCATGAATCATATGCCCAAATTAGATAGAGAAAGAGTTGAGAAAGGAAAATCCATTTAATTAGAACCATAAGATAATTAAATTAACCTAGATAGCTCAACTTCTACCTCAACCATGCGTCCACCAGATAGTTACATCCACTTATAACTAACAAAGGTATTAGAGAATAAGGAACCCATAATGCATTCCATATTTAAAAATTGCCAAAAAATCCAAAATCTTATGGGAGATCTAAGATCAAAACTACTCTCATGGAATGGGAAACCAAATGAAAATCTCAACTGAACAAGTCCATTATTTTCAAACTAGACTTTACCCTATAACATTACCCCTAGTAAAAGATGAATCATGGATTTACTTTGATGAGTTAGATGACTATTACCAAAGCATAAAGTATCATATGCCTAATCAGATTATGGATCACCTAGCTTATGAATGTAGAGTCCTAGGGCTACATCAACAAGGCATGATCAAACTAGTCTCAATGACCAAGTTTAAGGGAAGCCATGGTATTATATTTAGACCACCTAGGGGTGACCCTGCATAACTTATTCATGTTCCAACACCAATGAATAGTGAAATATGATGTTGGAATCAATGTAGGGTCTAATTATAGCATCTATGATGACTTTATTGCTATAAATTTGTTTAATCCCCATGTCATTCTCACTATTAACCTTATTTATCAACCTTAACATTTAACCATTTACCATATATAATTGATATGCTAGTACCAAGAAGAGTCAATAATGCCATTAGACAATTTTGAAAATGATAAGGCCATATGCAACTTTATAGGATTGAGGAATCGCAATACTCTTGGAGACCAAAACTAAATATTTTCTGTTAGATTAGATATTACTACCTATTTTGGAGAGTATCCTAGCCAAAAATAATTTTAAAGAAAAAACATTAAGGTTTAAAAGTGAAGCCGTCTTTGAGACACTTTATAACCAGGTAAAAAGTAAAGAGAAAGGTAAGTCTCTAGGTGAAAACCAATGTTTGGTACCATTAGATGGGGATGTTCACCCCTCTTCCTATGAAACATAGGAGGCCTATAGACCAAAGCCTATTTATGGATCAAACATCAACACTAAGGAACATAAAGCTTTTACATAAATTATTTCATGATCTTTGCCAACATTAGGTGATTTTATTCATCTTACTTAGGAGAATTAGATGAGCTAGTCTATCTAGAGGGATTTTCCATTGGTAATCAATTTAAATCCTTAACAAATATGTTATATCATACACTTCTTATGGAGGACACTTTCTAAGTAAACATTAGGACTCTATAAGACCCAAAGTGGATTAAACTAGGTGCATCCCTCACTGAGGAGGAATGTGAAGTTTTTATATCCCTTTTTAAACATGTCAAGTTTGGACCCCACATTAGTTATACGCCATATCATTATATATCTTAACTCCAAACCCATTAAATATAAGATTTTTAAGATGCATCCTTATATTATTTTTCTAGTTAAGAAAGAGTTGGCAATACTCTTAGATGTAAAGTGCATTAGGTCGATCAACTATTTAGAGTGGATTTCAAACATTGTACTAGTGAGTAATAAACTAGAAGGAATTAGAATATGCACTTATTTTAGAGATATCAAAAAAACCTACCTAAAAGATGACTTTAATTTACATAATATTGACATGATAGTTGACTCAATGGTTGGATATGAAATGTTTTCTCTTATGGATGGATTTTTAGGTTATAATCAAATTTGAATTACATTAGAATAGAAACACAAGATAAAATTCACCATTCCCTGGGGAAATTTTTATATAAAGTGATCCATTTAGATTTAATAATTATAGATCCACTTACCAAAGATCCATGATAGTGATTTAACATGACATGATGCATGAGATTATTGAGGACTATGTCAATGATATCATAGGTAAATCAAGCACCTAAGTAGATCATCCATCCATACTATAAATAATATTTGGGAGACTTCATGAATATAATTTCAAGATTAATACAGAGAAGTGTGTATATGGAATAACTTCTAGAAAATTATTTGTCTTCATTATTTCCCATAGAGGAATTGAATTCAACCAAGCCAAATTTTATACAATCATAGAAATATCATTGCCATCTACCTTGAAGTGTATTTGTAATTTACAAGGAAAGATTCAATCCATCAAATGATTCATATCAATGTTGGATGAAAAATTCCATCCACTTATGCACTTACTAAAGAAAGGTGTTACATTCTCTTAGAATAAAGAATACCAAAAAGCATTCAATTATCTTAAAGGATATACTTCAAACCCACCTATTTTACTGCCACCAATTCCAAAAAAGCCATTACTTCTTTACATATTAGAAACTAATCATTCACTAGGGGCACTTTTCACACATCATTATTAATAGAGAAAAGAGAATGAAATGTATTATATAATCCAAACATTGGTCATGTATGAACACACCTATATGCTGAATGAGAAAAACATATTTAGCAATGGTGTTCATAGACTAAAAGTTACTTCATTATATGCTAAACAATAAGAACATTGTTATTACCAAGGTAGATTCACTCAAGTATATACCTTATAAATCAGCTCTATAAGGTTTTATGGTAAAATGGATCATGTTATTGAGTGAGTTTAAATCTGAATATGCCAATAAGAAGGCCATTAAGGGGAAACTACTCTAAGATCAACTTTAAAAATATCCTCTTCAAGATAGTCAAGATCATACATTTGGATTCATAGATGAGGCCATTATAACTATTAATGAAGTAGAATAACCTCTTGAATTTGAATAATATAATATTTACTTTGATGGATAATTCACATCTCATTGATTAGGTGTTGGAATATTATTTGTTATGCCATAATGGGACCTCATCCCTAAGTTCTTTCGTATTGGATTTCACTATACCAATAACATGGCATAGTATGAAACACTCATTTTAGATATTTATAAATCATTAAATTAGAACACTCAACATTTATTGGTATATGGTCATTCTCAATTAATCATAAATCAGGTCACAAACTAGTACTAGACTAAGGAAGATAATTTTGTTCCCTATAAAGATATGGTCGATACTCTTACGTAGTAGATTGCCAATATCCAATTTGAAATAATACCTCAATCCAATAATATAATAGTTGATACTATGGCCATTATTATATCTATGATTTAGATCATAGACAAAGAAAGGTATTATCAATTTTTTATTGAACATCTCTTAGCACTAGCAAAGCCAACAATCAGTTGTCATGATAGTTTGTGACATTGTTGGTCCCACATCTCCCTAGTACTTAGATATATATGCCTAAATTCAATACTAGACCATGCCTCTTGATTTATCACATAAAAATAAAAAATACTTTTCCCATAAAGCCTATCAATATACACTACTTTGACCAACCTTGTATCATATAACCTATGATGGAACTCTATTTTATTATTTAACTTCAGCAAAACATGAACTAAAATTAAGAAAAGTTCATGATGGAGTGTGTGGGGCCTATAGTAGTAGGGAAATCTTAGCCAAAAATTTACTATGTATTGGTTATTAAAAGCCAACTATGGAATTAGATATAATTTCATACATGAATAAGTGTGTAAAGTGTTAGAAACATGCCAATCTAATCATGCTCCAACAAAGACACTCAAACCATTAACAACACCATGGCCATTTTTAATGTGAGGACTCAAATACATATGTAAGATCAATACTACATATTTTATGGCCATAAGCATATCTTTAATGCTACTAAATACTTCACTAAGTGGATGGAAGCCATTCCCTTTACTTACGTCACTGGTAAGCACATCTCCAAGTTCATATTCAACCATCTCATTTGCCATTATGGTATGCCCTCTAACATTATATATGATAATATTAGATCATTTAAAAATAAATATGTCAAAGCACTTTATACCTAATAACACATCAAACAACATTTTTCAATCACCTACTACCCACAAGGCAATGACTAATTTAAGGCTTGTAATTAAACCATTATCAATATTCTAAAGAGGATTACCAATGACACTTGTCATAATTGAGACTTGTAGTTGTTTAACACCCTCTGGGCATACCATACCACATTATGTACTCTAATAAGAGATACACCCTGTTAAATTATTATAAATTTTAAGCCATTATCCTATCAAATTCAAGTTACCTTCTCTCCAAATTTCATTGTAGCACATCCTCAATGATGAAGACTATAGATTAACTCAATTGTAAGAACTAGACCTACTTGATGGAAAATTATTCACTACCCTAAATAATCATAGGATTATCATAAAAAATTAAAGGACCAATTAGGGTAAATTTTAAGAGTCCATATTTGAAACCCCCTTAGATTTGTGTAGGTGATTTTTATTTGTAGCTTTGGAAAATCGATAGGTTTAAATTTTTTTTTTTCATTTTCCAAGTTTTTTGTGTAACCATCTAGCTACACCAAAGGCATCTAGAAAAAGACTCAATAGAATGAATTAGATGAAAGGTTGTGTCTAATGGCTCTACCAATGGCCACATTAAATGGTTTTACCGATAGCTCTACTAAATGGTTAAGTCATCAGATGTGACAAAAGGTTATACCAAAAAGATATATCAAATGGCTTTGTTGATGGTTTTTCCAAACGGCTATGCCAAATGTCATGTTGATTATTGTTTTAAATGGATTTATCAAATATATGTACTGAATGGATCTATTTAGTGGTTACATCAAATAGTTGTGTCGAATGGCTGAGCTAAATGACTCTATCAAATGATTAAGCTAAACACCTATATCAAATGACTATGGCAAAGCTGAATGGTTACCAATACATCCATTCTTTTCCCCAATTACCTAATCACCTCTAGGGGGTCCTATATATATGACCTTAGCCCTCATTTAGTGCATTTGATTCCTCATCTACCCTTGGCCCAACCTACAATAATTCACTATTGACCATAGTAATAAATATGTTTTTAAAGAACTTGCCACAATTCTAATCCCATGCAATTTTAAGAATGTATAGAAGCCACTACAAGATGTGTACATGGTATAATGATTTGATTATCAAATGCAATTTTATGTCTTGATGCCCATTTATATATTTGTCTAGCTATATCCTATAAAAATAAGAAGTTCACATTATTCAAGGAGAGCTTTCTAAATATGAAGAGAAATCAAATTTACAATGGGTTCATAAGTGGAATTTAGATTCCATGTGTTAGGAGTTAGAAAAAATGATGGTGTCACCTTTACAAGTATTGTTATTATTCTAGATAAGATGATACAAAAAAAATTAAATCATGAACTAGTCAAGCTGCCTTTAGTAACTAATGTCATGAATCCATTTGATAGACCATGATCCATATATAATCATATGGGCTAGCTAAAAAAATGGTTGAGAATGTTTATTATGAAACTATGGGGCATGATTTAGGTGATAGGGATAACGAATAATAAAAGATGCCAGTTGAACAATGATCAATCAATAAAAAAGATGAAACCCTTGGTGATATAAAGATTGAACTATTGTATGGAATTCATGTTTAGGATCAGTCTATATGGTGGTCACTAATCCCAAATTCTATACAATAGTTCAATCTTTAATTAGCAAGGGTTTCATATATTTTTATTGTCTAATTGTTACTTAACTACTGTCTCTTGTTATTTGTTATCCTTGTCATCTAAAGCATGCCCCACATCTTCATAATAGACATTATCAACCTTTTTAAAGCTATTTCATATGAATTTGGATGAATTCTAAATCTATCCAATGGATTCATGACATGGTTACTAGAGGCAACTTCATCAATTCTTGATTTAATCTTTTTCATATTAGTTGGTTTGTAGAACAAAGACAATACTTATAGAATATGCACCATCATTTTTGCTTACTAATGACACATAAAATCTGAATTCCCCTTATAAACCCCTTATAATTTTGATTTCTCTTCATATTCAAAAATTTCTCCATTAATAAAATGTGAAATTCATGTTTTTACATGATAGCTAGGTAAATGGAAAGGTGCACATGTATTGTTTTGTTTGTACATTCCATTTAAATTCACTTTGGTATCCTTTAATAGGTGAGGTACATTTAATGATTCTATCTTTTAAGGTTTCAAATTTTGGTTTCCTTATTCTTTTCCACCTAGTCTTGGTAGGATTTGGGATTACAATCCTTGAATTTTTTGTTTTCCTTTCTTCTTCCCATGCCCTTAAGCTTTGACCTTAGTGATTTTTCTTGTAGTTCTAATTGATAGAGTCATTCTATCTATTGTTCAATACTATGTTCTGATAGCGTCATTTGGCACTTCTATGTAGCAATATAGGGATTTAGAGGTATTATCTTGTTTGATATCAAGAGTAAAGAATATATATATATATATATAGACACACACACACACACACACACACACACACACACACACACACACACACACACATATATATATTGTGTGTGTGTGTGTGGTGAATTAAAACTATCTTCCAAGACAATTCTATAAATGGTTGGTGAGATGACCCCAAAAAAGTAATTTATATCCCTAAAATTTTAGTGATTTGGTCTCATTTTTTTACCCTAAAAATCACCAAAACCAAAATCATAAAATTGGAATATTCATGAATTAATGAATATTCACTGCTAAAATTTATCCTAGGGCCAATACAATGGCACATTAAGCATAGTGAATTCAAGCTTCATGATCTTGTGTTAAAAGGTAATTAGAAGAATGCAAATGTTAAATTGAAGAAAAAAGTAAAGTTTCAACCAAACTAGTTAGGGCCCTATGTAGTTATTGTTAACTATAGTATAGAGCATATAGACTCACTACACTAGAGGGATATGAACTTGATGAACCAATGAACATAATTCACCTCAAACATTTTTATGCTTGAGGGACTCAGATTATTATCTACAAGGATTGTTTAAGTTATATCACATTATACCCATTCTTTGTAATATCCTGTTAGCATTTTATCATGCCATTAACCATTCACCAACTAGTTATTTTTACCTAAACCCACCTATCATGTTTTGACTTGGTTTTTATTCATTTTTACTTCAATCATATTCAGTGATTGATGGCATATTTAGTTTTATTAGTTACTTTAGAATTAAATGTTTGAATGGTATTATATGGAAGCAATATGACAATGGTCCTATAAATTTCATCCTTCATTTACTGTTATGTTCACACGTTATGATACTAACTATAAGCACCTATTCATATAATTATTACCACTAACCCTTTTCCATTATTTCCTAATTATAATTTCCTATGGAAAAATTAGGATAAATACCTTTACCATGCATTATCACATCACCTTTCCATTACCGTTGCCATAACTTGGTACCTAAACATATTGGTACTTAGTTTGATGCCTTTTGTGTAGGCAGAACTACAATGACTTAAGGTCCTATGAGACTATGTAGGTATTTCCTGATTCATGTTGAGGTCATCTCTGTCACCCATTTTCCATGCTCTCACCATTTTATATCTTATAATTATTGATTGAGTTGAGATGCCTATAAAATTATAAAAGCATTTTTAAAATATTTTGAAAACCATTAAACATCCATAAAAAGAGCTAGGAAAATCCTAACTATCACAAAATCATGAAAATTGCCTTGAAATTTCCATGTGAAAAATAAATCCATCAAAATTTAAGGGGATGGGCCATATTATTTGTTTAGTTTCATTTTTATTATTGTCTAAAAGAATTTTTTAAGCTATGCCACATTGTACCCATTCTTTGTACTATCCCCTTAACATTATATCATGTCATTAGGCATTCACCAACTATTTCTTTTTACCTAACCCCACCTATCATGTTTGGCCTTAGTTTCAATTCATTTTTACTTCAAGCACGTTTAGTGGTTGATGATAAATTTAGTTTTATTAGTTTTTTTTATAATTAAATTTTTCAATGGTATTAAATGGAATAAGTTTGATAGTGGTCTTATAAATTTCATCCATCATTTGTTATTATGTTCTCACCTATTGATACTAATTATAAATACCTATTGGGAAAATTAGTACCACTGACCCTTTGCCATTGTTTCCTAATTATAATTGCCTATGGTAAAATTAGGATCAACACCTTTACCATGTATTATTGCATCACCTTTACATTACTTCTACCATAACTTGGTACCTAAACTTATTGGTACTTTGTTAGACACCTTTTATGTAGAAATAACTATAATGACTTGAGGTTCTGTATGACTATGTAGGCAACACTTGATTAACACTGAGGTCAATCTAGTCACCCATTATTTTGTATCTTTTAATTCTTGATTGAGTTGAGATGCCTAAAAATTTAAAAAAATAATTGAAATATTATGAAAACCCCTAAATATTCTTAAAAAGACCTAGGGAAATCCTAAATATCATAAAATCATGAATATTATCTTAGAATTTCCATGTGAAAAATAAATCCATCAAAATTTTATGGGATGGGCAATCTTGTTTGTGCAGTTTCATTTCTAGACCACCTTAGTATTTGTTCTCCTAGTTCTAGGAGAACTACATTGGCCTAAGGTCTACATGGACTATGTATGTAACACATAGATACATGGGGTATCTTAGGTTAGCTTGGTCACACCTTCATTTATTTTTTTGACCACTTTTTTTCCTTAAAGACTCTAGGATTTTAAACTATTTCACTAGTAACCACTTGTCATTTAGTTTCTCCATCTTTATTAGCCTTAGTTGTATACTTTTATCATTTTGTGAGTTGATGTTTTCAGCATTGTATATTCAAATTTGATAAACTAATGACCACTTGGATTTTCTAACACTATTATCATTTTGTGATAAATTTTAATATGAATTATCTCACCATTTTTTAAGCAACCATTGCCTATGCTCTTACCATTTTGTGATCTCATTCTCATTCTAAGCCTTAGGTGTAGTAAAAACTATGAAATACCAATTCATCTCATTTGTGGATACTTGTCTCTTAACTTTTAGATTGGTTTTATCCTAAACCATAATATCATATGTGTGTGATTTATTTCTATTGATGTTTCATAATTGTAAACATCATCCCCTCTTTTCTCATGCATTCATCATTTTGTGAGATCTTTCCCATTTTACTCTACAAGTCAATCATGTTTTCTTCTATCCCATATCTTGAGAGAACTACCTTAGCTTAAAGTTAAAATTGGATCATATATCCATAGAACTATTTAGGTAATGTCTACTTACTTAGTGCATCTAGATTTAGGTCATCTACCACTTCCTTTTCTTATTTTCCCCATTTTGCTTGCTTTGTGGCATTGTTTCATATAGCCTAGGGGTAATGTTTGTCATCTTATGTATCATTTCCCTATGGCCTAGGGGAAACATTGTTCCATTTGTTATTATGTTGTTTTGCCTATGTCATTTCCATCTAGCTTAGGGGTCACCCTATTGCCAATAGTAACACTGTTATTACACATGCACAAACATTTTTTTCTATTTTTACTAACATTGTGATTAACCATTATTTGTATGTTATTGTTTGTTTAGCTTCATTTATTTATTTTTATGTGTTTAGATTAGTTTATTTCATACATTTTATTTTATTTGGATTATTTTGTTGTTTTGATTATTTTGTTCATTTTTTTATTTTATCAATCTTTGTTTTTTCTCTCTGTTTTGTCTTATATATATTATTTGTTAGTTTATGGTTGTTTATTTTTATTTATTTATTTTTATTTGTCAGTATTTTTTATTAGTGTTTTGTTTTTCTATTTTTTTGTTAGTGTTTTTTTGTTTGTTGTTTGTTGTTTATTTTATTTTATTGGTGTTTTGTTATTTATTTATATAGTTTATTTATTTTATTGGTTCTGTTTGCTTCTACATTTGTTTGTTTTATGTTTTATGTTTGGTGTTTAGTTCATTTATGTTTTATTTGTTTTTTTTTTCTTGTTTTTTTATTATTCTTTGTTTTTTATTTTATTTTGCCTTTTTGCCTTTTTGTTTCTAAGTGGTTGTAAGATTATTACATTTTGTTTACACTTAAGTCTTGATTATCCATATCATTTACTTGGGTTGTGAATTTTTGTGTTTAGTCTTACACGTGGTTTATTTGATGTATTAACATTTTAGATTTGATTATTCATATCTTATGCCTAGGTTATTTATATTTACATTTAAGTTAAGTTTTTATATGCTTAGAGTATATATTTCCATTTTAGTTGTTCATAACTATAATTCATAATTTCATGAGCTATAGAAAAATATACACAAGGATTCTATCATAGCAATGTTATGGTAGTACTTATCTGATATATCAAATAAGACAAATACATAAACACATGCCTAAATTCATGAGTAATAAACAAGATTAAATATGATTTATTATGTGTTTATATAGATGTGCATCTATGAATAATCATATATATATATGAGTCATACAATATAATTAGATGAAAAACCAATAAAACATCTCATAAACATGGCACAATAAATAAATGAATAGAGAATAAATAAGCATAAACATCAATAATGTTAAGCATCCATAATGTTAATCAATGTTACTTAATGTTAAATATGAGATAAAAATGATGACAAGCATGGCATCATATATATATATATATATATATATATATATATATATATATATATGTCATATACATGTACATTTGCCTTGAAGGACCCAAGACTGAATGTCAATGTATTTCAAATGTCATATACATATCACAATGGTGTCTTAAAAATACATCAATAGTGTTGATACAATGCCATATACCAAAATGCCAAAGTCCTTGTGCTCAAATCTGCCTTTGTGTATCCATAGGACCTATAGTTAGATGAGGCCCTAATAGCCTTGATGGTCTTGGTGGTGGTGTTCATGGCTAATGAAAAACTGGGATGAGGTACCTATAACATGAGTCCTAGTCTAAGACCAACCATATCTGATCACTATCCTCTATGCATCCCATATCTTAAATGTAACAATATAATAATCCCTAGGTTTAATATAATCATAGGATTTCCTATAGTATGATTCTTCATCATTTTATTGAAGGTAATCCCTAACTACATGTGAGAACCTAACATGTGTAATGGATCCCTCAACTATATCTCATTCTCACTTGAGCTTGTCCATAGTGTGTGATGTTTAATCTCACTCACTAAGGCCTTAATCTCTCATGTAATGTGGGAAAACCATCTTGGCCCCTTAGGAACATCTTATGTATAGCCAAACTTCCTAGTTACTTGATTAGGGTGGTATTCCTATATGATATGGGACTATCTCCCAAACATAAAACATTTTATAGTCATAAAATCCATGTACCAACCATCCCTAAACCATTATAGGTGGTATGGAAGTATGACCTCCAAATGAAAAATGGTGGTGTCAAATCATCAAACATCTAATGATAGAATGGGATGTCATCCCTATGACTAAGCCTACTGCTCCTATTTGAGCCAACCATATGCCACTGGTTCTTGTAGATCCCATATACTACACATCCCTACTATTCAGTCAATTTAGATGTGCTCCCATCCATAGTGTTATTAGGATATTGTGTGAGCATCACAAAACATAGTATAGGTGACACATTGATGGGTTTATAATTGGTTGTAGTTTTTTCTTAATATTATATTAATGGATTTGCACCAAATACATGTTTATTACAATAAATTGGATGATGCATTAGTAGTTGGTTATAAGATAAAATATTTGAAGGTTATAAAAAATTGTGAAGATACTACAAGTTAACTTCTATTGGATTAGAAGAGGTTGTTATTGCCATTATAGTTGTTGTTAAGTGTGTTGTTGATCATGGTAATTCTCGATGTTATGCTTATAGGGAGACTATTACACTTGTCATGTAATATTTTTTCTAGAACATTTTTGTAAACAAGGCTATTATTATAATGTGTGAAGCACAAGTAATAAGTAAATAAGTTGTATTTAAGAATATGTTCATAACCAGATTAAGATATATTTTTGGGTATTTGCTTTCTATGAAGAGTTGTGCTATCAATAATTTTTTTGTTATAATTTTATTTTGAAGTGTAGATATGTTTTAAGTAGTATTAGTTGTGACTAGTATATTATATATGTTTGAGTCTCTATGCAAGTCTTCTTGGGTGTAGTATTGTTATGATAGTAGTTATTTTCTCTCTTTGTTGTGAGTTTCAATCTATTCCTATAATTATCATGTTTTGAGGAATCTCAGGAACCTCTACTAAAATAGGTGTGGTGAGCATGAAATTCACCATTTATAGGCATGTTACAATGGTTGCGTAGCAAAAAAAATGTGGAACATTTGTTAAACCAAAAAATCATAGAGTTCATAGAAAAAAAAGCATAAAAAGTCATGTGTTTTGAATGATAGATTATACCATAACATATTTATGGTGAAATATATAAAATTTTCTAGTGAAAACTATCTATACTATTGGCCAAATAATTGGATCATCTATAATATCATTTATCTATATATAGACCAACCATTGACATTGTAAAATGAGGAGAAAATAGAATAAATTTAGACATTGGAGAAAATTTTGATTCATGCGATACGTCATTGGTTAGCCACAACCGTTGATGGATATATTATATAATTCACAATAAAAGGATACATAACATTTAAAGTGGCACATGATTTGTCTATGTAAGGAATAAGAGGGAAATTTAATCATCAAATCTATATACTAGTTAAGATGGTGGTTGTGGAAAGAGCAATGGTACTTAAACCCCTTAAAATGGAGTAGTAACTTTAGGTGCCATGGGGATGTGTGTGATAGATATATGAATGCTTGTATAAAAAATATAAATATATTTAATAGAAGGTGATAATGGAGGTTTAATATGAGGTGTAATTAAATAATACTATAGAATCATAAAGAGAATTATGATAACAAAGGAGGTGGAATATCTTGAGGAATACTTATGTACCTGTGACTAGGGGTAAATGAATTAGTAGATTATGATAAAAGAGTAAGGTTGAATAAAGAGAAGTTGAGTGATATGAAGGAAGAAGCAAGGAAAGTGGGCCCTAGATTAGTAGAGGAGAGAATAAAAGTAATAAGGAAAGAAGAGATGATGAATATGGTAATGTAGAGGTAGATCAAGTTGTCAGTATTCCTATATCACACATATATAGAATAAAATACCATATTAAGGAACCATATCTATCACTTAAATAGTAGATATAAAGTCATAGTTGATGAAGCATAGGTTCAAGATCCTAAAATGATGAGGATAAAGGTAATGATTATTCACCTTGGAAATGCACATCATCCTAGCCTAGATTTTTCAACATAGTAAGAGTTTCATAAAAGGTTTGGAAGATGATGAGTGGTGAGGACCAATGATTGAAGAAATCCATAACAAAACAAAAAAAAATTAGATAAAATATATAACTAGGTAGCACAAGGGTTCACAAAAGAACAAAAGAGAGGTATACAATCCTTAGCATTGACTAAGAATGATATGCATGTTCTTGAATAGGTATATGAGTGTATTACATAAATAAAAATTTTAGAAGAAGAAAAATAAGAATAAGGGAATAATTTAGACAATTATTCATCATCAAATCCAAATTGGATGCAACAGATAGTGAATTCCCCATATAAAGCAACACTGACAATGTAGGTGAGTTGTATTGTTTCACAAACACCTCTAATCCAACCACAAAGTTTCAAAGTTGTGAAAAATACCAATATGTAATTAAAATTGGGTGACTTTATCCATATTTCATAATATGATGGATCTATGGACCCTGAATAATACATATTGACTTGTGATATCAAATGGTAAGCTAAAGGAGTCAATGATGATGCAATAAATAAATGTGAATTGATTGGTGCTTTATTAGGATAAGCCTTAGAATTTATATATTATAAATAAATGACTAAATAAATTATATAGGATGTGAATAATTGGCTTATTTTAGAGTTAAAAATAAAGATAATTTCTAGCCAAAACTTCATGGAAATTTGTTAAGGAGCAAAAGAGAATATTAATGACTATGACCGCATATTTTTTTATATAATGAAAAAAGTAGAATTTGTCTTGAAACACAAAGATAAATATTCCTCATTTTTAGAAGGCCTATGGCTAAGAATAATGTTTTCCATTATGCAAACATAATATCCTACAAAAGTAGAGTCAAGGACAACTGTGATCCATGAAACATAGATTGAATATTGTAGAGAAGTTTCAACCCCAAGTTTGTAGACGGATAATAAATACAAGTTCTAATAAAAAGGTTATAACAATAAGAAGACATATTACAAAGGCCAAGATATGGTCTTTAGTGCATGTATTATGGCAAACAAGGACACCATAAAAATGAGTGTCCCATACTAAAAATGGAATTATGTGATATATGTAAAATTATGGGACATGCGATGTGTCAATGCCACCTTCTATAGTAGTATGTAAAGAATCCTAATACATTATAATATAACTTATGTAAATCTCATAATCATGATGAAAATAACTATAGAGCCCTTCAATAATTAAAATAAGATATAAGTAAAAATGTTTTTACAATTTGTATTCAACAAAAAACTAATGAAACTCAAAATAATCTAATTTATGAAGCTAACATACAAAGTACCAACCTTGACATCATACGTTGGGCACCAAATATACTAGCTTATCAACCTATAGAAATGCCTAGCTGGAATCAAATTAAATATAATTAGACACCTCTTGTCTAGAATTAGAATTCTTAAAATCTAGTGATTCTAAAGTCATAATAGCTTATATAGGAATCATAGTTGTCATAACCCTAATATGGTGGATATGTAGATGTATTTAAAACTCAATCATGTAATGCCCAACTGAATCTATAACTTTAGACCATTAAAATTGTATAATTGTAGATTTCAAGCTAATAGAGGAAGAGGTGGATATATGAGATGATATCAAGAAGGTGCATAGAGAGGAAAGGGAAATTTTTCTCAAAGATAGCCTATTCAGTATTATCTATGTAGAGAATACAACCATGTATATAGGAATTATCCCTCGAATCCCCAATAACAAGCCTACTATGATTATTTTTGTATGTTAAATAATCATGACAATGAATATTTTCTAGTCCTAGAGAAATAATTCACAGACAAAGTAGTGAAAAATGTTAACATAATCAACATAGAGCCTTAGGAAGATGCTTCTATATAGGTGGTGACATGAAGACAACATGTGTAGTAAGGACTGTCTCCTATCAAAATACTATAGGACTATGACATAAATAAGATATATGGACAAATAGTGTGCATTATCCACCAAGAGGGAGTTTTGAATGTGTTTAGAATGAGTACATATCACATAAAATCTCCAAATTACTTCATAATTTATTGGAGTTTGCATAGAAATGACAATAGAAAATGGATAAACTGATGTGGTGTGTAAATATGAAGAAAGAATTGTGTTTGTGTGTGTGTGTGTGTGTGTGTGTGTGTGTGTGTGTGTGTGTGTGTGTGTGTGTGAGGATGGAAATAGAGATGACAAGGTACAAAATACTTAACATAGTGTTTAAATTCCCTAACGTAATAAATATGATTCCCATGTTGATATGGGAAGCCATTAGCAAACTGACATTGAATTAAATTCTTGTCACACTCAGCCTTAAGGATTATATATGAGTAGAACCAATTATAAATTTATAAGACATAGAGATCAAAATCATAGATCTCAATCTACATGGATATTTTGAAGTCATTGACATGAAGATAATGGCTATGCACTACCCTATGCTAATTGGAAAGGAATGGGCCTATTATATCTAGATGAGAATCAACATGGTCCTAGACTAGCTAGAATCTCACCAAGATGACAATATTATTATAATCTCATTGAACAAAGTAGAGGCCAAACCATACATAATCCCTAAGGAACCAAACTCTCCATATTGTCTTATAGGGAATAACTAAATTAAAGTCAATACATAGAGGGAACTAGAAGAACTATAATGTATAGAATGAATTTTGTTTTACCATATTCCAAAACTTCACTCCAACCTCTAAGAAGTGAATAATTTCCATATGGGACTATGCAACCAACATACAAGCCAATGCTAAACCATGTAAATGTTTTATAACTAGACATGATCTACATGTGATCTATGTCTATACGATCTTTCTTTCATTTTAAAGAAATTTTTTTTAATATCAAATAGGTTGTACAAATAAATACTATATTGGTACTACACCAAAAGGTATGCTACCTTTGGATACATTATCTTCAATCAGTGGTGATTTAGATACTCATCTATTTAATTTCTCAAAAGGGGACCATAGAATAAGACCTTTGTCCATGATTTTTATAACTAAGATTGAAATAACTTAGTACTTTTCAATAAAGGACATTGGCCAATTAATTATATTATTTCATTAGTATGTGACAAATATTGATCAAAGGGTTAGCATGCTCAACTATACACTAAAAGGAATCATTTGTTAAGTTGTGGAGCTAAAAGCTTCACTGATGCAAATGGTGGAGGTTGATGAGTGTTAAAGTAATTGACATCGATCAGATCAACCGATGTTGGTCATATTCAGTGTACACAGTAATCGACATCGGTTATGGTCAGCTGGCATCGATCATACAAGAACCAACATTGGTCACCTGTGTGTTTCCAGATTTGGTCTAATTTTAGACAGACAGTCAGTTTGCATGTAAAGACTAATTTTAGTCTTGAGTCTACATTTCTAATTATTGTAATTGGGAAGTCTAATTATTGTTTGGTTTGGGATCTATTTAAGAGACCCATGGGGTTGTATTATAATCAAGGACTAAGGACAAGGAAGAGATCCTTTCGAGTGTAAGATCAGTTGATCTGTAGGTAGCAAGATCAGGGAGATCTACATGGTAAGTAAGATCAGTTAGATCTACAGGTGTGTAAGATCAAGGTAATCTACTTATAGTACTTGGTGGACTGGAAGTAGGTAACAACGGTTGAGTTCATTGTCACTTACTAGTGGAGGGAACAACTCAGTGTTGAGTTGTGGTTGTAATTGGTTGAGAGAGAGAACTCTTGAGGAAGAATTATTGTACGCCCAAGAGGTGTGGGAAGAGTGTGATTTCTTCATTGTATTTCCTTCTAGAAGAGTATTAATACAAGATTGTATTGTCTCTCATATTCTATGTTATTTTTGAATTCTAGTTACATATTACTTCTGGTTTAATTCCATGTTTAGTTGCTTATACAAAGGTAATCAATTGTGCTCTTAAGGAGTAGGATCCTAATAGTTGCTATCAAAGCCTGGTTCGGAGCAGGTTAGTGTTTGTTGATTACAGGTCACTCACAGGGGTTTCTGTTTGAGTGGGAGTAAAGCAATGGCAGAAAAAAGTACACTAAGAATGGAGAAATTCAATGGCAAGAATTATCAATTATGGAGGATGTAAATAGAGGATTATCTGTATCAGAAAGATTTGTACTTACCATTGGGTGGGGTTTCATGTAAGCCCATATGTATGCAAGATGAAGAATTGAAGGTTCTTGACATAAAGGCTCTAGGAGCTATAAGGCTGACCTTGGAAGCTTCTATAGTTTCCAGCTTATCTCAGGCAAAGATAATGGTAGAGTTAATGGAATCTTTGGCAAATTTATATGAAAAACCCTCAGCTTTGAATAAGGTATTTCTTATGAAGCAATTATTTAATTTGCAAATCCTAGAAGGTGGATCAGTATATATTCATCCTAGTGATTTCCATGGTTTGGTAAACTAGTTAAATTTAGTCAAAATAGTCTTTGATGATGAAATTAAGGCTCTCTTAATCTTATGCTCTTTACCAAAAAGCTGGCATAGCTTGGTAATGGCATTAAGTAATACTACGTCTGCTTCAAATATCTTGAAAGTTGATGATGTTGTTAGTGTAATCTTGAATGAAGAAATTCATAAGAAAAGCACAAGGGAATCATCAGGTAATGCTTTAAGTGTTGAAAGTAGGGGAAAGCAAAGAGAGAAGGTTGAGTAAGGGAAATCAAGGTCAAAGATAGGTAGTGGATCCAAATATAGGTATGGCAGTATAACCTACTAGAATTATGGAAAGAAAGGACATGCAAAGAAATATTGTTGGTTGAAAGAAGATCAGCGTGAAGAAGTAGGTGTTGTAGGTATTGTTGCACAGGATGCTCTTATAGTTTCTTTGGATAGTCAGGTAGAATCATGGGTTTTAGATTCTGGTGCTTCTTTCCATGCAACCCCAAATAGAGAATTTTTTCATGATTATGTCCATGGAGACTTTGGAAAATTTTATTTAGGGGATGGTGAGCCTTGTCAAATGGTTGGCAAAGGGAAAGTGCAGCTAAAATTGTAGACAGGCAACACATGGGTGTTGAAGGATGTCATGCATGTCCCAGTCCTGAAGTGGAACTTGATTTTTGTAGGAAAGTTGGGTGATAAGGGTTGTAAAGTAACTCTCAGAGCGGAATCTTGGAAAGTTTCCAAGGGTGCACTTGTTTTAGCAAGAGGTAAGAAAGTATGTACACTTTATCTATCTACTTGTATTACTGATTCTCCTTCTGTTTTATCTACTTCAGATGTAGATGCAAAGATGTGGCTCTATAGGCTTGGTCACATGAGTGAGAAGGGAATGGATGCTCTTAAGTCAAATGGTAAGCTTTTAGATTTGATAGACTGAGATTTTTGTGAGCATTGTATGTTTGGAAAATAGGTGAAAGTGAGGTTTCTCACAACTGGGTCAACAAAGAAGAAGCACAGGTTGGAGCTTGTTCACACAGATGTGTGGGGATTAGCTCAAGTAGCTTATATTGGAGGATCATAGTATTATGTTTTTGATGCTATAAGAAAGGATTCGGTTTATTGCATAAAGAGGAAATCTAATGTTTTTGACATATTTAAGAACTGGAAAGCCTTGGTTTTCAAGGAGAAGATGATGCACAGAGATCAACTCAAGAGGCTAAATAATTTTGAGCAGGGCAATGTTGATTTGGACAAGGTTATGATCTAAAATGAGCTGATGGGTAAAAGTCATCACTCATAAGAAAACATAGTTACTGACGTCGATCAGGTGAGAATTGACGTTGATCAAGTAGGAACCGACGTCGGTCAGGTGAAGACCAAAGTCGGTGATGTTGGGTAGGTGGACACCGATGCCAGTCAGGGAATTGACATTGGCAATCATGTGGAAACTAACGTCGGTTAGGTAAGAACCAATGTTGGTCAGGTTGGTCACATGGAATCGACATCAGTCGGGTGTAGACTGAGAGATGATCGAGATTGGTCACTGTTATAATGAAATTTGGGCAGACAGCAAGCTATCAAGGAGTCTTAAACGCCCATGAGGAGGTTTGAAAGGGTAAGTAAGCCTCAAATCCATTATTCCCCTTATTTATACTACTTATTGCTCACTGATGGTGGAAAACTAGGAATTTTTGAAGAGGCAATGTAGGTAGAATCCAAGAAAAAGTGGGAACATGGCATGAATGAGGAAATTGATTCCTTGGAAGAGAACCAAATGTGGGATTTGGTAGAGTTGCTAGCTGGGATGAAAGCACTGAAAGACAAAAGGATTTATAGGTTAAAGAAAGGAGAGAATGGACATGTGAAATAGAAGGCCAGGTTATATGGTCTTGAGCAAGCTATAGGATAATGGTGTTTAAGGTTTGACAGGTGTATGATAAAGCATGGATTTAGTCAATGTCAATGTGACCATTATGTTTATTTTACCAGGTTGGATAATATTAGCTACATTATCATGTTATTGTATGTAGTGTATATGCTTGTTTTAGGGTCACACATGTAGGGAATTGTTGAGCTAAAGGTAAAATTAGCTCACATGTTTTCCATGAAGGATTTAGGTGCAGCAAAGAAAATCCTTGGCATGAGTATTTCTAGAGATAGGGAAAGTCACAGGTTGATTTTGTCTCCAGAGGATTATGTGAATAAGGTAGTGGAGAGGTTCAATATGTAGGATGCAGAACTGGTTAGCACACCTATGGTTGGATAGTTCACAAAATAGTGTCCTAAATCACATGATGAGGTTGAGTACATGAGTACTAGACTTGATATTGCCCAAGCAATGGGAGTTGTCATCATGTTTATGGCCAATCCAGGAAGGGATCACTGGAAAGCAGTTCAGTGGATTCTTAGGTATCTGAGAGGGACCAACAGTAGGTATTCATGCTATGTAGGTTCAAACACTTATCTACATGGGTATGTAGATTTAGATATGGTAGGTTACTTTGATGATAGGATAAGCACCACAAGATATGTGTTCACTATTGGTGGAACGACGGTTAGCTAGATTTTAGAGTTGTAGAAGGTTGTTGCAGTCATGGTGGCTAACAAGGATAAGAACCCTATAGATATGTTAACAAAGCTGAGAACAAAGGAGAAGTTGATTCTTCATTCAACTTTTGTTGGTCTTCAAGACTAAACTTGAAGATGTGGAATACAAGCTAGAAACAAATTAGAGGATGTATAGGTACAGGTACAGATGTAGCTATTTATCTCCAAGTGGGAGATTGTTAAGTTGTGGAGCTAAAAGCTTCACTGATGCAAATGGTTGATGTTGCTAAGTGTTAAAGTAATTGACGTTAGTCAAATCAATTGACATCGGTCATATTCAGTGTACATAATGACTGACATCAGTTATGGTCAGCTGGCATCGGTCAGACATGAACCGACGTCGATCACCTATGTGTTTCCATAACTGGTCTAATTTTAGATGGACAGTCAGTTTGAATGTAAAGACTAATTTTAGTCTTGAGTTTGTGTTTCTAATTATTTTAATTGGGAAGTCTAATTATTATTTGGTTTTGGATCTATTTAAGAGACCCATGGGGCTGTATTGTAATCAAGGACTAAGGACAAGGAAGAGATCCTTTCGAGTGTAAGATCAGTTGATCTGCAGGTAGCAAGATCAAGGAGATCTACGTGGTAAGTAAGATCATTTAGATCTGTAGGTGTGAAAGATCAAGGAGATCTACTTGGAGTACTTGGAGTGCTTGGTGGACTGGAAGTAGGAAACAACGGTTGAGTTGATTGTCACTTACTAGTGGAGGGAACAACTCAGTGTTGAGTTGTGGTTGTAATTGGTTGAGGGAGAGAACTCTTGAGGGAGAATTACTTTATGCCCAAGAGGTGTGGGAAGAGTGTGATTTATTCATTGTATTTCCTTCTGGAAGAGTATTAATACAAGATTGTATTGTCTCTCATATTCTGTGTTGTTTCTAAATTCTAGTTACATATTACTTCTAGTTTAATTCTATGTTTAGTTGCTTATACAAAGGTAATCAATTGTGATCTTAAGGAGTAGGATCCTGAAATCATTGTGAACTAGTGGTCAATGCATTGAGATGAAAATCTAGATTGAGAATAAGTACATATAATGATGATCACACAGTATAAATTACCAAAGGTGTTGAGATGAGATTGGTTGATCTTTCAAGAAGGGGAATATATAAATCTCCATATATATAGGTGTAATGATGATTGGAAATCAAAAGGAGTGGATTATAAATATTAGGTACATTATTTTAATTATACCCCAAGGGCTTTTCCTATTTCATGGTACATACACCAAGAGTACCATCAGGAAATGAAGGAATATACATTGGTTCAGCATGATTTCATCTAAAGATTCATCTTTGAGATCTAAAACTTGATATAACATTAGGCACTATAAAAATTGAAAGTGTTTCTATGATATGGAAGGATTGAAGACATAGATAACTTGATGGAGCTTACATCATAGTAGAACACAACCTATGAATTCAATGATGCTTTACAAGTCTCCCAAGAGGAGAAAAGTAAATAACACAATAGAATGGAGTTGTGTCATATAATATAGGAACCATATGAGTTGACAACAAACTCAAAAATTGAATACAATATGGATCTTTTAGACTTTTTTGAAGTAGAAAGCAAAGCTAAAGAATTACTAGAGTCGATTATAGGACAAACTAAATAGGATAAACTCTGACACATTAATATACTAGAGAGGGATGGACAATGATAACTAAGAGATTAAATTCTTAAGGAGGAATGAAATATGATTAATAAACTTTGAAGGAATATATTAGAAACATGGAACAAAGGATGATCTAAAAATGGCACACATTGGGGATTACTAAACTCAAGTAGATATTTTAGAACTCATGCAAATCTTAAGGGATTATCAATATGTGTTCCTTAAAAATTTTATATAATTCAAAGGTGTAGATCCTTCCCTATGGAAAATTCACATCAAACTGAAGGAGTGCACATAACCAATCAAGAAAAGACCATGTCACTTGAATCCCAACATGAAGCTAAGGATCAAAGTTGAAATTGATCACATGTAAGAAGCAAGAATCATATTTCCTATAAAAAAAATCATTTAGGTAAGTCTAATGATAGTATTACAAAATAAAATAGATGAAATTTGAGTTTGTGGAGATTATCATAGTTTGAATTATGCTTTTGTGAATGATCCCTTTCCCATACCTTTCATAAATGAAGTGTTTAAGGCTATCATAGGACATGAGATCTAATCATTCATATATGGATTCAATGGCTATCATCATATACTAATCATAAAAAATGATTGATCCAAGACCAAGTTTTCCACATAATGGGGCTCATTTTCATGTAAGGTAATTCCTTTTGGATTGAATAATACACCTATAGTTTTCTCTAGAGCCATAGTGACTGCATTCAAATATTTTATCCATGACTTCTTTGACATATATTTGTATGATTTGGAAATGTTTTTATTATTTAAGAATCACCTATCCAAACATAAACCGATGTTAGAAATATGTAGGGCACTACAGATTTCCCTAAATTTAAATAATTATTTATTTCTTACATCTTTCAAGTTTTTTATGGGTCATGTAGTATGTAGCAAAGGAATTATGGTGGACCAGGCCAAGATCATAGCAACTATTAGAATGTCAAAACTAACTAGTTCCACATAGGTAAGATCTTTTCTAGGCCACACTAGATATTATAGTAAATTTATAAAAGGGTATAAAATAATATCCATACCCTTGGAAAAGATACTACACAAAGGAACATAGTTCATATGGATAAAATCTTATGAAGAAGAATTTATAGATTTGAAACAATGATTGGCGATTATACCAATAACAGTTTTTATATATTGGATTAAACCATTCCACATTCATGTAGATGCATCAGGGATAGAAATAGGAGTCATTTTAGTGCATCTAAGAAGAGTGAACCACCCCATACATTTTTCAAGTATAAATCTAACAACCACAAAAAATAATTACTCTATAATAGAGTGGGAGGATTTATTGATGGTGTTTTAATTGTATATTTTTAGACACTACTTATTGGTGACATCATTTGAGTTATTTATAGATCACCAAGCACTATGGCATCTAGTTAATAAGCCTATGTTTAGAGGAATAATTTCCAAGTGGTTGATGATTTTTTAGGAATTTCAATTTCACATAAAATTTAAACCTAGATAGGATAATTTATGACCCAACTATCTTGGAAAATTATGTAATGGTGAGGAAATAGATGAAATCCAAGATGAGTCTCCATATGCACATCTTTTTTGGGAAAACATCATGAAATATGTAGAAGAAATTATGTGATTTTTAGATTAGTATAATTTCTAATTGCACTATCAAGAAAGATAAAATAAGTATTTAATTAATATATAATTACTATATACTATTATAAATTTATTTCTTTATCATCTAGACAAGGATAAGTTTCTATACAGAGTAGTCCTAGAACATGACCGATCATAGATGCACAAAGAAGCACACCAAAGGGTAGATGGGGGTCATTTCATAGGTGATGCTACTATGAGGATGATTATATATAATGGGTTATGGTGGCCCTATTTGTTCCAATATGCACTCCGAATTTCATAATAGTGTAATGTATGTCAATGTATGGGGAAGCCAAATTAGAGGGATGAAATGTGGTTATATCCTATGCTTGAGAAGTAACCATTTAAATAGTGGAAGATATATATTTTTAGACCAATAAATCAACCCAATAAATACAATAATGCATGATATATCATTACATCGATGGATTACTTCATGGAGTGGGTAGAATTTGTTATGATAACAATTGTTGTGTGAAAGACACTACAAATTTTTTATATGAAAATATCATTACTAGGTATTGTTATCTGATCAAATTGGTAAGTTATATGGGTACCAAATTCATTAAGAAAATCAAAACCCTCATTTATTAATTGCTTATTGTATACCATAAGAACACAAACTATCATCTACAGGTAAATGGCCAGGTGGTAGATGTGAATAAAGTACTCTAAAAAATGCTTATAAAAATATATGATGTACAATGTGATGATTGGGAGGATTGACTTACTTCAATTTTATAGGCATTTTATATAAAGTAAAAATGTGTGACATAATTTACACCATTCTAATTTTATTATGGAATATAACCAATCATGCCTTTGAAATATGTGGTCCCTAGCCTATGCATCGCTAATATCATGCATTTGGATGATTAAGAGTCATTGATCAATAAATTCATAGAGTTAAATAAGATGGAGGAAAAACATAGTAGAGTATTTTAGACACAAGAAATACATAAATGAATCTATAAGTCATGGCATGATAAAAATATTCTCACTAAGAAATTCTAGGTGAAACAAGTAATCTTATTGTATGAAAACCAATTTTGTGCATTCCTAGTTAAACTCAATATCAAATGGAAAGGCACGTATATAATTTATAAAACATCATAGTATAGGAATATTATTTTGAATTTTATATATAAGGAACAATTGTACAAAGGTAATTGAATGGTTTTAGGATGAAGTGATATCACCAATAAATTTGATTTGTAAATTTGAGGACGTATTATGATGCACCATTTAAGTTTAGGGTTTCTATTCTTGTTAAAGTGTGTATTTGAGTTTTTTAGATTTTATAATTAAGGTTTTATGTGATTTTGGTTGAAGTCACATTAAATATAATAATGAATAATATCATAGACAAGTATATGTAGTAATTAATGGGTTGGTAGAGGCACATGACATAACTAAAAAGGCAATGGTGTACAACTATTATGTTTGGGAAATGACACATGAAAATAAACCCTAATCAAAAAATTAGTAATGTTTCTTTTATGGTCTCGAATGATGAATTAATTAGGAGAATCAATATGGATCCCAAAAATATATTATATGTTGACATCACCAAGTAAATAAATAGGTATATATGAAGAAATGAATGATGACATTTCCAATCGAATGTCATACAAGAGTCAATCGATTTCTAGCTTAGGATGATGGATGAAAAATTAGAAACAAAAATATATTTAAATTAAAATTTCCAAAATATATGAATAAATGGTAGTTAGGTGCATTCAAAGAGTAGGGTGGTGAATAGGTACATTAAAACCTATAAATAGGTGATTAATACTAACGAGTCAACATTATAACCTTATTTGAGTTTTAAGCCTAGTGTTTTATTAGAGTTTGAATAACTTTATGTGATAATAAGTATTATTAGTATCCACAATAATAAAAATTTATCTCCACACAATGTAGACACCAAAAATGGTAATACATGATAAAATTAAGGGACTTACAATGGCTCAAAAGGTAGAAATCAGAATCAGGGCCTATTTACAATAGACAAAATTTGTAGATCTAAAAGTGTATGATTTCATTAGAATTATGGAAGAAAATTTATTCAAGAAAAGAGGAACACAAGGTGCACAAGTCCTAGTGTTCACCCAATTTTAAAAATTATGCAACATATATATCAAAAGATTTATTTAAATTCCTAATTTTGGTGATTTTAGTGAAATCATACAATTATTGCTAGAGTGATATAATGAGGGTAAGATATATCTGACCCTAAATTTTCCTATTTATATCAATTATGGTGCCATGGTAAGATAAATAAGAATAACATCAAGAGGGAAGCCATTGGAACCTTATAAATTTAAGAGCCCACCTATTCTACTAGAAATTAGAATGGCATATGTTAGAGGCATAAGAAGAATCTCACTGATCAACGTTAAAGATGTACCTATTTACATTATTTCAAAATGAATTAAAAAGTAGTTTCGGTAGACTAACATAAAGGAAAAAATAAAATATATCATTTGCATTGTGTATTGCATGATTTTTAATGGTAATAAATTCAACTATCCAAACTTCATCATCTCCAAACTTGCCATGAGCATTAGGAGATTACAAAGTATTACAAAGCAAACATTCTAGTATCAATTTATGGTATTTATAATAGTTTTCACATAATGGAAATCCCTTGGAGGTATTATAAATATATATGTCAACCACTAGCCTAAATCACCTTTTAAAATACCTACTATAAGATAATGGAGATCAAATATTTTGTGCATAATAAATAATTTAGCATTTATGGGAAGAGCTTGATGAATTGGTGAACTCTAACCCTCACATCCCACTAGATGTGATAAATTACTTGTGTGAGTGTGAAATTATAATTAATCTCTCATATATAACTAATGTATACTTCCATGAGCTTCCCAATGTACATGATGTGATATGCCTTTATTTGTTGATATGGAGACTGTGCAGTATATGATCATGCACCAAAAAGAACTAGCTACATGTAGTGTAATGTATTTACAATTAATCATGATAGAGGACCCTATATTCACATAATATACTATAAAATACACATCACCAACTTTATTACCCTTATATCATGGAAAGATAAAGGTATATGAAGGGTACAAATATCCTTGACCTCCTAGATTATTCATGCAAAGCAAGACATTGATAGAGGACCTAGATGTGCCCTAAATTATAAGCCACTATCATTGGGATGAGATTTATATGGATATTAAAGATGTATATAATATGATGAAGGCTAACATGGTTATAAATTTTCACAAAAAGGAGAAGGAAAAATAATATTTCTTTTGGAAAGTTGTATACATTGAGAAGATATGCAAAAAGATGACACAACACATTTAGGTGGAGTTACCTATTTACCCACCATAAATTATTGTGTATAATATTGTAAAATAAGAATAATTGTATTATATATTAAAATAATTTAATATAAGGGGAGTGCATTTAATCTCTTCACATCCAAAACTATTGTATCATCTGCTTGAAAGTTTTATGGAAGTACTTCATCAGAAGAAGCATACAAAAAGATATAGGTAGGAAATAGATGAATAAGAAATGGAAACATTGGATCCCCCTATGTATGAAACACCAAAATATTTTTCACCAACCTCTCCATCATGATAAATAGTGTCACAATATAAAAATATGATTCTAAAGTGGCTAGCATACTCAAAGACAAGGGTGTCAAAGAAAATGATCAAAGATTTTACACCTACAACTTCATCATTGTAGTATGATGATCTAATGATGGATACTAAATAAGTCACGTATAATTATATAAAAATAGAGGAACAATATTTTATGTGGGAAGAGGTAGCAAAGGATGTATAAAATAAATTAAGGAAGGAGTAGAGGAGGTAATAAAAAGAAAAGGATTGACAAAAAATTCTATCAAATAACAACAACAATAGGTTATGGCAAAATAATCAACCAAGTAATTTGAGGCTCAACAATGAGATAATCATGAAAAATAATTTCCAAAATAATATAAATAATAACAAGTCCATTAGAATTAGTATGATGAGCTACATAAAAATACTACTAAGGATGAAGAAGACAAAAATTAGCAAACCACTGATTAGGTAGCCAAATAATAGGATATAGAGTATGAAAAGAATAGGCAATTTGTTGATGATGAAACTAAGAAATATATTTAATAAAAAACAAAAAATAAAGAAGAAGAATAAAAACAAAGTAAAGAAGATAAAACCAAGAATCACAAATATGAAGAGAAAATAATCAAAAAGAAGAAGAAAAGATGATTAAAGACGACACAAAAAGAAGAAGAGGAATAAAAGCATAAGTAGCAAGAAGAAAAGAATATAAATAAAAAGGCCACTAACATAGAAAAAAGTAGACCAGTGAAGAATAAGTTAAGTGAAAGGTTTCCACTGAAGAAACCTAGAAGAATACATAAGAGGAAACATAAATAAAGTGTAGAAAGTTGTGAAGGCAAAGATAGTGTAAGTGGATGTAAAATAAAAATTGATAGAAAAAGTGGTGGTGGGTGCATAGAAAGTTGCATAAAATACAATAAAAAAACCCCCACTATAGGTCCCTTCTATATTACCACTTAGGTTGAGTCTCTATATGTGGGATGTTTTGGTCCCCTCATCCTAGTGTACCACCTTCTCCTTGTGTATCACTCCATTATAACATGCTTTGGCCACCATGGATGCTTCTACTTTACCACTTGTGATACCTACTATAGAGGCTTATTTGGATGTATTAAAACTCCCATTGATAAATCAAATTGAAGAGGTAACATCATTTTAGGATTATGTTACCAAATAAGCTACAACTTTGGAATAACAAGTATAAATTGTAATCCTAGAAAATGCCAACTTATGTCAAAAACTAGTTAAGGCCAATGGATTAATTGAAGATGCCTACCCTAGAATTTTAAAATAGGTCATTAGTGATTGAAATATATATAATCATGAATATATACTACTTATGATCATGTACTTATTTTTTGATTGGTTATCCATTGAGAAGGTTGATCAACTTTGGGCATAGGGAAAAGTTGTTAAAGCTGAGACTAAGAATTTATTGTATTTGCTTATTGTTTATCGATAAAATGTCTATAAGGATACCACTCAAGCATGATAAGTCTCCTATAAATTTCTAGGTTGGAAGTAGTAATTAGATTACACATGGGGTAATACACACTCAAAGTTCATTTAGGCATCCAAAAACCAAACTATTATGGAATACAATGTAACTAATTTTAACCAGATGGATGTAGATTTACAAGCTTCTAGAAATACCTGTGATATTGTTATATAGTAGCTTTAGACTTGGAAAAACCAAATGTTATAAAAAACCTTTATTGGAGTATAAGTGTAATGGTAGGTGGAAAATTTCAATCATCTTAAACATGATATTAAAATGAAGGTGTCAATTTACAAGGCCAAGTTTACCATCACTAATGATGATGACCTATTTGATATATTTTCTAATTATTCTCCCCCACATTCTCTCTTTCACATCATTAAGATGTTCTTGTTGGATTGGAAGGCACTCAATGTTGATCTTATTACATTTGATTCTTCAATCACACCATTGTTTTAAATTCCCTTATTTATTTTGCCTAGTCAACTTTTAGTCATTCTCCAATAATAAAAGAGTGTTGCTTAGAGTGTGATTTCTTCATCTCCTCCACCTTCTACTTCTAATAATCCTCAAGCCTCACCATCATTATCTAGTTAGGTAATGTTGAATGTCCATTTTGAAAATTTGGCTCTGGCTTTTGCACTTTTATTATGATATGCCTTTGTATGTTTTATAGGACTAGGATGGTTGAAAACCTACAAAGTGTGAACCCCTATCACACCATTTAGTTGAAAACATGCAAGGGAAACTAATTTGTTTGCATGGATTAGAAACTAGTAAATTGTTCTTCATGTAATTTCTATGAATCTTGTTCAATTGTCTTTTTTTTTGGGCTCATTCTCTCTATGTAAAAGATTTTTCACATTGGTGACATTGTATTTGGGTGAGCCAACATTTTAATTACATGAGAGTATTAGCAAGAGATTATGTGAGCATCACATCATGTAGATTATAAGTGACATGTCGATGGGATTATAATTGGTTATAGTTTGGTTCTTATTAGGTTATTCCTAGATTTTCACTAGATACATGTTTGTTGCAACAACTTAGATGATGTGTTACTAGTTAGTTATGAGAGAAACCACTTCAAGGTTACAAACAACTATGAAGATAATAAAATTTAACCTATGTTGGATTGGAAGAGGTTTTTTTTGCTATTATAGTTGATGTTAAGCCTATTGTCGATCATGGTAGATCCTCACATTATTCTTATAGGGAGACTATTGCACTTGTCATGTAAGATTTGTTACAATTTTTTTTTTAATCAGGGTTCTTATTGTAATGTGTGAAGCACAAATAAAAAGTGGATAAGTTGTATCTAAGCATAGGCTCAAAAATAGATTAAGATATATTTTTTGGTATTTACTTTCTATGAAGATTTTTGTTGTCAATATATTTTTGTTATAGTTTTCTTTGGAAGTGTATATTTTATTTAAGTATTATTAGTTGTGATTGGTAGCTTATAAATGTTTGAGTCTCTATGCAATCATTCTTAGGTGTATTCTCATTATGAAAGTAGTTATTCACTCTCCTTCCTATGAGATTAAAGTTATTACCATAATTAGAATGTTATGAAGAATTCCATGAACTTTTACTAACACCTAGACCATCATTAGAGTGTAAGCCCAAATGTTGCATTTACCTCAGTACACTATCATGTGAATATCTCTATAAAACTATGCTACAATAGTTGCCCCCCCCCAAAAATGTGTAGAATCCTAAAGCATGTTCCTTATTACATATCTAAGGCCCATATGAAAGTACCAACTACTCTTGTCAAGTAGTATGATGCCACTAATAATGGCCATGAGAATAAATACTTCCCTATCAATAAGAGCTAGTGGTGGTGGCTCCCTAGTAGGTTAATCATCTAGTTAAATATTTGTATATGTCTCTATCATGTCTATATCAACCTTCCCATAAAACATAAGGATAAAATAATAATTGAATAAATTATCAAGAACTGCCTGATGTTGTGTTAGTGATGTCCAAAACAACCTCTATCTGCACGTTGATAACTTGAGGATATGCTAGGTATCCTCAAGTGTCATAGTATACTTTCTATTAGGTGGGTGGAATGTCAAAATATTAATGTGCCATCACTTAGCTATCATGTTTAAATATGCCTAATCTACCTAAATGACTAGCATTCATGCCATGTCATGAAATCTAGTATCTATAAGAAGGCAATAATATCCTCAATCCAAACTCGATGGGTCCATAGATAGTGTGAACATCACTCTTAGTATGTGCAGATAACTAATCACTTTTTCAAATAAAGAATAGTTAGCATCAACCTAACTATATATAGCTACTTGAGCATAAGCATATCCTACTTGGCTTGATTTCCCCTCTTCTAGAGGTTGGACCCCTTTAGGTCCTCAAAACAACTATTTTTGGCTTCTAAGGTGAAGACACTATTTCCTAAGAGAAAAGCCATCATTTAGGTGATATTTTACAAATTTTTATGAAATCATCATTTTTGTTTTCACAAAAAATGGTGTCTTCACCTAAAAATGGGTGAAATCACCATTTTGGTTATTTCACCCAGTTTTGGCATTATCATCATTTATAGGAATAAAAACTTTGCATGAAGTCACCTTTTTCCTTGGTGAATATACCATTTTACCTAAAATGGAAATGATGACTTTGCCATTTTTTAAACTTAAAACATGAAATAAATGCTAAATATTTGACATTAATGACAAAATTGAGTTTACTTACTGGTGGTATATCATGTGGTGGATGCATGTGCTCCCTTACTACTCTAAAACATGATGTCTAGCTCCTCCATGAGCCATTTTTCTTAGCTCAATACTTTAAAAACTAGAACTTAGAATCTCAATAAGCTAGGGTGAAAATGAATTATTTTTAACCCTTGGCTTGAATATATAGCCAAAATTTTGAATTTATACCCCCTAGGGCCTATAGTTCATTTTATGTACTCTATAAAGTGTATTTTTACATCTATGATCCATTTTGAATGCCATTTGTTCGTATGTGCCTTATTTTTTGACATTATTGTCTTCAGACCATGTTTTTGGGCCTCTCCAAAGACCCATTTAATAACATGATTTTTCAACCTAGCTCCCATGTTTTTCTAAACATGCATTTTAAAACTCACATTAAGGCTAAAATCATGTTGTTATCCTTTGCCAACTCTTCATAAATATATTTCATAGATTTTTTGCATCATCTACCCTTGTCTATTTTCCCCATTAAAATAAATTCTTTTTTGATCAATCAATAATATATTCTATATTTTCAAGGTAAAGCTCATTTTAAATTTTTAAATCACATGTTTTAAACATGTGAATGATTATAACCTCCTTTGGGAAAATCATTCTAATTTTTTAACAATTTAATGATTATAACCACCTGTGGGCAAATCATTATTTTTGTGTACCACTTCACCTACCCTACTAGGGAAAATACCTATGTCACTACTTATAACCACCTTTGGTCAAACTAGTGTCTCACATTTTTTTACTGATTATATCCACCTTTGGGAAAATTAGTTTGCATCCCATGGCCCTACCAAGGCAAATATCTATTCCACTACTTATAACTACCTTTGGGAAAACTAGTGTCACACCCTTTGTTATTGATTATAATCACCTTTGGGAAAATCAATGACTCTACCAACATTATTGTTTATAAATTCATTTCATAAAATCAATAATTCAACCCCTATTACCATTTATATCATGTCATTTTCTTCATTTTAAGGGAATGTTTGATGACACTATTTTTCCACCCTTTCCCTTAAGGGGGCATCATGGGCTTATTGAACACTATTTAGGGCATGAATTATTTAGATTAATGACTTTTTCATTCTTTAAAAATATGTTATCTATGTTTGTGTCTCATAACTCCTTCTCAAATAGGGTCAAACTATAGACACTTAGTTTTGGCCATTTTCATGCCTAAACTAGGATTCAATTAAGTTTATAACACATGACACAATTTAAGCTTAGAAATCACCTAAAATTCCCAAATTAATCTATGTAAAGGATTTAATCGCTCATAAACATGAGAAAGCTAGTTTATTTGGCATATTACCCTATATGCATCAATAACCTACTTCAGTTTCAACCCTATTCAAATTATGAACTATTAATTTGACACTTTTGACATGTCAAGATATTAATTAAAAACATTAAAAACAATTACCATAATCCAAAACACATTAATTAAGATTAATTACATTTCAAATCGGAATTAACTTGCCTAAAAAAAATTCCAAATCAAATTAATGAATTTCATTTACCAAAAAAAGAAATTTTAGCCAAATATGAAGTCAAAGGATAAAATGAGCTAATAAAGTGATTTATTATTTTGTAAATATTCCAAAATTATGAGTCATAACATCAAAAACATCTAAAGTAAGTTGTCATGCCTCACAAGCATCTAAAATTGAGGTGTCAAGATTTCATGAGTGCTTTAACCCAACAATGCTTAGTCCTAGTGTATTATTATGCTTGATTTTTATCATTTTGACTAACAAGGGACAAATATACATTTTGTGTAGTCTTTGAGATCATGTGATACAAGGTCAACCTTAATAAGGTAGCATTTGATAAATGTGACTTAAATAGGCTATTTGACAAGTTTGTCATTTCATTTAAAGTATTTGAGTTGAGAGTAATTACTTTTTTTAGATAGAGAGTATTCTTAGGATTTGTGGAGCCACATTGACATAATATGAAGAGGTGAATGCATGAATCTAGGATGAGGAAATAGTTACCCTATTAAGGAGCCCATACTATTTCCTATTGTTGTCATTTATAATTTTTTTTTAAATTTTTATTTAAAAATTGATAGTATTAGGAGCTATTTTGGAGAAGTGGCACTACTATATTGATATAATCACTATTTTCAAATACTTGGCATGTCCATCACTACTATCCTATATGTATGACTAGTGTATAGTAGGCCTGATTTATAATACTTATTATTATTGACTAGTTTTTGATGTATGTTGTTATCTATTAGTTTTATATTTTGCATTGATGATGTCATATTTGGTTATAATTTTGAAGGTTGACTCATGTATGAGACATTTTTAGACTAACCAGATGATGGAGATCCTATGGGGTCTACCTTAGTTAAATGCTAATATGGGCATGATTGAGAGATCAGGTCTGAGACATATGGCATTCCTAGATCTAATGGCCAAAGATAAATACATGATGACTAAAGTATGTGAGAGATGGGATGCAAATAACTACACTTTTTGGTTACCTACTAGGGATATGAAAATTACTGTAGAGGATTTGTACATGATTTTACGACTACCTATTTATGGGTACATATCCATAATATAGGAAGAGATGGGTGATCATTTTATACAACAAGATTCTAGGTATTTCTCTATTATGGCTATAAGGATGCATCATATAAGGAGCCATATACTATTAACACCAATTATCATTTTTAATGTTTTGTTATTAAAAAAGTTCTTAGCTATTTTATTTGCTTTATTTATGATTTTGGTAGTGGGGTATGGATCTCATATAAGATTCTTGAGATAGTGTATGATATATAGGTGCATGGTGCCATATATTCATGGGGTCAGATGATGTTAAGCCATCTATACAAGGACTTATATCATGTTATACAAGATATGTGTGGTGGAGGGATTGGATCATCAACATTATTACACTATTTGGCTATGAGCACATAGATTAAGTAGGCCAGTGTTTCATGTTGATCAATTTTACCACAAGCTAAAATGGGTCAACCCCATATAGTCAAAATATTGTGTAATGGCTTTTTAAAATGTCATAGGGTATGTTGTAGTTCATTTTATGTCATTTAATATGCCATTATAGCTTTGGTCATAGTACAGATTAGTCCTCATGTCATTTGGTGTCTTAGAAGTCATTTTAGAGTCATATATGCAAGTGGTAGGTTTTCATTGTGTCTGATTAGTTACAAGAACAAATCCAAAAAATCTTTGTTTACACAGGAAATATTTTGACTTTTGGTTAAGTTTTAGAATTATTATAGGATATTTAGGTTTTATATCTTTACAAAAAATCCAAAGACTAATTATTCAAGGAAAGTGTTTGGGTAAAATGTTACAGGTATATTTCCTTCAGACAAAATGCTTATAACAAAATATCTGACAAAAGGTACAAGGTAGAATTTTTTCGGTAAAATTATCCCAAAGGCAAAAGACTAAGGACATAAATATTTTGAGAAAATTATCTAAGATAATTTACCCAAGGACATACTTATTTTGGACAAAATTTTTAAGGCAATATTTCTAAAGACATATCTCATTCAGAAAAAACTTCCATAGCAATATGCCCAATGCAAAACTCTAATGAAATTGAATGTTTCTAGAGAAATTATTTGTCTAACCCTTTAAAATTTATTCAATAAAGATATCACAATGTTCATAATCTCTTAGGGACATGGACTAAATTGAAAAAATCTTATAAACTCATCAGGATCTTGAAATATTGAATTAGAATGACTTAGGCAAGTATAAAAACTAGACTATCATCAGGACATCATGAAGAACTAGACTGGATGGCTTACTTGTGTAATTTTATAAATATGCTAAAAAAACCTCATATGACCATAAAAAAACATGTGATAAATGTCCTTAGTTACAAGATCAATACTTACAAGTTTCATATCTTAACGAGTCTTCTATCTTGAGATCTAAGCCTTCAAAGTTCAACTTGATAAGTCTAAGGGTCTAGGCCATCCTACACATCACATGGAAATGAGTAGACCAAATTTTCTGAAGATTTTTTTATCTTCACTCAAAAATCTATGTAAGATAAAATATTGTAGCACCATGATTTATTCATGGTAGGAACATATCCTAAAAATTTCATGCCTGAGTGATATTTTTATCTCAAGTTATGGAATTTCAAAGTTAGACCTACTGAGCAAAATGTTAGTGCAAGTGTCAAATTCAAGCCTTAATAAATAGCTATTTAGATTCAAATCATCACTGAAAATCACACAAACATCATGTAAAATACATAGCTCAACTCATTTAAACACTTTATAAGCACACTTAGAAACTTGAACACTTTATAAACACACTTAGAAATCTCTTAAAGCCATCAGATCAAGTGGGAAAAGTCATTTTAGCATCAAGAACATCTCCTAAAAATTTGGTGTCTCTATGAAATTTTTGCTTCCAGATTGAAGCATTCAAAGTTGGTCAAATAATGGGAGACAATCACGTAGACATCAACTATAAGCTATGATAAAAAATCACCAAGGTCTTAAATTTGACAATCACATAGATGTCAATGATGGTCTCATGGATGTTAAATGATGGTCATGTAGATGTAAAACTTAAACCATGGTAAATAGTCATATGTTTTTTAATGTAAGCAGATCAATGATCAACATTCAATCATACTAATGATCTAATGATGTCAGCTTGAAAAGAAGGAAAGTGGACCTAGGTAGATCGAGGGGCTCATGTTCTTCATACATCTTGTTCCAATAGTGTGAGATGAGTCAAAAGGTCAAGGAGATTGAGAGGCCATCACATGGTGTAAGTGCATAAAGTAGTAGACTAATAATAAGATCCTAAGATTAATGTATGATTTACAAGTGGCATGAGCATGCTCAAGCTGATAGAAGATTGATAAAGCACATTTAATCATGAAAATCAAGATCAACGATGAGCTAGGGTCAAAGAGGTTAGTGAACCTTTAGTGAAAATACATAAGTTATAAGTGTCACAATCATGTGAGTCCTAACATAGGATATATGAATTGCATTCATTCACATCAAGAAAATTAATGAAGTGAGATGATTCAAAAGGTCAATGATCCAAGTTATTTTTTGATAGTCAATAAAATGAAGGTGATCCAAAGTGACTTAGACAAAGGATTAAAAAGCAATTTTGAATGTGGTAAGGTAAATAAAAAGCATGGATCCAAGTTTGAGCATGGTCTAGTTTTAACGAAAGCTAACATTTTGAAGGATGCCACCAAGGTGGACACATAGACTTCAATGATTTCATCACCAGAGATAGATACATGAAAATGACCCTTCTCTCCACTTTTGTACACAATGACAAACTAGTTAGGAGAAGTTAGAAAGAAGACAAATTTCTAAGCTATGGATTTGATTATTGTAACTGCATTGATGCTATAACTTAGCTCAAAACAACTTGATCTTGCCATTGCAACCAACAGGTAGTGTCAATGAAAGAATAATGTAATTATAAAGCCACTTGAAGTGACTTGGATCAATCAAAAGGTCTTAATGAGCATAATTATAGAGGTAGTTATAAATATGGTTCAAATGAGCTTGAACTCATTTGATTCCCCTTTGGACTTCTCTTTTCCCACTTCTCTCTTGAATGTTATAAGTAGTTACCATTTTGGCCTTTGAAATCTAATTACACTCTATGTATGGTGTAACCATACTAGAATGATGTCATATTTTACCTTTAAATATTAATTCAAATCTGATTTTGAGTTTTTGAATAATTTGTTAAGTGTGCAAGTGATGTATGGTGATGTAAAATGACAATTCTCTATCCTTTCTTCCCTTATCCTTTCATGTTTGTGAAAGAGTTCCTATGAAGTTTTTTCAATTGTATGAGCTTGTAATTTAAGTTTAAAATGAACCTTAGTGTCTGTAAATATCCTATGGTTCACTTACCTTGGATAGCTCTCATGCATCTCACCTATATATTGAAATACTCATGTTAGAATCCATAGGACTTGGAAGGTAGTTTGTGTGCCTTGTTTATTAGAATAATAAATTATGATGGTCATATGGAATAAATTTTGGTGTATCAATCCTTTATAATATATTCAGTTCATATAAATTTTAACTCTTTACCCATAAGCAACTAGTTAAGTAGGTGTGATCATTTCAAGATACATTCACGGAGCTAGCCCTTAAATCTAGAGGCTCACTTCCATTATAGGTACACCCACATACATAAAAGTGTTCTCATGTTTCCCAAATATTCAAGAGGATTAAACACCCTCTTTTAGGGTATGATATCTAGTTATAACAATTTTGGCATGACATGTGGAACCAAAGTCTCAGAGAGTGGAAATATTATTCATATTTTTTTCCTCTAATTAGATTTTATAAGCAAACAACCTAACACCAATGACTACTTCAAATGATAAATTATATTTGTGAGTAGTCCAAGTATATTTAGTTAGATTTTTTATCATTTTTTACATTTTCTTTGATACATGAGGTTGACATGAATGGCTATGGTGAATATCCCTACCCTTGGACCTCCTTATCAACCTTGCTATGAACCATAGTATACTCCCCAACATCCCTATCAAAATGGATATCAAGCCTATGAGCCATGGTGGCCCTATAATCCTTTATTTCCCACCCATATAGACACCATTTTATTGGATATCCGTATGAGGAATGATACCAAGATACCTATCAATAAATGTCTCCCTATCAGTCCCAATATGAGCCCTATCAACCATACCATGATTCCTATGAACCTAAAGAGTACTCTTGAGTCTTGCCACAAGGAATCAAATGTTTACATATATTTTAAATAAATTAATTGTAAGGAAAGATATATATTATTTTAGACTAAAATGTAAAAAAATTGAATTTGGTCTTAATCCCCATCATTACTCTCCTCAAATTTTTCCATCCTATATCAAGTATTTATTATCAACCATACCAAAGTTACTAGTAAATGAAGATGAAATAATAACATGGTATGATGACTTCGATGTTTTCCCCAATCATGCCATGGAATGGTTGAGAGGTGATACCCAAAATTATATGCAAAAGTTGGAGATATTTGAATAACTAAAAGGAACTTAGTGGGAGATCAAGGAATAAATGGACTTGGAAAATAAGTACCTTCAATGTTCAATAGATAGACTGAGTATGTGGGAGGATAAAGAGATAAAATATAAACATGTTGCTATTGAATAATTCTAATAAATCTATTGTAAAGGTGAGGTTCATGTTGATGTAGATGTTTATCTTTCTAATCAGTCTAAGAAGTTACATCCCTATGAGATTACTAGTGTATTCCTCTTTCCAAAATCCACTCTCAACCCCTCTTATATCCCACACACTCCATCTCCAATTCATAAACCTTCCACTACATCTCATATTCCATCTCCTTCACATGAGCCCATCTTGAGAGAAGTAAGTGAAGAGGAAAAAATCCAAGCCATGGTTGACCAAGATGATGTCATGAGTGACTATTAGGAATAAATCACCAAAGGGACTCCCATTGATAAACAAAAGGACAACCCTACATTTTTAAATAAAGAGAAACATATTGAAGTCTCTTTTTTAGTTGTCCATGAGGAATTTTGCCAAGACTTAAAGAAAGAGGCATTTAAATAAGACACCATGTCTAATCATGAAGTTGTGGATGACCATATCAACCATTAAGTGGAGTGTACTATCAATGAATAAGGTCAAGTCAATAATCAAGAATTTTTATTCCTAAGAGAGTCTCATGAGAAAAAAATAGATGAAATAACTCTTGAAGATGACACTCATGAGGTGGATGAAAATGATGTGTTGAAAAATTTTGATTTCATATGTCTTGAGTTTGATCAACTCGGTAAGGTTAATCCCTCTCCCAAGGAGTTTACATATAATTTGAAATATTTCTATAATAATAATTTTGATTATTGTCTCAATAATCATGGATAAATCTCTCATATTTTAAATGAAGAGGAACTATGTAAAAATCCCAATGCCATATGCAAAGATTTTGACAAGTTGGGTAAGTCTCTATTTTCTCGAATAAATTATATGTCTAATGATAAGGTTGCGAATGATACTAGTGATCATGTTGACAAGTATTCCATCAAGACTAAATATGAAGGTCATTCTACTGATTAAGAATCTTTTGTCATAAATCAATCTAATGATGGTAGTGTCTAAGAGATTGTAGACATCAAAAGTGAGGGTAATGCAAAAGTTATTGCACCTCAAGAATAGTCAAGAGACCCACCTGATATTGATCCATATCCAAAGGTATTGGATCATGATGAAGAAGAGCTTGATGCTTCCAAAAATCAAGTACAATCCATCATGGAGAAAATTAAGGTTTATTGGACTATCATATTTTTGGACTTGGACATTAAGCACCAAGTACTTCAGAAGGTGGAGAAAATGTTTTATATTAAGGACAAAGATGATTGGTAGATGCAAATTAATTTCTTTTGGGTGGACTATGCAAAGCTCCTTGATGAGATTGAATAACTTGAAACTGAGAAGAAGCCCAACCTCATTGACAGTAGCATGGAAAATGAAAAGGTATGTCTTATTCAACCACCATTAGAGGTCATAGCTGAGTAGTCATATAGGATAATTGAGGCTATTTGTATGCAAGGAGAGTTCATTTCCATAGCTAGCCTATTTAGAGATACTCGGTTCTATTGAACATCATGCTAATGAAGTTGTCAAACACCATGAAGAAGATGGAGGAATAAATGTCAAGGATCAAAAGGCTAGATGTCTCCTTAAACCCTTTATATCATAAATCAAGAGAGGTTTAAAACTTCCCCTTTGATCTAGGAAGAAGTGTTCATCTTAGGTTAGTTAGTGCTTGAGTACATTTATTTAGATTAGGTGTGTGTTCCATAAGTGATCATGAAGAAGAAGTGTGTTTTTTCTTAGTTTATTTTCTTGTGTGTTGATTATTATTGGTTTTCTTGTGTTTTATGTGTTTTTCAAGGCAATTTGTATGGCAAACCTACTATACATGTGACTCCATATCCCAATGGATATGATTAGGAAATTGGTCATGGCATATCAATCATAAAACCCTTACGAAATCACCAAGAATGTTGACCAATTTTCCCACATGTTGAAAAGGGTCAACCCCCTAGAGTCAAAATATTGTATAGGGGCTTTTTATAATGTTATAGGGTATGTTTTAGTTCATTTTATGTCATTGTATATGCCATTATAGCTTTGGTCATAGTCTAGCTTAGTCCTTATTTTATTTAGTGTCTTAAAGGTCATTTAAATTAATATATGCAAGTGGCAGGTTTTCATGGTGTCAAAGCATTTGCAAGAACAAATCTAGAAAAGCCTTATTTACACTTAGAAAATATTTCAACTTTTGGCTAAGTGCTAGAATTGTTCTCGTGTATTCAGGTTTCATGTCTTCAAAAAAATCCCAAAAGAAATGTCTTTACAAAAATTCCAAAGACTAATTATTCAAGGAAAGTGTTTGGGAAAAATGTTAAAGGAATATTTCCTTAGGAAAAAATGTCCGCAACAAAAGTTATGATAAAAGGTACAAGGCCAATTTCTTTTAGCAAAATTATCCTGAAGGTAAAAGACTAAGGATATAAATCTTTTGAGAAAATTTATCCAAGAAAATTTCCCTAAGGTCATATTTATTTTATACAAAATTTTTTAGACAATATTTTTGAATACACATTTATTTAAGAGAAAATTTCCATATCAATATGATTGATGTAAAACTCCAATGAAATTAAATGGTTTTGGAGAAATTGTTCATCCAAACCTTCAAAATTAATCTAATAAGGATCTCATAGTGCTCATAATATTATAGGGACATGGATCAGAGTGAAAAAATATTAGAAACTCATCATGTTTTTTAGAAATTGAATAAAAATGACTTGGACAAGTTTAAATACTAGTCCATCATCATGACATCATGAAGAACTAGACTAGACAACTTTCTTACGAAATTTTATAACTATACACAAAAACCCCCATATGACCATCATACCATGCATGATTAATGCACTAAGTGCCAAAATAAATCTCTAAAAGTTTCATATCTTTTTTAGTCTTATATCTTGATATCTAAGCCTTCAAATTTTAGCTTTTCAAGCCTAACGGGCCACGTCATCCTGCACGTCACATGGAAATAAGTAGACTAGATTTTTTGAGAATATTTTATCTTCACTCAAAAAAAATTGTGAACCAAAAGATAAAAATTATATGGATTTATTCATGGTAGGAACATATCCTAAAAATTTCAAGGCTGTGTGAGATTTTTAGCTCAAGTTATGGAGTTTCAAATTTGGACCTGCTAAGCAAGACATTCATGTAAGTGTCAAATTCAAGCCTCAATAAATATAAGTTTAGATTAAAAGGATTAGTGATAGGCATGTAGTCATCATACAAAACACATAGGTTAACTCACTTGAACACTTTGAAAACACACTTATAAATCTCTTAAAACCATAAGACAAGTTGGTATAATCTTTTTAGCATCAAGAACATCTCTTGCAAATTTAGTGCCTCTATGACCTTTTTACTTCCAGTTCCAAGATTTAAAAGTTGGTAAAATAATGGGAGATGTTCATAGAGATGTCAAATTTAAGCTATGGAAAAATCCATTTGGGTCTTAAATTTTATGGTGACATGGATGTCAATGATAGTCTCATATATTTCAAATGATGGTCATGCAGATGTCAAATTTAGACCACAATAAATAGTCATTTGTTTTCAAATGCAAATATATCAATGATCAATGTTCAATCATACTAATGATATAATGGTGTGAGCTAAAATGGTAGGAAATTAGGCCCAGGTAGATCAAAGGGTTCATGTTCCTTTGTACATCTTGATCCAACAATGTGAGATGAGTTAAAAGGTCAATGAGCTTAAGAGGCCACCATGTGGCATAAGCATGTAAATTAATAGACTAGAAACAATATATTGAGATTAGTACAAGATTAATAAGTGAAATGAGCATTTTAAAAATGATATAATACTGATGGAGTGTGTTTAATCATTCAAATCAAGATCAATAGTGAGGGTTAAAGAGGGTAGTTAACCCTAAGTACAAATACATAAGTGACAAGTGGCACAAGCATGTGAGTCCTGATAGAGGATCTATATATTGTGATCATTTACATCAATCAAATCAAAAAAGAGATATGAGTCAAAAGGTTAGTGATCCAAGTCAACTTTGATAGCCAATCGAATGAAGGTGAGCCTAGGTGACTTAGATGAAGATCAATTTAACAATTTTTGATAGGGAAAGGTAAAAAATCATGGAGCCAAGTTTGAGTATGGTCCAATTTGAACTAAAACCAAAATTTAGAAGGATTCCACTAAGGTGGACACATATAATTCAAAGGATTAATCATCGAATCCAACTACATGAAAAGGACCCTTATTTCCACTTTTTCACACCATGACAAACTAGTTAGGAGTAGTTAGCAAAAAGACAAATTTCTAACAAATATATCTGATTATTTTAATTATGTTGACATTGGAACTTATCTCAAAACAACTTGATCCCACCATTACAACCATTACGAAAGAATCAATGAAGGAATAATGTAACTATGTAACCACTTGAAGTGACCTGGATCAATCAAAAGGTTTGAATGAGTATAATTTTAGAGGTACTTATAACTATGATTCAAATAAATTTGAACTCATTTAATTCCCCTTTGGACTTCTCTTTTCCCACTTCTCTCTCAAATGCTATAAGTAGCTATTATTTTGGCCATTATAATCTAATTCTACTCCATGTATAGTGGAACCCCACTATAATGTTGTCATATTTTGCATTTGAAAATTAAATTAAATCTGATTTTGAGTTCTTGAATAATTTTATAAGTGTGTAAGTGATGTATGGTAATGGAAAGTGATAATTCTCTATCCTTTCTTCCCTTGTCCTTTCATGTTTGTGCAAGAGTTCCTATTCTAAAAAGTTATATGAAGTGTTGTCTAGTGTATGAGCCTATCTTTTAACTATAAAATGAGCCTTAGTTTTTGTATCTATCCTATGGTTAACTTACCTTGTATATCTCTCATGCATCTCACCTCTATATTGAAATACTCATGTTAGAATCCATAGGACTTGGAAGTTAGTTTATGTGCCTTATTTATTAGTGCAGGAAATTATGATGGTCATATGGAAGAAATCTTGGTGTATCAACCCCTTATATTATGTTCATTTGATGTAACTTCTAACTCTTTTCCCCATAAGTAACTAGTTAAGTAGGTGTGAACATTTCAAGATATATTCAGGGAGCTAGCCCTTAAATCTAAAGGCTCACTTCCATTATGCATACACCCACATACCTAGAAGTGTTCCCATATTACCCAAATATAAAAGAGTCTTGAACATCCTATTCTAGAGTGTGAGATTTCATGACAATATTTCATTTACAAGAAAATTTGGCCCACCCATAATCATTTAAAGAGAGGTGAACTAGGATGGCTTACATGCCTAAGAGGAGAATGATGTAGTGTCATCATGTGATAGATAATTTGATAGCTAGAGACATTATCTAGACACCCTATAGGGGGTATGATGGATGGCCTAAGGATTCACTAAACTTAAATGGATTTAAGTGAGGTGTTAACTACATGACCTCTAAGTCAATGGGTATAAGGGGTTCTAATATGAGTGTTTTATGTGACAGTTCGATGTGGTAGGCTTGAACACCCTCTTCTAGTATGTGATATTTGGTGATAATAGTTCATTTATAATAAAATTGTACCCACCCATAAACATTTTCAAATATGTTGAGTAGTATATATCACATGCCTAAGATGAGAATGATGTAGTGTCATCATGTGATAGATAGTTTGAAAGCTAGAGACATTATCTAGACACCCTATAGTGAGTATGATGGATGGCCTAAGGATGTACTGAACTTAAATGGATTTGAGTGAGGTGTTAACTACATGATAGATAAGCTAATGTGTATAAGTGGCTCTAGTGTGTGGTTTATCTTAAAGTTTGATGTGGTTCAAGATGTGCCCTAGAACTAATGGTGCAGTTGAGGAGTTTTCAAGCTCTTACAAGACAAAATAGTAGGCTTAGGACTTTGTTTATTGAGTTATCCCTGATTCTATTGATGGAGTTGGATCCTATAATTAACATTCCAAATGTATGTAACATAAGATTAAATTCTTCCTATACATCATGGATGAGAGATAATAGATGGGCACCTCTTATTTATAAGAGGTGGGATTATCATAGAGGATGTAATGGATGTGGATCTACTTAGTGATATAGATAGTGTATTTTTTTACATTCAATTTATTTGGTTTTTCATTTACTTGGTTAGGAATTTAATGTATTACATGGGCATGTGAAGGTTAAAGTGATTATAAGTATTAGGAGACTACCATTGAGTGTGTGCTCTATGTATTGGCATAACATATCCATGATGATGTAGTAGAGTATTGATTAGTATAGAGAACTACTTATTTTGTTAGTGTTCATGCCTATTTGTTTAATCAAAAAATTATAGATAATTTTGAATATAGACAAGCATCTATAGATAGAGATGAGGTATACATGGATTTTCATAAATGGACCGTGCCATCACCTCTTGCTCTTGGTAGGGTTAGCAGTTAGATATTCGATGACTAATACATATATAGTGAGACCATGTAGATTGTATGGCTAAAATATGTATTTATTATGATAGATAGAGTATATGTAGTCATCGATCATGGTCACAAAAGGAGAATTAAGCCTCTAATTCTATTATGGATATATTTGACAGTGAGATTGAGGGGGCAAGTCCTAATGGCCATGTATAAATTATTGAGTGATGTAATATTATTGTATTGAAACTATATTTTGAGTTATATATATGGATATTCATTATTTATATTGGCACTATTCATATTTATATCTAAATTTAGTTATATTTTATATGTTGATACGTGTTTAATTTTTTTGATTATTTTATATGGTGACATTGGTATATGGTATTTTCTAAGCAAAGTTAATGAATTTTTATCTATTTAAATTTTTTTAGGTATATATGTGTAGTGGACTAGGGATATTATTTATTGATATAGATTTTATAGGTATTTTGTAAGATATCTATGTGTAGATAATATGACTTGGGTATACACTTTCTAAACTTGAATGACATGGTAAACCAATGACCATATTACTCATGTTATGTAGGGGTAGAATTAGACTCTAAAATTGAAATTATGTGTTGTAAACTACTAGTATCTATGTGTGTAGACTTTTTAGTAAAGAGATTCATTGGTTAGTTTGATAAAATTATACTTGGAACTTTATGATCTCTAGCAAATATCTTGATCCATGTTAAAACTAAGGCTATACTTTGATCTCTATATTTTTTCCAAATATATTGATAGGTGTTTGAATTAATATTTTGATCTAATCTCTATAGTTATTTCCAAATATATAGATATTTGTTTGAAGTGATGTTATGCTCTAACCTATATGAATTGGCCTTTAACTCTATTTAATATATGGTGCATGAGATCACTCATAAATAGGTGTCCTAAAACCACATGGATCATATGATGAGTAACCAATGGCTCATCAAATGGAATGTCCTAGGATAACTCTATCATAGAAGAGTGTGATCTAGGAGAGTGTGGATACTGAGATATTGGTTCCCTTATTTGAATGTTATAATTCCTCAATTAAAAAACTATTCAATGCAGGCTTAGAGTGCATAATAATGATCATCTAAATGTCCATTTATCTTGTGAAAATTAAAATATGGATTATTTTATACTATGTACAAATAGTATGCTAAATGATGATTAGTTGTAGGAAGTGTGATCATATCCTTATATAATAATGTAAGTAAGATGTCATGATGTGTATCCCTATTTGAAGACTATATAACCCTTTTATGTGTGTCCTACATTCTACTCACTGTAGGAGGTGATTTATGGAGTGTTTTTTTCCCTTCTTGAGTATCTTTATTAATTGTTTCTATTTCACTAGTTTCTTAATTTTAATTGAAGGAGGTTCTTAAACCATGTTAGATAATTGGGGCCCTAATAAACCTAAATCCAAATCTATATCTGAATGTGTAACTACTAGTCCCAACTTTCTATCTAATCCTAGAGTTGTGTAACATAGATTTCTGAATGATTGTGATGTCTCTTATAGTAATTTATCTTTAATATAGAGAATTGTGATGTCTAGCAAAAAGGTAATATACCTCTAAATCTATTCATTTGTAGATAAAATAATGCATAAAGTTTTTAAATCTTATAATGTATTAATTGATTATTTTTTACTATCCATGGTGTAATGAAGGCAACCTCTCATATGTAACCTGAGGTCCCTTTTTCTTAATGTAATGCATGAGAACTATCTATTCTAACTCATCATATGTGTGTAGTTAACCACTAATGAGTGAATGATGAAACCACTCTATTGCCCGACCCTATAGAATTCTAGGAAATAAATGTAAAAAATTCAAAATATTAGTAACATGTGCCATAGATTTCATGTAAGATTCAAGATTAAAGTATGGATCTCCATGTCCATCATACTTTGGTAAATCTAGAACCTTTAGTTTTGATGGTAATGTTGCATTGAAAGTTCTACGTGGGATGGGATTATTATGGATATCATTAAAATCCATTCATGAGTGATAAAATTTAATTTACATTGTGAGATGGTGTAGTTATTATTGTAAATCACCCACAAAATGAATCAAGGAGATTACCTCCTATGAAGATATATTATCATTATCAAGGGGGTAATTTATATTTTGAATTTTGTTATTTATCCTAACCATTGGTATATTGAATTGGGAATATTTTTAATGGATGGTTGGTTTTATCTCTATAACCTTTAGAGGTTGGATATTTGGGACCTATTTACAGGAAAATAATATATCACCCTTATTTAGGATAGTTTGAGAAACAAGTTCTACTGTAGTAATGGGGGTCAAGGGAGATTCATTGGTGTATCTTATTTTGTTACTTTATCAATAAGTATCACATTGTAATTTAATAAAAGGCACTTTAGTCTCAAGTAAATGAAAATTATGAACATAATGTGTGTGTGTGTGTGTGTGTGTGTGTGTTTATATGTGACCTAATATTTGTTTGAATAATAAAAATAGGTGAAGTAGGAGGAGAACTATAAGGTGTAACCTCTATGTCCTCTTCATCATAATCATAGTAATCATAATTATACCAAGGTTCATAAAAATCAAAGTTTAATTCAATTTCATAATTAAGAGTAGAATAAGTATCATCCACATGCTCACTAAGAGAGAGAGAGAGTAGGAGAAGATAATAAATTTTTACTACTATGTAATGTCATCATGTGTAGGTGTAATGTGATGCATTTGTTCACTATCTAAGTGTGAAATTCATGAAATATTTTTACTTTCAATCTTGGAGTCAAGGGTATAATAAGTAGAAATCATGTTTTTATTTTAAACAATGTGGTGTGTAGGAGAAGATTTAGATACATTTTCATATCAATATGCTGTAAATAATGTTTACATTGAGCCTAAAATGTAAAACAAGGTGATAAAATTATTTAGTCTACCATAGTTTGTGCATTGGTAAAAGGTGTGATATAATTGGTACATGATTTTTTGAATTTAATCGAGAAGGGTAAAGAAGATGCATTGATATTATTTATTTTTATTGAATCATGAAAAAGTGGATTTTATGTATTACAATTATATTGATTTTTTGAATAAGGAGGTAGCAAAAGTAGTTGAATATCTAGGATCACATTTTAACAAAGCACTACCAACAAGAGGCATTTTTGGCACTATATATTTATTTTGATTTTTAGGTGTAAGATAAGAGGGAGAGGAAAGATAATATGATGTATATAATATATCCTCAATTACATTTTCACTGTCATGCTCATAATAATCCTCATTTCCATCATTATATCAATATTCATCATCATCATTATAAATTAAATCATTGTCATGTTCTTATGTATAATTTTTAAAATTTAACCATTCATTATTGTAATTATGCAACTAAAGGGGTAAAAATTTATTGAAAGAAACCAAAGAATGGGAATATTACAATCTCATATCCTGCTCCAGAAGTTGAGCCAAGGAAAGAGCAAAATCATCAGGAAGCGTAGTTCGCTCCAGAACACACCAGTTCAGCCCTTTTTTTGAGGCCCATTTAGCTAAGCCATCCGCTACACTATTCCACTCATGAGGAATGTGCTTAAAAGAAATATCAACAAAAGAAACACTGATCTACCGAATCTGTTTAATCATAGTAGCGAGCTTCCAGTCAGCACTGCATAAATTGCCATTATTCACCATGTTTATAATCACTTGAGAATCAGATTCACAGGTAACGCTAAAAAAACCTTGAGTACAGCAAGTCTGAAGTGCTTCCAGAATTGCCAAGGCCTCCATCAAGTTGTTGGTGTAGTGGCCCTTATAAATGGAGAATAGAAAACAAACTAAGCCAGAGGAGTCTCTGCCTAAGCCGCTGATTCCAGCAGCCCCTGGGTTGCCCTTAGAGGACCCATCAACATTGACTTTGATGCAACCATGTGAGGGAGGATTCCAGCATCCCACGCGGCTTATAGGAGGAGCCTGTAGTCTATTTCCAATAGTGGTCCGCGTGGCAGAAGGAGTGGATGTTGCAGCCAGCCAAACAGGGGAAAGGTGTTGAAGAATAGTGACCACAGCTGGGTCATGAGCCGCCACCTGGTCACAATTAGCTCGAATAGTCTCCATAATAGCATTGCTAACTTTGGCCCAAACTTCCCTGAGACTGGAAATAGAGGCTTGGAACATCCTTCTATTGCATTCAATCCAAATGTTCCATAGAATAAATGCAGGACCAATGGCCCACATAGTCTGCAGAATAGGCATTTTGTCAGGGGGCTGACCCAGGCACTGCCAAAATTCAGCCAAGGAGGAAGCATGCCAACAGGGGCAATTCCAGACCTCCCACCAAAGATGCCATAAGCCTCTAGCAAAAGGACACTGAAAAAATAGGTGTGCCCCATTCTCTTGATTATTACAACACATCAAACACATAGAAGGCCCCTGATATCCTCTTTTGCAGAGGTTCTCCCAAGTTAGACATTTGTTGTAGGTGAGAGTCCAGAGGAAGAAATTGCATTTCGGCCAGGCAGCCGAATTCCATATGTTTTTCCCCCATAAGAAGTCCACATCTCCAAGACAAAACTTTGAAAGCACATAATAACTTGAAGAGACCGAATACTGTCCACTAGGATCCCCTCCCCAAGCCAAGTCATCACGTTCCCTCAAAGAGCTACAGCCACGAGAAGAAAGAATCTGGGAAAGCTCTGAATGGTTCTCCACAGTCCCTCCAAGTGGCCACTCCGTCTCATTCTTCCATTTGTATGCAATAAAAGTCCCCAAGTTATAAGCCTCCTTGTAATGTTCCACAGTGGTCCAGCCAGCAGCAAGAAAAGCCTCACACAGTAACTGCAAATGTGGATGAGATGCAAGGAGGGGGGAGCTCTGTTCCAGGAGTCCTCCCAAAAGAGCGCCTCAGAACCCCTGTTATAAATCCAAAACAATTTGGGCTGCACCAACTGCGCTCCAAATTTGAGGGTGGTCCATACCATAGAACCTCTTCCCTCAATAGGCATTCTGGGAATTTCCAATGGGTTAACCCCTGGACAATATTTTGAGGACACGATACAGGCCCAAAGATGGGACTGGCTAGTGCACCACTGCCAATATAACTTTGCCGCAAGGGCCTGACTCGAGAGAATGGCAGATCTCAGCCTAAGACCACCATCCTTCTTCGGATGACAAACTGTGCTCTAGTTAATAAGACTCCATTTCGATTGTCTTAAATTGCCGCTCCACAAAAATTGTCGAGATAGAGCATCATATTCCTTAAGAAAGAACATGGGGCAGCCTGGACCATACTACGATAAGTTGGTAGTGCCTAAATTATGGATTGCAGAAGGGTCACCCTCCCAGTAGTCATGAGCCAATGGTGGGTCCAATGATTAACTCTCTGCTTCAGTTTGTCTAGCACATTCTGCCAGAAGAGCCTGGGTTGCCTGCCAACCACAATGGGAATCCCCAGATAAATAACTGGGAGAGATTGCGTCTGGAATCTAAATATAGTAGCAATCCATCTCTGAATAGCCTCTGGAGTATTGAATAAAAAAATGGAAGATTTGTGCTCGTTTATCCTCTGACCAGATGCAGCGAGGTAAGAGTCCAAAGTGCTCCTGAAACCCTGTGCTTCACAAATCCAGGCTTGCCCCGCTAAAATGGTGTCATCCACAAATTGAAGGTGAGTCAGGTTAGGAATCCCCTGTCCCCAGCTCCATCCCTAAATCACATGTTGGGCTGCATGAAATTTGATGAGGTGACCCAGCCCTTCTGCAAGGATAATGAACAGGTATGGGGAGATCGGATCCCCCTGACAGAGACCTCTAGTCACCCCAAACAAGCAGGAGGGCACCCCATTGATGAGGATCAAATATGAGGGTGTAGTAACACAGCTAAGAACCCATTTTATCTAGTCCTGTCCAAAGCCAAATGCCATGAGTATTTTCCTTAGAAAACTCCAATCCACCCTATCATAGGCCTTGGCCAAATCTAGCTTAATAAACATAGCCCTCTCTTGAGAAATGTGCATAGAATGGATTGCTTCCGAAGCAATCACTACACCATCCAGAATTTGCCTTCCCACAACAAAACCCCCTGTTCCTCGGAGATAATTAAAGGAAGCCAGACTTTGAGCCTTTCTGCAATGAGCTTGGTGATAATTTTGTAGATCATATTGTAGAGAGCAATAGCCCTAAAATGATCCAAACAATTAGCTTGTTTCTCTTTCGAGATCAGGACCAAGAAGGTAGCATTGAGTGCTCTGAGCATTTCCTTATTAAGGAAGGATTCCTGCACCACATCCATGAGGTCCTAGCTGATGATACTCCAAAAATCCTGATAAAACTTAGCCGAGAAACCATTTGGTCCAGGCGCTTTTCCTCTGCGCATACTAAAAACCACATTTTCCACTTCCATTTTCTCGATCAGTTTCAGCAAAGCTTCATTCATCTCCAGTGTGATAAGAGAAGGGATGTAGCCCAGAATCTCATTCCCCTCAGGAACAGCTATAGGTGGTATGCCAGAAAGGAGCTCCAAAAAGAAGTGTACAGCTTCCTTAGCTATAGCAGTAGAAGAGGTGATACGAGAGCCATCCGAAGTCACAAGAGAGGTTAAATAATTCTTGTTGTGGTGTGCCTGGACCGACTTATGGAAGAAATCTGTGTTCCTATCCCCCTCCTGGAGCCAGTCAATACGATATTTCTGCTTCCAAAAGATCTCTTCCCATAATTCCCATTCCGAAAGGTCTTTTAAGGCCACAAATTCAGCCCTATGAAGATCCTCTGTCAAGCCAAAGTCCCAGATTTGTCTAGTCACACTGTCCAAACTTTCCTGTGCCCTTTTCTTCATTACATGAAGGTTGCTGAAGTTGTTTCTATTCCAATCCTGTAACTTTCACTTCACAAACTGAAGCTTCTTAGCAAAAGAGAACATGGCTGTCCCATATTTAGGAGCCCCTTGCCTCCACCAGTGAGTCATAAGGCTATGGAGATCGGGATCCCAAAGCCACATAAGCTAAAATTTGAAGGGAGGTCACTTGGGCCTGGCAATAAATCAAGTGGTGAGCTTGATGGGCCAATGATCAGACCCGTTCCAATCCAGAATTTCGGAAGCTAGAGAAAAATAGCTAGACAGCCAAAAATAGGAGACAAGAAATCTATCTAAACACTCAGAGATAACATCCTTACCTGACCTTCTGTTATTCCAGGTGAAAATCCCATTCATGGGCTTCACATCAGCGAGGTGCAACCAGTCAATATTAAGTCTGAGCAGCTCGGCCAAAGGATCTAGACGCGCCAGTCCACCCCTTTTCTCTTCCAAACTAATAATAGCATTAAAATCACCAATAACGATCCAAGGCAGGTAGGGTGCACAACTCCGTACATATCGAACATGGTCCCAAAGCTTGACCTGCCCCATAATATCTCCTGGTGCATACACATTAGTAACCAGGATCAGTTCACCTGACTCAAGGGAGGATGCAATCATAGAGAGTGCCAAGAGACTAGCCATCCAATGGAGAGGGGTGACCTTATCTGGATCCTAGCAAATTACCAATCCTCTAGCACTTCCTAAGGCTCCCACACACTGGCAATGCCCCCAGTGCCAAAACTTAGACATACAACTGAGCATGGCATCCACAGAGAGCTTGGTCTCTTGAATGCAAAGAATATCTAGTGAATGCTCCACAACCAACTTACGCATAGCCCTTTGTCTTGGGCTACTATGCAGTCCCCTTACATTCCAAGACAACACTATCATTATGAGGATTGGGTGAAGTGTACATCCAGGGTCTTGACCACCCCTGATTCCACCAATAAATCACTTGTGCACTGAATTTTCTCATGATCTTTCTTGCATCCCGCTCTAGATGGGTTTGTGAAGGAGACTTTCTTGAGAGGTCTCTGCACTAAGCCCATAGCAGACATAGGTCCCTTCTCCTTCTAGGAGGTTTCTATATCCTTAACCAAATCAGCCCACCTGATATCCTTGTCTTGCTGTGCTGGGAGGACTACCAAAGCCCCCTCTTTCGGTAGTCTCACTCTCTCAGCCCAACTGGATCATCATGTCCTGGGTTTCAACAGTGTGAGAAGTCTTCTCTTCACCCTCAGAAGGTGCTCCCAACTCCTCCGGAGGAATGCCATCCTCAATGGCCATGCAGTCTAGGATTTTAAAGCGGTTAAAACCCAAGTCTTGAGTCTGATCCTGGTTCTTCCATTTTTGTCCATGTCCCCTCACCCGACGTCAGACTTGGGTGAAACCCTCATTATCATGATTGTTAAGCATCAGCTGGTGATGATTCAGAATTACCTAATTTGGTTGAGAATTCCCAATTGGCTCATTGTTCGAGGCGTGGTTTGAAGAGCCCTTTTGGGCCGAAGGGCCAGCCTCTTTACCTCCGTTGGTCTCCATCTTGGTGAATCTCCCAGCATGGGGGCATTGATGATGCAAGTGACCATAAGCGTGACAAATTCTACATCAAAATGGGATTGCTTCATAATCAATTTATTGTATCCACGATGAGCCTCCCATACAGATTTCCATAGTATTTGGCAGGGGGTTATTCAAATCCATTTCTACACAAATACGAGCAAAGGAAATGAGCTTCTGGTCCAGAGATTGGTGTGAAATAGCCATTGGTGATCCCAATAGTGCAGCGATTTGCCAGAGAATATCTTCTCTCCAAAATTCTAGAGGGAGTCTCAGGAGCCTGACCCACACAGGGACGCGAGTTGGTAGGTCTTCCACAGAATTAAACCCAGGATGCCAGGGTTTAACAAAAAGTCCAATCCGATCATAGAAGTAGGGCCCTCCTTCGAAGATACGATTCCTGTCAGCAATAGAGGAGAAATTCACAAGAAAATAACTATTCCCAGCTAGCATAACCTCTAAATCTCCCTCCACCTGCCAGGTATGGCACATCCATGCTTCCAGTGCAGCCTGAGAGATCTGAATACCCAAAAACTTGCATATCAGGGTGTGGGCAGCCATATACTCCACGTCCTCCCTGACAGTTTCTAGTTAAATCACTAAAATGGGCCTTTTTAGACTCCTCGGTAGGCATCCATTGACTTTAACGAATCTGGGGCGTTCACTTGCATAAAACGGCTCCTTCCCCTGAGGAGCCTTGTCCTGCGCCTGGCCCAGACCACCAGAACCCTCTCCCGGCCCGTCGCTCATCTTCCCACTGCCCGCAGCCATCTCTATTTTCCATCAATTTACCATTACTACCACTTTGCCCTTTCATTATTGTAATTATGGGGAAGAAATAAAAAAATTAATTAATTGGGTGAGGGGTAGAAGACTTATTAGATGCCATTTTAAACCTGTCAAATAAGATAATGTAAACAATGAATAACAAGCACACAAGAGGTATAATGTAATATAAAATAAGTATATGTGTAGATAAGAAAACTTTAACTAAGTGTATAAATTAATCTAAGATTGTAAGGGAAACCCTAATTGTTAGTATTTAGGTGTATAGGGACCTAGTATGTGGATCTAGGGTTTAAATGAGGGTTATTTTTCAAAAATTTAAATTACAAAAATTTAATGAAACCCTAATATAAGATTGATTGAATGAGCTAGGTTATGCCAAAAATTAGGACAAATAATTGTTAACCCTAATTTAATGCACAAAAATTGGAAGAAGGTAAACCCTAGGCAAAACTAGAAAAAAAATTGTTAACCCTAATTTAATGCACAAAAATAGTGTTTTAAGTAAGTTAGGTTCACCAAATATTTTAACCTTTTAGGACTTCGTGAGTGTAAATTCTATGTTGATAAATGGCTGACTATGATAATAAATTGTAATGAAAACTAAAAATAACTAAGTTAACTAACCTTTCCTAAAATAATAAGTTTGAAGAGATACAATACTTATTTAGAATAAAATAGGTCTTCATGTGGATTAGGGAACTAAAATAGGCTAGAGAAATAGGTAGACACCTTTCTTTTTCTGACTGTGGTTGAAATTTGGACTTGGATAGTAGTGCCAATATTAGGATAGTAGCAACATGTGGTGATAGTATCCATTATTGTGTTAGTGTCCCTTATGTAGGAAGTATATATAACTTTTAGGGAAGTTATGAGAGGTTATATGGGTCTTATAAATGGTTCTATGTCATCCAAGATCTTACTTATGTCACTATTTTTTATGAATCTCTTATAAAATCCTAATAAATACATGCACACATGTAATAACAACTAAATCACATATAAAAAGGAAGATAAATAACTAGTTTGTGGGATGTTATGATCATGTAGAGAAAACCCCTTATTGTCTTGGTCACTACTTACATTAACCATAATGTTAGGGGTCTCAGATCACATGTAGTTCTCCTTTAGGGAGTGTGCATAATAAACTTTCATAGTATTCTAGAATGACTTTCACTTAGGACATTCTTTGATCAACATGCAATGTCTATGTGTGATAGCTGAGTAGTATGAAGAGTATTAAGATCTACTATTGATTAATTTTATGTAATTATGGGCCAAAATAATAAGTTCTATATGTAAAATGCCTTTTGAGGCTCTTTATATAGAATTAACTTTAATTTAAATATAATACCTTTTTCACTAGCTAATAAGTTGTAATAGAGGGATAAAAAACATAAGAAAAGGCTGAAGGTAGAGTTACAATTATACCACAGGAGAAAATGACAATCGAACACTAGATCCATAGTTTGACACTAGCTCCACATGGTGATACTATCCTAAAATGGTTTTAATGTCCTAAGCCCTAAAAATAGAGCTAAGACCAAATGGGATAGGCTGAGGTCCCCTATGAGTAGGAAGAGGTGACTTACGACCATTAAGGGTGCAATAAATAGGGAAAATAAGACATAAGAAATATTATAAGACTCAAAATGACCACATGAATGAGGACTATATTCATCACTAAGACCTTAATGTGAAAGATCCATAAAAGATAGTACTTATGGTTACATGGCCAAAATAGGGTGTTTACACATCTCTACAAGGACCTATTTAAAATCATTCCATAGCTAGGAGGAATTTCTACCACCAATATGGTCATTTTTAATTTATTTTATATAAAATAATCAAGATCAACCTATGCATCATTTATCTATCCAATCAATTCATCTTTATTCACTTCCATGTTAAAACAGTGACCACATTTTTTAATGCAAGTCAATCCAAAGGCTTGTGAAACTTTAGCTAGCATGACATTTTTAGAAGCTCCTAAATCAATTATATAGTTTTTAAACATAAAATCAACAACAAACATAGACACATATAATATCTCAATCCTTTCATTTCTTAGATAAGTAATGTCTTAGTTTTTTTGAAATTATAATTAACCAATTGAATATGTGCTTCTTGAGGAGGGGCATTTGAATTTCCTCCTTTAATGAACTTGATAAGTATATACAACTACTCAAGTATATTATTAAGGTATTTAGTTTGATAAATTTAAACCTTAGTCTTGTTAATGTGATGAATTTAGTGGAAATAATAATTTCCAAGCTCTTCATTGGTAAAATATTAGGGTAGTTCAAATTACCAAAATTTTCTAGTTATTTATCTTTGAGAAATTTGGTAGAGGCGTACTCCTATTGAGAATAAATTTGGCAATAGATAAAACATTTTTGGATTATTTCAAATTTTACTTTTATATTATTTATTATTTTTATAATATTTCATCTTCTCATTTTGAGCTTGGGTGAATACTACATATAAATGGCTATTCATATCATCAACACTTCCTTTATAATCATCAACTTCATGTTTGTATTCAAAATAAAACACAATAGAATAAACATTAGGTTACTAAATTTTAAGATCAGAGGTGCCCAAAAAAAATTATTTAAGTGGTTCTTCAATAGTGAAAATTTATAGCATTTTTTCCATTTTTGGGTAATTTAAACCATCATGGTCATTGGTGGCATGAAAAATGCATGCATAGTGAATTAATATCAAAAACTAGTTCAATATAAATTTAAGGAATTAGAAGAAGTAGTATAATATGACCATTTCCATGATATGGAATAAAGGGTTTCCTAAGTACATCTTTATATGGAGTGTTATTTGATTAAGGAACATTTTTCTTTAAATCCATTATTTCATTTGCCAATTTTTGAATCAAAAGATCTGTTAAACTATACTCTTTACTTTTGATAGAATATTTATTTATTTTCACAACCATGATCATGTCATATTTAATATATGTATCTTGGGTTTATGTAGCTACAAATTTTTCAAGGTGATTCCTCTATAGAAGAAACTTACTTCAGCCACTTGTTCTTTAAAAAAGAAACATTTATGATTTTCCATTATAGGGATTATAATAGTTGTAATTTTATATACCAATTTATTAAATTGGGATATGAAATATCTCATAGGTTCATGAAGATATTTATTGATTTAATATAAATGTGTTAATAATAAGTGTTCATCTTCAACTAGTTTAAAATTTTGTTCAAACTTATCCCTTATTGTTTATCAATATGGAATGGAAACAATGGGACAATGATGAAATCATTCTATGGATTCTTCAACAAACATCTCCATAAAAAACCTAATAGACACATATTTATGTTTGAAACTAATGTTACTACAAGAAGAGAATAAATATTTTATGTATTCATAAGTGTATTATCTACCATCACCAATAAACTTTTGGAAATTACTTCTTTAACCTTTTAGAAGTTACTTAATTTGAGCACCCAAACATAATAGGCCTATAACATCACCCCATGGTACAATAATAACCGTGTTCTTAAAATTTATTACTCTTTTAATAAATATATTTGGTAATGATAAAGTTATGTTTATAGGTTGTACATTTTTATCAATTTAGGAGGGAGTCAAAGGATAAACTACTTTTGAAGGTTAAAGAATAAATTAGAAATACCCCTTTTATTGATATACCTTATGTATCTTTTATTAGCTAGGAGACTAAAATATTTAAAGGATATTTTTGGGCTTTCTTAATCAATATTATCCCAAAGAAAAAATGTAATGATTTTATTATCAAAATCATTACACTATTATTCTTTGTATAGTATGGTTTTAGTTCTTTGAAAGTGGGCATTATCCACCTTATTGTCCTAGGTAAACTACCATAAATTAGAATAAATAAATGCTTGTGCACATTGTATCTAGTAAAGTTTCGGTTGGATAGTTGGGTTTAGATTTCTATAGGTTGTCATATAATTACTATAACTAAAATATTGTGGGTTGGATGAAAAGAGCATAACATAGCCCATAGTGGGCACTGAAGAATGTTGGTGAAATATTTTTTACTTATGGAAAATCTCAATTTTAAAATAATATATGAGACAAAAAATATCTCCTCTATTATGAGGGGATGTTCCATTTATTTAAATTAATAAAGACTAATTTATATTATATACCATATTTATAATTGAATGAATGGATTTGGTGACATTAAAATGGGAAAAGAAAAATGGAGAGATAGAGAGAAGGTGAAGAGTCATGGGTGATGGAAAAAATGTAGATTTAATTCAACCATGTAATGAAAAAAAATTGAAAGGAAGTAAATTACATTATGAGATCAAACACAATTAGTGCTTGGAACAACAATTAATGCATTAACATAATAAAAATACATACCATTAAGTGAAACAAGACCCAAATTTTTTGTATTTTCTTGGTTCATGGATAAAGAGTGAGAATTTTTTTTCCTTATTCTTCCTCTTCAATATTCACAAATTTTGGACATTCAAAAATCCCCTTTACAATAGCCATCTCTTGTATTTATGATAAGAGGGAAAGAGTTGACCCTTCATATTCAAAATAATTATTGGAATTATATATTGTATCTTATTATATCCTTTGAAATTTTCAATTTTATAGGAAGGAAAATATGAATTTTCTAAAACAAAAGTTGGGAAAAAATAGAAAAGAAAATTTGTAGACTCCACTAGGGAACCTTTGTTGGTGTAGAGGTTGGTACTGAAAAACCTCTTGCAATTGAGTAAATTTGGGATTTTTATTTGTCTTAATAATCATTGAATTAATTAAAATTATTTAATGATTATATATAATCATTACATTTTAGGAATACTAAATGTTTACACCATGTAATCCATATCTCTGAGACCACTAGCATTACATTCAGGATCTCTACCAGTTCAGCTAGTTGATTCTTCATTTATTTGATTGAGACATGAATCTCAATAAATATAAACATGGAAACCATATTGAAATAACTATATTTGAATAAATACTATTTTAAAAAATTTCTAAATTATTTTTTTACTTCATCAATGGTATGCAAGGTGATTACATCTTCCTAGAATAGGTCACAATGAATCTCATCTACATTAGAAGAGATCATATTATTTTTTCATTTGCAATAATTTTTTAATACTTTAATTATTTTATTTCCTAAAATTTAACCTCAATATTTTGGAGGATATATTCATACCATTTTTAAGAAGTCTCATCTTTTGGTTTATCAAACATCCCAGCTCTAATCATTACATTTGTATCAATTTCAATCATTTCATTAATGTCTTAATATACTTATCTCACATGTGTGAGATTTGATCTATTTATTTATATCAATGACTTATTTATCTATGGCTAATAACAACTTCATCACCTCCTCAAATTTAAACTTTAAAATATCCATTTCTTGTATTTATAACAAGAAAGAATGGGCTAACCCTTCATATTCAAAATGACTCTTCATATTCTATTTTTCATCTTATTCTATCTTTTACAATTTTTAAGTTAAAAAAAAGGAAAATATCAATTCCTTGGAATAGATGTTAGACAAAATAGAAAAGAAAATCTATAGATTCTAATAAGGAGCCTTTGTTGGTGTAGTGGCTAGTACAAAAGAACATGGTATAGTTGAAGATCTTATGACTTGTTCTTTATCTCAAATGACCTTTAATTTTATGAACTTATTTACTTATTATATATAATAATGACATTTTGGGACTAATATGTGTTTACACCATGTAATCCATATCTCAAACACTAGTGGAATTACATATTGGTTAAGTTAGATAATTAATCATTTCTTCAATTGAGATATGGATCTTGTTGATTATAGACATGGAATCTGTATTTAAATAAATTTATTTTAATAATTATTCTTTTATAACCTTTTTCAATTATTCATTCACTTCATCAATGGTATTAAATGTGATTGTATATTCTTATAATAGGATGCAATGAATATCATCTAAGTTAGAATAGATCATATTATTCTTTTCCTTTGCAATAATGTTATGATCCTTTAACTATTTTATTGCCTAAATTTTAACCTCACTCTTTTGGAGGATACGTTCATATAATGTACAAGAAGTCTAATCTTATAATTTATTGAAGATCTTGGCTTTTAACATTAAATTTGTATTAGTTTTAATAATTTCATGAATGCATTATTTTACATTATCCCATATATTTAGCTCACTTGTGTGATATTTGATTTGTTTATCTATATCAATGAATTATTTGTTTATGGATAAGAATAACTTAATAACCTACTCAATGTATTTCATTCCACTGATCAACACTTTGTCCACCCAAGCCTCCAAATTCTTGTCATATGAATTTTATATAATGATTACGGTAATGGATTCATTGATTATTACTAAAAATTGATAAGTAACATCAACCTAAGGTGTTATGGGCATGTAAATAAGATTGATAAGGTAGTTTATGTACCATCCCAACTACTTGATCTGATCTTGAAGTTTTATTAGGTGAGATAATCCTATTTTGATATTTTGATTATTTTTTTGGTAATCTCCCTCAATTTATGAACATCACTTTCCCTATTTGATTCTTTGAGTGATATTCTATTGAGAGTATAGTCACTCAAATTCATCTCTGAGACATCTTTCTCCACATTAGGTTATGAAATTTCAATAAATTTAACACCTGAATAATCTAACACCAATATGTAAGTATTTCTACTATTATGATCTTGATATTCAATATATGCAAAAATACCCTTAAGGTAGGAAAACACCATATAATACTCCTTTAGGAAGGAATAACTCCACAATATCTCTTCAAGGGGACAAACTCCAATATCCTCTTACAATAGAAGACTCAATGCTTACTTGATATCTTTACCATGATAATAATCTCATATATATATATATATATATATATATATATATATAACTATCTAACCCATGGATGGATAACCTCCTAATCCCAATGTAGGCTGACCATTACCCAATGTACTACTTCCACAAGTTACTCTATTATCCTAATATATTTTACCCATATAACTAAGGGGATGTGTGCCACATGTTGGCATCTCCACCAACCCATATACATCAATATATCATATCCATAGGTACACAACATTACTTCCCTCTTTGACATGTTTCATCCCAGAAACATAGGAAGAAACCAAATAATGAGTGTGCTTTAAATCATTGCACACTTGTCTTCAATCTCAATCATCTAACCATCCATATGTGATCTTGGTAGGTGATATCTCTCTAAGCTTGTGTCCAAAATCCATTTTGCTCCTCTTATTTCATTCATGATCATAATTATACTACTTTGGTGTCCAAGCATAATTATTCCTCTTTTTATTCCATGTACCATATTCTGTTATGCTACTCTGATTCCAACCATGACCATAGTAGGTATTCTTCCATGCATAGTCATAGTTATTTCCCCATTCATTCCATGTGCCATAGTATTTTTTCTTTGGATTCTATGCATATCCAAAATGATTGGAAATTTGATTTCCTATATAGATAAAATGATTATTGTTATGACACTTCCTCACCTAGTTCCATGATTGTTTCCTCTCATGATGATGTGGGTGTCTATATATGTCAACCTTTTCCAATACTTTGACATTATCCACATTTACTTCTATTGCTTCTACCTTTTCATTCTTTGTCTCTTGAGTAGATGAAGTGTTAATTTGTAGTGTGTCTTTATCTATATCATCTAAATCTTTATCATGATATGCATCACCTATTTTAATCTCATCCTCATGATCTACCTGGATTGTTATTGGTGCCTTTTTCACTATGATATCTTATAAAGTGATCTTATTTTTATTATACCAAAACTTCATGAACTTTTTATGAATATTAATATTCATTGTTCAAAAAGTCTCTGACCATGGATATCCAAGAACCATATCCACATCATCCATATCCAAAAGCATTAAAATCTGAATGCAAAACATATTTTTCCATAATGAGCTTGAGATCTTCAAACATTGAAATATTCTTACCATCTACTTGAACCTCTACGATATTCTTTGCATGAACATGTAGATGCTTGGACACATTCATGTTGATGAATTTATACTTACATGTAGGGTTTATGGACACAATAACCCTTTTCTTTTAAATGCATCTATGAAATTGAAAAATTGACTCATATTTCTTTGGAGCCAAATAATTTGAACCTTTATCATCGAATTCTTCTTCTTCTTCTTCTTCTTCTATTGATTCTTCTATTTCTTCTTCTTTTTTTGCTTCTTCTTCTTCTTCTACTTATTCTTATTTTTCTACTTCTTGTTTTATAGCCCAATGATCTAAAAAGATTTGTTCCATTTCTTTCCATGAATAAAACCTTTCTATACAGCTCAATTGATCAAACCAATGTAGTGCAGGCCGAGATAAAAAAGGAAGTAATCATTTTTGCCCAAAAGTTTTTGTAAAATTATTCTCTAAAAGGAGCCACCATTCTCTAGCATCAATATAATCTTCCCCTAAAAATGTTTGCAACTCCATGATCCATAAAAAAAACTAAGGCTCATGAATCCCTAAAATGTCAAAACTGATCCATAAAATTGCAAAAAATCACTTCAAAAAACTCAAAAAATTCTAAGAGTTTTATTGTGCTTCTCTTATATCTTCTTACATCTCCAGTAAAAATTTTGAATAAAAATTCTATATATTTTGGAAGATATAGTGAAATTATTATAAAACCTAAAATAGAAATAACTCCCTCAAAATGAATAAAAAAATATCTTTTTTTTACTGTGACTTATTTGAAATATTATCTATATCCAGTAAAAAATTTGTGGAATAATTCACAACCACTCAAAATTTATTGATGATTCAAAAAAAAAACTAGGGTTTTGCTCCACAAATTGCCCAAATCAAAGCTCTGATACCAATTGATAATAACTTGATATTAAATATATGCATAAATACCCTTAAGGTAGGGAAATACCATATAATACTCCTTTAGGAAGGAATAACTCCAAAATATCTCTTCGAGGGGACAACCTCCAATATCCTCTTACAATAGAAGACTCAATGCTTACTTGATATCTTTACCATGATAATCATCTCATATATATATATATATATATATATATATATATATATATATACATATATCTAACCCATGGATGGATAACCTCCTAATACCAATGTAGGCTGACCATTACCCAATATACTACTTCCACAAGTTACTCTATTATCCTAATATATTGTACCCATATAACTAACTAAGGGGATGTGTGCCACATGTTGGCATCTCCATCAACCCATATACATCAATATATCATATCCCTAGGTACACAACATTACTTCCCTCTTTGACATGTTACATCCCCAAAACATAGGAAGAAACCAAATAATGAGTGTGTTTTAAATCATTGCACACTTGTCTTCAATCTCGATCATCTAACCATCCATATGTGATCTTGGTAGGTGATATCTCTCTAAGCTTGTGTCAAAAATCCATTTTGCTCCTCTTATTTCATTCATGATCATAATTATACTACTTTGGTGTCCAAGCATAATTATTCCTCTTTTTATTCCATGTAACATTTCTGTTACGTTACTCTGATTCCAACCATGACCATAGTAGGTATTCTTCCATGCATAGTCATAGTGATTTCCCCATTCATTCCATGTGCCATATTATTTTTTCTTTGGATTCCATGCATATCCAAAATGATTGGAAATTTGATTTCCTATATAGACAAAATGATTATTGTTATGACACTTCCTCACCTATTTCCATGATTGTTTCCTCTCATGATGATGTGGGTGTCTATATACCTCAACCTTTTCCAATAATTTGACATTATCCACATTTGCTTCTACCTCTTCTACCTTTTCCTTCTTTGTCTCTTGAGTAGATGAAGTGTTCATTTGTAGTGTGTCTTTATCTATATCATCTAAATCTTTATCATGATCTTCATCACCTGTTTTAATCTCATCCTCATGATCTACCTGGATTGTTATTGGTGGCTTTTTCACTATGATTTCTTATAAAGTGATCTTATTTTTCTTATACCAAACTTCATGAACTTTTTATGAACATTAATATTCATTTTTCCCAACGTATCTAACCATGGATATCTAAGAACTATATCTGCATCATCCATATCCACATCATTAAAATCTGAATGCAAAATATATTTTTCCATAATGAGCTTCAGATCTTCAAACATTGAAATATTCTTACCATCTACTTGAACCTCTGTGGTATTCTTTGCATGAACATGTAGATGCTTGGACACATTCATGTTGATGAAGTTATACTTACAGGTAGGGTTTATGGACACAATAACCCTTTTCTTTTGAATGCATCTATGAAATTGAAAAATTGACTTAGATTTATTTGGAGCCAAATAATTTGAACCTTTATCATCGAATTCTTCTTCTTCTTCTTGTTCTTCTGTTCATTCTTCTATTTCTTCTTCTTCTTTTTATGCTTATTCTTCTTATATTGCTTCTTCTTTTTCTACTTCTTGTTTTATAGCCCAATGATCTAAAAAAATTTGTTCCATTTCTTTCCATGAAGAAAACCTTTCTATATAGCTCAATTGATCAAACCAATGTAGTGTAGGCCGAGACAAAAAAAGGAAGTAATCGTCTTTGCCCAAAATTTTTTGTAAAATTATTCTCCAAAAGGAGCCACCATTCTCTAGCATCAATATAATCTTCCCCTGAAAATGTTTGCAACTCCATGATCCATAAAAAAAACTAAGGTTCATGAATCCCTAAAATGTCAAAACCGATCCATAAAATCACAAAAAATCACTTCAAACAACTCAATTTTTTTTGAAAGTTTTATTTTGCTTGTCTTATATCTTCTTACATCTCCAGTAAAAAATTTGAATAAAAATTCCCTATATTTCAGAAGATATAGAGAAATTATTATAAACCCTAAAATAGAAATAACTCCCTCAAAACAAATCAAAAATCTCATTTTTTTTACTGTGACTTACTTGAAATATTAGCCATATCCAGTAAAAAATTTGTGGAAAAATTCACAACCAATCAAAAGTTATTGACGATTCAAAAAAAAACTAGGGTTTTTCTCCACAAATTGCCCAAATCGAAGCTCTGATACCACTTGATAAGAACTTGATATTAAATATATGCAAAAATACCCTTGAGGTAGGGAAACACCATATAATACTCCTTTAGGAAGGAATAACTCCAAAATATCTCTTCGAGGGGACAACCTCCAATATCCTCTTACAATAGAAGACTCAATGCTTACTTGATATCTTTACCATGATAATCATCTCATCTCATCTCATATATATATATATATATATATATAACCCATGGATGGATAACCTCCTAATACCAATGTAGGCTGACCATTACCCAATATACTACTTCCACAAGTTACTCTATTATCCTAATATATTGTACCCATATAACTAACTAAGGGGATGTGTGCCACATTTTGGCATCTCCATCAACCCATATACATCAATATATCATATCCCTAGGTACATAGCATTATCCTTATTGGGAGGATGAGTACTGATGAGATCAACTAGTACATCAAAGTTGGGGATATCAGTTTCCACCACCCTCTTTCTTTTGTTGATAATTACTTGTATCCATTGCAATCACATGGTGATAAAATAAGTCATTTGCTTTCTAATTAGAGGAGGTGGGCTACTTTAGAGAAGTATCTTTAAAGAGAGTGTTGGTAATTTTGGCCCACATACCAAGCTTCTACCTAGTTTAAATAGATGAGAAGTATCCCAATTAATGAATAGATCAGATGGCTTAGAAGCAAGATCAACATTACAAGTAGAGGGATTCAATTAGGTTTTCACGATGGTGAAAATTTGTAGAAATAGGTCCATAAAAAGTCTAAGTTTACTCATTTTCAACTTTTGGCAAAATGTATCATTCATAATTCCTATGAAAGAATTTTTCCACATGAAGATAACACCAAATGTACAAGGATTATTTTTTCAAGAATTTTGTTCCACTTTATTTTTCCACATGTTAGAATTATTTTAAGGGTTTTATTTTGAGATTTTTTTTTAAGTGTCAGGAATTATTTCAGACATTTTGTATGAAACAATTTCGTCGAAGGGTTATTTCTTTGAAGAGGGTCATTTTCAGAAGTTTTGAAGGGCACTTTTGAAATAAAGTATCCCAAACACTTTTCTTAGAGGATATTTTTTCAATCAAAGTCAACCTTTGTAAAAATCTTGAAGGATAAATTTTTCAAGTAAAGTGGTCAAGACAATTTCCCTGAAGAGTCTTTTCTTGAAAAAGTGTCCAAAACACTTTTTATAAAGGGTACTTTTGTTCACTAAAAAGGTCTAGTGTAGTTTTCCCAAAGAGTAGTTTCTTGGGTAAATGGTCTAGTTTAAGGTTTTCAAAGGGTTTTCTTCCTTTGAAAAGGGTCTAATGTAGAAGTTCTGAAGGGCATTTCCAAAGGGGAAAAGGGAGATATTTTAAAAGGGCCATTCTAAGGACACAATTCCTTTGGGAAAATTGTCTAAAGTAATTTTACTGAATGCCAATTTCTTTCATAGCTTTTGTCTTGAAGCAAATCTAATGGTGAGTGGGTAAAGATATGATATTTGGCCTAGATCAAATCAAGGGCATGTATTAATTCATGGATTCAAGATCAATAGAACATGAGCAAGTCAAAGAGTCAATGAACCTTAAGTGCAAAGGCATGATCAAAAAGTGGCACAAGTGCATAAATCTTGGCAAAATATATAAATCTCATGTTTAATCACATTAAACAAATTAATAGAATGAGATAAGTTAATGGATCAATGATCTGAGCTAGTTCTTGATGACCAGTCAAATGAAGGCAAGCCCAAATGACCTAGATAGAGGTCAAAGGGTCAGATCTTGACCAAGGTAAGAAAGTTTGAATGGATCTAATCTTATTAATTATCTATTTTAGGCCATGAGTAGATATTTTAGGATTGAAAAGTTCTATTGAAAACATGTAGAGGCAAACATATAGACTTTAAATACTTTATTTCCAAATCTAGTTCCATGAAAATGATCATTCTCCCTACTTTGACATGTATCAATAAACTAGTCATGATCAATTTCACATCAAGACAAAATGAAAGTTACTTGATCCCACTATTGTAGCTACCATGGAGCATCATAGAGAAAATATTGTAATAATGCAATGGACTGAAGTGACTAGGATCAATAAGGAAGGGTTTGAGTGAGCCTAATTTGTGAAGGTAGTTATAACAACTTTTAAAATGGATTTAAACTTGTTTATTTCCATTTTTGATTTCTATAAATCCCTCTCTCTTGCTTCCTTTCTACTATAAGTATAAATTTTGAGTTATTGTTTTGTATCCCTCAAGCCGGTACAACTAGACTCTAACACAACTATATTTGACACCTCTTAGAGTAGTGAATAGAGTATTTTTTAGTCATTTTCTAATCGATATTTAGTTTTATATGTATTTTTAATATGTAAATGTGCATGTTATCTTCCTCTTGCATGTCCAAACTCAACCTAAGTGTTAGAAAATTTCTTTATAGGTCATATAGTGTATCTTAACATTAATCTCTCAAAGATATAGTGGAAAACTAAATGTAAGTGTTTTTAACCATAGCTTATTTTCATTAATCCCTAATTAAATTATATCAAATAGACCTCTATATGAAACACTATTCATAGAAAATATAGTATGCATTACATTAGCCTATCTCATAGTTCATTAGTGTGTTAAGGAGTCTACGCTTAAGAGTGGGTCTGATAAATTATTAGTGCATCACCACATATTAGAATAGGTTTTACTTAATGAAACTTCTTAACTCTTTTCACCCCAACTAGTTCTTAGATTTTAGAAGCAAAGTTATAAATTATAAAATCTGAGGAGCTAGCCTCATGAAAATCCTATAGGTCTAGTCTAGATACAAGCAATCAAAAACCTTAGACCATTCCTATGTTAGTCTAAATTTGAAGGTAGGACATAAGCCTTCCTCATTTTAGTTGGGGTGTAATCTAGATATCTAATGATTTTGGCCCACCTGATAGGACCACTAATTTTGCATATTTGAGTATAGTAGTATATTTCAAGGTTTTATTTCTAGATTTATGTAATTTTCATACCCCCTAGAGTTATCACAAGATCTTATACATATGAGAAAGAGATATATTTCTCTATGTTGCCTTTCCAATCAATAAATAAATCCCCTCAATCAAAACCTACACCTACCCCTCTTGTTTCCCCTATTTTTGCATAAAATCCTCTTTTTCAAACCAATATTGTTCTACCAAACACTATTATAAACCCAATACCTCAAATGGGTATTCCTAGAAGTCAAGCTTTTGTGGCATTCAATGGCGGTAGTCCTCTAAATATTACTCAATGGAATGATATTCTAATCTTAGCTTTGAAGTTTCTTACCTATTATATAGGATAAAATCTAGTTACTCCTATAGACCATATTTTAGATATTGTTAACCTTTGTTTAGTGCACTATGTAACTCAAGAAAATGTAGAAATGAGGTTGTTAGTAACCTCTTTCAAATGGAAAACACTCTAGTGGTATAAAGGATTGGCCCCTACATTAATAAATAGTTGGGATGAGTTTGGAGAGGACCTATGAAAGCACTTTAAGGACAAAAGTGATCACCTTTCACTTGTGGAGCATCTTACAATGATCAAGAGATTCAATCATGAATTCATTATGGATTTTACCTACAAATTCTAGAATACCTAGGATATAATTCCTATGATGATCAAGCCTATTACCAACAATGATTTTTTTACTATTTGAAGGCTCTCAACTTGGATTTAGCTATAATGATTCAATCTATTGGAGGGAACACACTACATAGAGCTTTTGAAGTAACACTTAGGGCTGAAAATTTCCTTATACAAGTAAGTAAGTTGGCACCAAGGCCACCAATGTATCTCTTCATAGAGATACATCCTCCTACCCCACCTATTTACCTAGTTCTAGAATCAAAAAAGTTTTACAAATAGAAGGTGAGTAGATTGAAAGACTAGGGAATGTAGATAATCTTCTCAAATCCCAAAATAACAAGTTGGTTATAATGGAGAGGCAAAAAGATCCACCATATAGGTTGTACCAAAATAATAATCATAAATTTTCATACAATAAACAACCCTATCAACCCAATCAATAGGGATAAGGGTAGAAACATCAATCAAGGAAATACAATCGTAATGCTCTAAATAATTTTAGAGCTATTATACCAACATATAATAACTATGCTCAAGAAGGTCCATGGAAGTCAAAGGGATATTCCAATGAAATGGTGATGTCCATTACTAAAGATATGTATAAATACCCTAGTTGGAAGCATACTCCTTCATTTTATATTCATGACATGATGCTTCCTTCACCACAAGCCCCCTGCAAAAAGTCAAGACAACATGCCTATCATGTTATGATCAAAAGATCAAATCCAACAACAAGGGAGCATGGGTAGAGCACTAGTTGATGCCACATGCATGAATTTTCAAGAAGGGGAGTATGTATTTGAGCATGTAGTAGATAATATGGTACAAACTTTGTAGAGGATAAATGAACCCATTATAGCTCAAATAAGGGCTAAAAAGAAGATGCTAGAGGATAACTTATGTCAATCTAAGTTTTCCTCATCATCTCCATAGACTAGTTAGTAACCTACTTCTTCACATGCAACTACTAAGGTTACTATAAATCAACAAGTGACCCAACCTCATGGACAATAGTATAGGTACCCATTCATTCCTCATATTACTCAAATTCTAGGTGATGATTATGCTTCCAAGGTACAATCCAAAGGTAGTAGTCTTCCATTTAATATTATGGATCATTTGAACAAGGATAATGTAACTATGTCCATGTATGATGCTTTGTCTATCTTGGGGCAAAAGGATATTCTCCATCAAGATCTCTCAAAATTTTCTTAGGAGGAAAATATAGTTGATATAGTAGCCACTATTTTCATCAATAATAGTTAGCTTAACCAAGCCCCTAATTATCTTCCAATGACAATTCAATCTTATAATGAGGTTCATCCTTATAAGGTTGTTAAACCTCACCCATTTTATCTATAAATCATCATAATGTATTTCTTGGTACAAAATTACTTGATAGACTCAGGTGCTTCAACCTTAGTGATGCTTAAAGCCATAACAAATAATCTTGGGCTCATATGCATACCTAATGAAAAGGGTTTTCTCCAATTGGATGGATCCCATACTAATATAGTAGGTATCTTGAAATGTCTTTAGATTAAATTATCTCCCTATCCAAATTTTCTCATTAAGGAATATGTGATGGTGGTAGACTTACCTCAATATTTTTTCCTATGTTTGTCTATGGACTTTACTACTAATATTTAGGGATATTTATCATCTAATTGGTCATACATGGTTTTTAGAACCAAATATGAAACCAAAGTCACCATAAGGTTTGATCCTATCACCATGTTCCACCTGTAACCCTACATTCCCAATCTTGCAAATACGAACTATGCCATATTTGAAGAGGTTGTTTAACAAGAAACCCATAGTTATCTTGAAGGAATTTTAGATCTATACCTAGATGTGTGAGTAGTTGATAACCATGGTTTGATCCATATAAAAACACTAAAGAGAAAAACTTAAGAGTGTACTGTATATATGAGGAAGGTTTTATAATACCTTTTTTAACTAGAACTGCTCAAGTAGAGGATGGTATATGGACTTTATTCTTTGATGGCTCAAGTTCAAAGAATGGAATTGGAGTGGGAGCCATGATGATTTCAACCTTAGGTCAAAAGTATCATTATATTTTAAGACTCTAATTCAATTATACCTTAAATAAAGCTAAATATGAACCTCTTTTACATGGTTTTTAAGAAGTAAGGAAGAGAGGTATCCATCTCCTCCAAGTCAAGGGTGATAGTGAACTTGTAGTGAAATAGGTATGGGACCTCATGGAGGATTTTTTGGCATTTTACATCTAGTCCATACCAAGAGAAGTAAACTAGCATGCATATAAGCTTGCAGTAATTGGTACCCAATATGAGATAGAAAAAGGAGTCAAAGATAGCCAAATCCAAGATAAGGTCAAGATTATATGTAGACTAGTTGTACCTAACAATGAGGTGAGTTGGAAATTATTTTAGAATTATGATCAAATCATATGTTTTCTAATGCAAGAGGTAGAATTCTACCATAAGAACTATGGAAAGTTCCAAAATAAATATGATGATCAAATAGTACAAGATCTAATAATATTCCTAAAGGGATTGTAACATTAGAAATCATCTTCAATGAATATGACCAAGTAAGAAAATGGAAATCATGCATCTCAAATTTGGAGGAACACTATGAAAAAATATATATATATATCTTTAAGGGAAAGTTGTTGAGGCTTGAAAAGGTCAATAAAATAGAAGAATGATTTTCATTTATTACTTTGTCTAAAATTTTTTTGATATATTTTCTTGGGAGTACAAAGACTTGAAATGGTTTGACCCCAAACTTTCAAAACACATAATTAAATTAGAAATAAATGTCAATCCATTCAAGAAAAAATAGAGGCCTATCAACCCAAGAGTGGAAAATCTCATGAGAAGATAACTCTATAAATTGATCGAATCTTGGATAATATTTCCAATTAAAAATTCCTCTTGGGTGGAAAACCTTGATCCAATGAGGAAAAAATTTTGGAGAGATTTATTTATGTGTTGAATTTAGGGACCTTTATAAGGTGTCCCTAAAGGATCATTACCCAATGCCCTCCATGGATCAAATTTGACAAAAGGTGGTAGATTCTCAAAGGTTCTCATTTCTTGATAGTTATTATGGATAAAATTAGATCATGGTGAAGGAGGATAGGCATAATACTACCTTCACTATAAAATAGGGCACCTTTATATATTTTAAAATGCCTTTTGGACTCTCCAATGCTAGAGCCACCTTCCAAAGAGCAATGGATGTTGCTTTTCATGGTTTTTTTAATGATATTGTTTTAGTTTACCTTGATGATATAATAATTTTCTCAAATAATCCTAGTGATCATGTGATGCATTTGAGAACTATTTTTGATAGATGCAAACAATTTAGAGTTTATTTGAATACAAAGAAATGAATTTTTTTAGTACATGAGGGAAGACTTCTTGGGAATGTGGTGTCTAAATCTATCCTTTCCATTGATCCCAAGAGGATAGAAGAAATATTTTTTGTATCACTGCCTAAACACAATAAAGGGTTACAAAGCTTCTTGGTCAAGATCAACTTCATTAGGAGGTTCATTTTAGGCTTTGAAGAGATGGTCAAGCCTCTCAGTCATATGTTAAGAAAAGGAAAAGAGTTCTCATGGGCAAGATAAGGTAAGAGGATATTTGAGGCCATCAAGGAGGCCACATCTCATGTGCCCACACTTTTAAATCTATATTTCAATAAGGATTTCTATTTTTATGCCTTTTTTACATTAGATACAATTTCATCTATGCTTATGTAGTAGAATGATCAAGGTCTAAAGAAACCCATTTATTTATTTATTCAATAAATCTTTGGAATGTTATAAAGAAAGATATAGTTTTCTTAAAAAATATGTGCTTGTTGTTTTAAGAAGTCTGAAGAAATTCAGGCATCTAGATTCAAACAAAAAGATCATACTAATGGTGTCTCATCCAAGTGTGAAGGATTTTATCCTCAACAAAGACTTAACTAAAAGAGAGTTGGATGGGTAACCAAGTATATGGATTATGAAATTGAGGTTAGGATCACAAATATATTCTAAGGAAAGGGATTATGTGAACATATTTTTGAATATGTGAGAGAAGAAAAAGAGATAATTCTAGTAATCAAAGACACCCAACAAGAAGATGAAGATACTCTTCCATCTAGTTAGACACAAGATATTTCTAGATTTCTCCAAATAGGAGAGCTTCTAATATGTTTCCATGCATCATAAAGAAGACACTTCTAGTTACAATAAATGTTATAGCTATAATTAGTGTTGTAAATTTTGATTGATATAGTTTTGTTCAAAAAATATATTGGAGGTATGCTCTTAAGATTTGTTGAAACTAACCAATTTGATAAGATTCTCAGGAAATTTCATGATAATCCTCAAGGATGGCATTTTGTATCTAGGACCATAGATTAAAAAATCATCAAATCTAGTTACTTTTGGCCTAATTTATTCAATTATGCACGTGCATGGGTGAGGAAGTGTTCAAAATGTGCCATGTTTATAGGGAAATAGAAACTAGCTACAATGTCAGTGAAGTTTATTAAATTTGAACATCCTTTCATGTAATAGGGTTTCAAATTCATTGGCATGATTAATCCTCCATCCAATGTTGGCCATAAGTGGGTCTTTAAAACCATATAATAATTCACCAGATGGGTGGAAGCATTTCCCTTGAAGGAAGCAAATGAGAACTATGTTCTTGAGTTCTATGAGAGCCTAGTCACCTATTTTGGAGCACCATCCACTATAATATCAGATAATACTTTAGCATTTAGTAGAATAAATGTATGTGAGTGGGGTCTTAAGTATGGTATCTATTTTCCATCTTCATATAATTATTATACATAGGATAATGGACTAGGTAAGTCTACTAACAAGAAACTAATTTAGATCATTAAGGGAATAATCGAAGATAATCAGATATCCTGGCACACAAAGTTGAAGACTACCTTATGGGATTATAAGATCATGAATAAGAAGGAAATTTGTAACTAACATGATCTCTTAGTCTATGGAAGAGAATAAAGGCTACAAGTTTCATTGGAACTTCAAGATTCAGAGCTTGCAAACCAATTGGAGCTTCTAAAAAGTGATGCAATAGAGGTCAGAATGAATGAACTAAGATAATTAAAGTAAATAAGGGATGATTACATGCACACCATGTGTTTTAATTATTAGTAGGTTAAGATGAAATTTGATAAAAGTGATTCATCAAAGACATTCTAGTAAGGTGACATACTCCTTAAATGGGATGAGGATCATGTAAAACTAGGAAAACACTCCAAGTTTGATAACCTTTGGAGTGGACCCTATGTCATCATAGGATAAAAAGATAAAAATTCCCTTGAGATTAATACATTAAATGGAGATATCCCTCCCATCCCTATAAATAGTAGGTAGCTCAATTTTTGGTACTAGTCTCATATCTTTGCCCTTGTACATTAGTAGATAGGTTTTTTTTTTCTTCCAAGTGCTTTTGCACATTGCTATTTTTAGCTGTTCTATTTGTAGTTTAGGTTTTTGTTTTGTCTTTTGTTTATTTTTTGTTATTTTTCATCCCCATTAATCTAAAAAAAATTATTTTTAGAATTTAAGTAGAGTCTATTTGTAAGTAGTTTTTTATTTGAGCAAGCTTGATCAAGGTCTAGGTTCCATGACTAGCACGCTGGTCAAGCTAGTTGAGTTGCCAAAAATTTTAAACATTTTGGCCCACATAAATTCATTTTTATTGGTTTAAATATATTATTAGGGTCTTAATTAATGAATGGATCAATTGGATTATAATTAGGATCAACATTGCAAGTAGAGGGATCCAAGCAGGTTTTCATGGTGTTGAATAGTTACAAAAACAGATATAAAAAGAGTCTAAGTTTACACCTTTTCAATTTTTTTCCAAATGTAGCATTTAGAATTAATTTATAGGAAGTTTTACACATGAAACCTACAATAAATTTACAAGGCTTAATTATTTAAAGAGTTTTGTCCCACTTTATTTGGATAAGTGTTGGAATTATTTTGGGAGTTTTATTTTAGGCTTTTTGTTTAAGTGTCGGGGATTATTTTGGATATTTTGTCCAAAATAATTTCCCCTAAGGGTAATTTATTTGAAATGGGTCCTTCTTAAAAGTTATGAAGGGCACTTTTGAAATAAAGTATCCCAAGCACTTTTCTCAAATGATCTTTTTTCAAGCAAAGTGGACCTTTACAAAAATCTTGAAGGATATCTTTTTCAAACAAAGTGGCCAAGACAATTTCCCTGAAGGGTCTTTTCTTGGGAAAGTATCCCAAACACTTTTTTTGAAGTGCAATTTTCTTCACAAAAAAGGTCTACTTTAGTTTTCCTAAAGGGTAGTTTCTAAGGAAAATGGTCTAATTCAAGGTTTTTGAAAGGTCTTTTTCCTTTAGAAAGGGTCCAATGTAGAAGTTCTAAAGGGAATTTCTAAAGGGGCAAAGGGGGGATATTTGAAAAGGGTTGAAGGGCCATTATAAAGACATAATTCCTTCAATAAAATTATAAGGGACAATTTTTTGAAAGGTATATTTATTTTGGATCTTTTGTCTCAGAGCAAATCTAATGATGATTGGGTAAAGATAGAATAGTACTCCTAGATTAGATAAATGATAAACATTCAATCATGAAGTCAAGATCAATGACATGTGAGTAGATCAAAGAGTCAACAAACCTTAAATGAAAATACATGATCAACAAGTGGCACAAACACATGAATCCTATAAAATTATCTATGAATCACATTTAATTGCATCAGGTAAATCAATGGAGTGAGATGAGTCAAGGGATCGATGATATGAGCTAGTTCTTGATGAAAAATCAAATAAAGGCAAGCCCAAATGACTTAGATAGAGGTAAAAGGGTCAGTTCTCAACTAAGGTAAGCAAGTTTGAATGGATCTAAACTTAGGCATGATCTAGTTTAGGTCATGAGTAGATATTTTGATATCAGATGGTGCCACTAAGAACCTATAGAGGTAGACATCTATACTTTAACTACTTCATTTCCAAAGCTAGCTACATTAAAATGACCCTTGTCCCTAATTTTACATGCATCAAAAAACTAGTTATGATCAATTTTACATCAAGACAAAATGAAATAAAATTGATCCCACTATTGTAGCCACCATGGAGCATCACCGAGAAGATATTGTAATAATACAATGGATTGTAATGACCTAGACTAATAAGGAAGGGTTTGAGTGAGCTTGATTTGTGGAAGAAGTGTCAAAAACTTTTCAAATGGATTTAAACTCATTTTTTTAATTTTTTAGTACCAAAACTCCCTCTATCTTGCTTCCCTTCTACTATAAGTGTAGATTTTGAGATATTGTTTATATCCCTCAAGTTTTTACAACTAGACTCTACCAAAATTATATTTGACACATATTAAAGTAGTGAATAGATTATTATGCAATCATTTTATAATCAATATTTAGTGTTATATGTTTTTTTAATATGTAAATGTGAATGTTATCTTACTCTTGCATGTCCAAACTCAACCTAAGTGTTAGAAACTTTGTTTATAGGTCATAGAGTGTGACTCAGCATTGATCTCTCAAAGATATTATGGATAACTAAATGTAAGTGTCCTTAACCAAACCTTATTTTCACTACTCCCTAGTCTGAATATATCAAATAGACCTCTATACAATACAATATTACATATAAAATATAGTAAGCATTGTATTATCATATCCCATAGTTCATTAGTGTGTTAAGGATTCCAAGCTTAAGAGTGGGTCTGACAAATTCTTGGTGCATCACTGCATATTAGAATAGGTTTTATTTAATGCAACTTATTAACTCTTTTCACCCCAAATAGTTCTTAGGATTTAGAAGCAAATGTCCAAATTATAAAATATGGGGATATATCCTCATAAAAATACTATAGGTCTGGTCTAGATATAGGCAACCCATACCCTTAGACCATTCCCATGTTAGTCCAGGTTTGAAGGAATAACTTGAACATTCCTCTTTTTAGCTGGGGTGCAATATGGATAGCTAATAGAGAGGAGAAACACTTAGAGAAATTGAAGGTGATGAAAGAAGGGCCACATCAACTCCTTTTGAAGGTACCTTTTATGTTGAACTAGTGATAAGGTAGGATCACCAAGGGGGGTAGGAGAGGAATGAATCATTATAATTTTCTTTGCTACTTTCTTCCTACCAATTTTAGGACATTATTCATAGGTTTTTCCTTGTTGTTTACCTTGATTAAGATATTAATCATAACCATGTTCATAACTTCAAGAGTTAAGTGTCTCAGTTGTCATTCCATCATTGCTCCTATTTAGAGTTGGTAAAAGATCCTGCTTGGGATGAACCAATGTATTTCACTCTTTGGAACTAACTACTCTAGAAATTTTG